>CM068591.1:16529719-16997219 GCA_035048485.1 Pteria penguin | reverse complement strand
ATACATGCAAGCAATGAAGTCAAAGAATTCTGTTTCAGTCTTCGAACTAAATAACATTTTGTTGGAAAACATGTCTTGTAATCGAATGATGCAGTGATGAAATATGGCCTTTGATCGGTGGAGAGATTCCGTTGACTTCATTTTCTCTCGTTTGATGGAAACATCCCGTGTATAAATGTATTATGATTTTCAAATAATATATAGTGTGTTTCTAACAACCAGATGTGATGGTAGCCTCCATCGTCTGGACGACATACTTGGTGAATTGATTTAGCACTTTGCTTACGATACAGTCGATCTAAGTGGGAATCCAAAGTTGTGGATGTGGCTGAAATCAACGAAACACGCCAGATGCAAACTGAAACAAAAAGTTAATATTTCTTTTAGCTAAAATTGAAAATAGATTCGAAAAATAAAATGAACTGTTCATGGCCAAAGAGAGTACAATGTAAAAGGTAAAAGTCGCAGAAATACTTTTGTTTGTCACATAGCTGAAACATAGTTTGTAGTTCAAGTCATGTTGATTAAAATGTCTAAATAAAAGGCGGATATGAAACAATCTTTAGTTGTTGTTGTTGTTGTTGTTGTTGTTGTTGTTGTTGTTGTTGTTCTTCTTCTTCTTCTTCTTCTTCTTCTTCTTCTTCTTGATGATAATGATTTATTTTCAGGCGATCAAGTCTCAAATTCTAAACTGTGAAAATCCAAACTGGAACAAGCTACAGACATAATCATGCCACCTTCTTTTACTTACAAAATAGTAACTGCAACATATAAAGAACAAAACGTCAAGCGTAGAGTCCCCTCGCACGGCAGCAAAATTCCTGGTACTAAACTGACCTTGAACTTTAAACTTTCAATCCCAAAATAAATAGAGATCTTCCTCTCATTGTACTAAAGCTGCATGTGAAGTATGAACCCAAAAGGGTCAAAACTGTGACTTCCAGAGTATTAACAAGGTTCTTCATGACGACTTCTAATGATCTTTTTGACCCCAAAATCAATAGGGTTCTTTAGTTCATTATACTTAAGCTATATGTGAAGTATGAACCCCATAGGGCCGAAATTGTGACTTCTAGAGTGTCTACAAGGTTTTGTTACACACACACGCGCACCCCAATATACACACACCCATGCATGTATGCACCAACGTACGCATTCACACACAAACAGTACCGTTATTATATTCCCCTAGCAATGCTGCTGCGAGGCGATAAAAAAGTATCCAATAACTGTAAAATATCCCCTTAAAATACCATTAAGATGTTATGATCCTATTTTATCATAGGGAATCACTTATGGAGAGTTAGTATCATGCATTTATCTAGGTATATTCACAAAAAACCACTTTTGAGGAACACCAGGTCCCAATCAATTTAACAATCTACCAAAGTAAGACAGTATTCCAAGCTGAAATAACAGATGAATGAAGAGACAGATGGACGACAAACTCTATGGATTTCCTATATCACTCTGAAGTATTCCTATAGTTAAGGTGTAAAGAAGTGTTAAACAAACACTTAAAATCACCATCAACAAAACATGTATTTTGTATCTTAAGAATTTGAGGAGGGAGGGTTTCTATACAATTCGGCTATTCCTATTAGATCAATTTGTTGGGGCTTTTCCCTATTTATATTCAGTTTTTCCACACGGTTTCGAAATTGAAAATCTCTGAAGAGATATGACATGAAATATGCATGCACATATGGCACAATACATATATATATATATTTGAAAATATTGCTATATATTTATTTACAATATTTTTATAGTTATGATTACCACTGGGCTGACATCGCCGCTGGTGGACAGTTAGCTCCCGAGGATATCACCATCCGTGTCATAAATGAATCGAGTTTCGATACAGACATGGAATATAAACTTCAAACATTTCTGTAAAGTTTGTAAATTATGCTGTAACTAAGGAGAATCTCCATGCATAGCCCTGTTTTCAGTAAGTTGTTGGCAATTTCTTTAAGTCAGTTTGGTAGTTTGTAGTCTACATATATTCAGGTTAGTATATTGATATGAGTAAATAACATCGTATGAGCGCATTTACTTTTAAGGTCATTGGGGGGATACTTTAACTCATCCGAAGCTTTTGTTAAACGTCATCACACTTTGGACCTTATTTACCGGCTGAAGGCGGTATGGCTCAGTGATTGAGATGTTCGGCTCCTGACCAAAATGTCACAGGTTCAACTCCCGTCGTGGACAAATCGATGTCCTGCTTTCGGGTGATACAGTAAGAACCGAGGTCCAGTGTCACGGTAGACGTGTCACATAGAAGATCCCAAACTGCTTCGGGTGGGTCCATTGCAAAGAACTTCTATGTAATGCATCAGGCAGATGTTGTCACTATCTACCTGAAATAATGCTTATGTTTGTTGTGCGATGCAATTGTCCAAATTTTCATAATTATTTGATTTTCAAGGTGTTAGAACCAAACTTACGTAATCGAGGATATTTACAATATTCCCAAACTTAAACTCTAAATGGTATATGGGGATCCTACGTGCTTTTTCGTTGAGAATGATTATTAGTGAAATGTGGCCTGATTAATACGCTGCACAAATACCCTGAGAAACGATTGCAATCCACTTCTATAAAACAAAAGTGAAAAACATTATTGATTACGTCAGATCAAGTGCTGTTATCAGAAAGCGATACTGAGTGATGCCCCAATTTGTGGTACACGGCTAACAGTTTACATGAACCTACTGATGGATGTCCCAGTTTGTGGTACACGGCTGACAGCTTACATGAGCCTACTGAGGGATGCCCCAATTAGTGGTACACGGCTAACAGCTTACAGGAACCTACTGAGGGATGTACACGACGGACAGCTTACAGGAACCTACTGATGGATGTCCCAGTTTGTGGTACACGGCTGACAGCTTAAATGAGCCTACTTAGGGATGTCTCAGTTTGTGGTACATGGCTGACAGCTTACATGAGCCTACTGAGGGATGCCCCAGTTACTGGTACACGGCTGACAGCTTTAATAAACCTACTAAGGGATGCCCCAGTTTGTAGTACACGGCTGACAGCTTACAGGAACCTACTGATGGATGTCCAAGTTTCTGGTACACGGCTGACAGCTTAAATGAGCCTACTAAGGGATGCCCCAGTTTGTGGTACACGACTAACAACCTACATGAGCCTACTGAGGGATGACCCAGTTTGTGATACACGGCTGACAGCTTGCATGAGCCTACTGACGGATGTCACAGATTTTGGTACACGGCTGACAGCTTACATGAGCCTACCAAGGGATGTCCCTATTTGTGGTACACGGCTGACAGCTTACATGAGTCTACTGAGGGATGTTCAAGTTTGTGGTACACGGCTGACAGCTTACATGAGTCTGCTGAGGGATGTCCCAGATTTTGGTACACGGCTGGCACCTTACATGAGCCTACTGAGGGATGCCCCAGTTTTTGGTACACGGCTGACAGCTTACATGAGCCTACTGAGGGATGTTCAAGTTTGTGGTACACGGCTGACAGCTTACATGAGCCTACTGAGGGATGTCCCAGTTTTTGGTAAACGGCTAACAGCTTACATGAGCTTACTAAGGGATGTTCCAGTTTGTGGTACACAGCTGACAGCTTACATGTGCCTACTAAGGGATGTCCTAGTTTGTGGTACACGATTGACAGCTTACATGAGCCTACTGAGGGATGGCCCAGTTTGTGGTACACGGCTGACAGCTTACATGTGCCTACTAAGGGATGTCCTAGTTTATGGTACACGATTGACAGCTTACATGAGCCTACTGAGGGATGTCCCAGTTTGTGGTACACGGCTGACAGCGTCCATGAGCTTTAGGTGTCCTGATCGGTTTAGACAGATACGTTCGTCATTCTCCTGTGACTCTTTTGGAACAGCTACAAGACCTTGGATTTGCTGACGACAAGATTAAACTGATGCATGAATTCAGATAATCATGAACTGGTCTTGTGTGAATTTTCAACACCACTGCAAAAGACATGTATGCCTTCCTGTATGGAACAAAGACATCCACACAAAAACATTTGCACAATTGTTTGGATTACCTTATTCTCCGCTAGCACCAACATAGTGCAGGGAGACGTGGGTCTCCGACGATGCAATGGAACCCGAGGAGACTTGAAAAGCTAGCTCATCTTGGCGTGGAGATATCCTGCTTAGGTCATCCGACGGTGGTAGTAGTTAAAGGACTTGTTGTTGTTGTTGTTGTTGTTTTTGTTTTTGTTGTTCTTTATATGAGCATTCCCCAGGTATTTCAAAATCTGTAACAAGATTAGTTATGTCAAATAAACGTAGTATTAGACATATGTATTATACTATTTCATTTTATTGTCTGGGATATTACAAATATCCCATAGAAAATGGAGAGAAAATATCATGGACAACGGCATACGTCTACACGACAGAGTAGCTAACCACACAGTACACCATTTACTGTGCAGGTTTACATTGGACAACGGCATACGTCTACACGAGAGAGTAGCTGACCACACAGTGCACCATTTACAGTACAGGTTTACATTGGACAACGGCATACGTCTACACGAGAGAGTAGCTGACCACACAGTGCACCATTTACAGTACAGGTTTACATTGGACAACGGTATACGTCTACACGACAGAGTAGCTGACCACACAGTGCATCATTTACAGTACAGGTTTACATTGGATAACGGTATACGTCTACACGAGAGAGTAGCTGACCACACAGTGCATCATTTACAGTACAGGTTTACATTGGACAACGGCATACGTCTACACGAGAGAGTAGCTGACCACACAGTGCATCATTTACTGTACAGGTTTACATTGGACAACGGCATACGTCTACACGAGAGAGTAGCTGACCACACAGTGCATCATTTACAGTACAGGTTTACATTGGACAACGCCATACGTCTACACGAGAGAGTATCTAACCACACACTACACCAGTAACTGTCTAGTTTTACATCTTAATCAAGTAATTTGGCATGTATACTACAAAATATGAAAAATAGCATACTGGAAAAAAAAACAATCCAAAAAACGTATCATAAAAGGAAATATATTAATATATATTTGTTTTAAATTTTTATTTCTATTGTTCATTTATCTATCTATCTATTTTGGGGGGGGGGTGTATTCATTATATTTTCGTAAAATACTATGATTTCACAAAACTTAAATACATATAGAATTAATACCATTTTTATTTAGCTGTAAGCCCCCTTGCTTAACGTTACCTGCGGGGTATACACACACACACACACACACACACACACACACACACACACACACACACACACACACACACATTCTCTCTCTCTCTGTCTGTCTGTCTCTCTTGCTTTCTCTCTTAAGCCGGTGTGGTCTAGTGGATAAGGTGCTCGGCTCATGATCGTGAGGTCCCGGGTTCGACTCACGCTCTGGGCACACCGGTGTTCTGATTTTCGCATGAGACGGTAAAAACCCAGATTCCGTGTCACGGTAGGCTTGGCACGTAAAAGATCCTTCACTGCTTTGGGTGGATCCGTTGCAAAGGTCTAAATTTGTATGCAATGCATCAGGTAGATGCCATCACCATATACGTGAAATAATCGTGGAGTGACGTAAAACAATAATCAATCTCTCTCTCTCTCTCTCTCTCTCTCTCTCTCTCTCTCTCTTAATAATGCATTAAATGTTTTTCATTTTGCTTCAGACTTTCAATGAGATTCTTTAGACACGAAACAAATTCTTTAAAACGTACCTTGATAAAGTCTCAAAAACTATTAAAATCTAAGGAGTATGCCCCTTCATGTAAAGTATATATAATGTCTATCTCTTCCTAATAAGTCATTCTTCTAATTATAAGTTTGGAATTTTTTTTTTAAATATATTTTTGAATTGCAAGATTTCGGTTTTGAGCACGACTGAAAAAAGAAGTAAGTTGTTGCAATGCGCATATATATTGGTGTCTGTGTTTTTATAGTCACCGTATCCTTTAAGTCGAAATTTTCACTTTTTCCAGTAGATTGTATTGTCCCTGTTACTTTGTATAGTGTATATTTCTAACTAACAACTTTTTTGGTGTTGCATGTAAAAGTAGAAGGTTATACGTTCAGTCCTGTCGGTAAACCGACCATGTTCAGGTTTAATATGAATTGGGAACTGAGAATTCTGTTTTATTTTGAACACCATTATTCCTCGTATTTAAATTTTGTGACAGATTAGCCCTAGACTACTGCCCATTAAATTTTCGAAAGTCAATGGCAGATAAGATTTTTCGGTAAGCCCATTTAAACTAGGTATATTGTGCATTTTAAATACAATATGCAATATCAAAGTGACCACTGCTCACGAATATGGTATGTATGTATGTATGTATGTATGTATGTATGTATGTATGTATGTATGTATGTATGTATGTATGTATGTATGTTTGTATGTATGTGTGTGTGTGTCTGTTTGTCTGTCTGTCTGTCTAGCTGTCTGTGTCTGTCTGTCTGTATGTAAGTATGTATGTGTGTCTGTCTGTCTGTCTGCATGCATGTATGTATGTATGTATGTATGTATGTATGTATGTATGTATGTTTGTATGTATGTGTGTGTGTGTGTCTGTTTGTCTGTCTGTCTGTCTAGCTGTCTGTGTCTGTCTGTCTGTCTGTATGTAAGTATGTATGTGTGTCTGTCTGTCTGTCTGCATGCATGCATGTATGTATGTATGTATGTATGTATGTATGTATGTATGTATGTATGTATGTATGTATGTATGTATGTATGTATGTATGTATGTATGTATGCGTGTGCACATAGTAATGCACACATGCATGTATGTGTGTATGTATGCCTGTCTTTCTGCCTATCTATCTGTCTAAGTGTCTGAGTGCGCGCGATAGATACATGTAGATAGACAGATAGATAGAGAGAGATGATATGTATACATACACACATACATGCGTGTGCACATAGTAATGCACACATGCATGTATGTCTGTATGTATGCCTGTATTTCTGTCTGTCTTTCTGTCTATCTGTCTAAGTGTCTGAGTGCGCGCGATAGATACATGTAGATGGACAGATAGATAGAGAGAGATGATTGATGATCGATTGATTAATTGATTAATTTGAAATCATTATCGGTATTTTACTAACCTTTACACAGTACTAGTACTATTTCTTTATTCTTGTCACGTGATCAGTGCTACATATTACAACTTTTGATTGTCGTTATCTTTTTTTCTTTTCTTTACAGTCATAATGTTCCAATCTTTGTCCAAATAGATTTGTTTTTGTTACCCGGTTGAATTTGATCAGTCCTCAGAATTACAGATGGTTGTAAAAATCATTCATTATTGACCAGATTATTTTATGAAGGAAAATTTGAATAATTCGAGGAAAAATCTACAAGGTAAAACACTTCACGTTGAATCATCCATTATATTTCAAATACCTGTGTATAAACAACATAGATATGACATGGAAGCACATTTGTCGTTTATACTTCATAGTTTTGATTTCAGTGTAATCAATTCAATGAGAAATGGGCATATTATACAGAAGAAAAATATTGACAATTAAAACCAATTTCGCGTGTTTTATGATTGGATAAATACGTTTTCGCTGCATATTTTAAATATTCAAAAGCGTGCAATGGTAGAAAAACACTTCTATTTGGGTATGACCTTCAACAAACTGAACTTTCAGTATCAAAATGATCATCAGAGAGATAATATTGGGACGGACTACATTAGTGACATAATTCTAATGGTGTTTAAATTAGTAATTGTGAGGAAACATTTGGTTAGTTGGTATTCTTGCGATCATGTGACATAAACATCAAATGCAAATAAAAAAAACACGACAAAACAAGAAGTTTGTATTAGGATTTTAAATCATTTTGAATCATTCTGAAATGGGATATCTAGATCAATTTTAATTTAACTCATTGAAAAAAAAATTGTTGAGATCAACGTCTGTCGATATGATCGGGAAAAGGGGTCATATATTAGTGAGTTTTCATTTATAACTTCATAGGCTACAGACCTATTCACTATTACTTGGGGACTGGCGTTTTGGTCCACATTTTCATAACTGTTCCCACAAAGTGGCGTTGTAGACAAGCACTTTTTTATTATGACGTTACAACTTTTACGTGAAACGTTTTCCTTTGCCAACCAAAACGTTAGTCCCACAGTAATAGTGAAAGGGTTTGTATGAATGATTAAATATTGTGATATGTAAACTTTGGAAAATTTCTATCAATGTGCATCCAAATCCCGTTCATGATGCATGTGATGGTGTATGACGTCACTTACAAAGCTCTTGTATAAAACTTAGCATGTCCTTCATCATAATCTCAGCTTTATAATGATTAAATCTTTGTTGAAAATCATAAAATAAATTTATAAGATTCATCTTGATTTAACTATTTTCCATCCATGTCCAACGTGTTGAAGGAAACTATCTCCAAGTAACGAAGGAATGTTAAAATATGGCCATAACAAAGACCTAGGTCATACTGTGTGGTGCTTCCAAGCAACGGAGGAATGTTAAAATATAGCGATAACAAAGACCTAGGTCATACTGTGTGGTGCTTCCAAGCAACGGAGGAATGTTAAAATATAGCGATAACAAAGACCTAGGTCATACTGTGTGGTGCTTCCAAGTAACTAAGGAATGTTAAAATATAGCAATAACAAAGACCTAGGTCATACTGTGTGGTGCTTCCAAGTAACGGAATGTTAAAACATAGCGATAACTAAGACCTAGGTCACATTATGTGGTGTTTCCAAGTAACGGAGAAATGTTAAAATATAGCAATAACAAAGACCTAGGTCATACTGTGTGGTGCTTCCAAGTAACGGAGAAATGTTAAAATATAGCAATAACAAAGACCTAGGTCATACTGTGGTGCTTCCAAGTAACGGAGGATTGTTAAAACATAGCGATAACAAAGACCCAGGTCATACTGTGTGGTGCTTCCAAGTAACGGAGAAATGTTAAAATATAGCAATAACAAAGACCTAGGTCATACTGTGTGGTGCTTCCAAGTAACGGAGAAATGTTAAAATATAGCAATAACAAAGACCTAGGTCATACTGTGTGGTGCTTCCAAGTAACGGAGGAATGTTAAAACATAGCGATAACAAAGACCCAGGTCATACTGTGTGGTGTTTCCAAGTAACTAAGGAATGTTAAAATATAGCAATAACAAGGTCCTAGGTCATGCTGTGTGGTACTTCCATTTGCATAGAAATAATTTCATACGGTGTTATAATATATTTTAAATATAACAATAACCAGAAACATTCATAGCAATGGTATAAAGTCTTTATATTTACACATGTGATTGTATACAAATTTGGTAACACACTCATCAGCAGTGTTGACTGTATGAAGGTGCAAAACCTAACATTGCTCCAGAAACAGAATACTTAATCATGTCTTCCATGGTGCTTACAAAAAGCCTATTTCTTTTGTACGATGAATGTTCTCAAGAATGAGATTTTGTGTTTCAACGCATGAATTGCCAAGTAAATTTCAATACTTGCAGATTTTAATTACATGAATAATCTAACATCAGAAACATCTATATTAACGGTAAAGATTCACATTACTGTGAGACAAAATCAAAAACCATGGCACACTTTCGAAATAAACCTATACTGGTGATAAGAACCACCTGTAACACGAGCATAATAACCATGATCATATTAGGCGGAGCGAACAGAGATAGCTCTCTCCCCCTCCCGTCCATTCCTTCTTCCGACCCCATCCCCCTCCCCTCCCTCTTACTCTGTCCGTTTCCTCATATATCAAATGAATTCAAGAAACCTACTCGGAAGTGAATTACATGATTCACTGATGTTTTGTTTGCCTTCTTGAAAACTTTATTTCGTTGTCACTATTTTGTCATGTGAGATGGGGATGCAACTATATTTAAAACAAAATAGAGAAAGAAAGGGCCATTACATCCAATCTACCCGCAATGTAGGTCAATCTACCCACAATGTAGGCCAATCTACCCGCAATGTAGGTCAATCTACCCACAATGTAGGTCAATCTACCCACAATGTAGGCCAATCTACCCACAATGTAGGTCTAAAACCATCTGGCATATTCATATATCACTCCTGGATCTGATGATAAAGTTATTATGTTAATACATATACGTGTAATTTAATTCAGTTTATATTACTTGGAAAAATGGAATATATTCAGGGATGTTTCATCAATTTATAAGTAATAGTATATTAGATTGGTTAATGACTGATTTTCAGATACACGTGCATAATGCGGCATTAACAGTCAAACATGCTTGAAAAAATACAGGTCTTAAACTATTGCTACGTTCATTTCCTTACTACTAAATGTGTGTACAAAATAAATTTGTATTAAAAGTCAACGAAGTGACAATTTTTTAATCTTTCTTTTCTTGGTCGCTTGGTACAAGATAGACTTTAAAACTTACAGACAGCAGCACATCTAAGGTAGTCATAAGTGATCAATAGATTCTAAATACGCGACATCAATACTTAGTCAGCAGTACATCTAAAGCACTCAAAAGTGGTCAAAAGACTAACTACACGACAGCAATGCTCAGTCAGCAGTACATCTAAGGCACTCAAAAGTGGTCAAAAGACTGTAACTACACGACAGCAATGCTCAGTCAGCAGTACATCTAAGGCACTAAAAAGTGGTCAAAAGTTTGTAACTACATGACAGCAATGCTCAGTCAGCAGTGCATCTAAGGCACTCAAAAGTGGTCAAAAGACTCACACTATACGACAGCAATGCTTAGTCAGCAGTACATCTAAGGCAGTCAAAAGTGGTCAAAAGACTAACTCACGACAGCAATGCTTAGTCAGCAGTACATCTAAGGCACTCAAAAGTGGTCAAAAGACTAACTACACGACAGCAATGCTTAGTCAGCAGTACATCTAAGGCACTCAAAAGTGGTCAAAAGACTGTAACTACATGACAGCAATGCTCAGTCAGCAGTACATCTAAAGCAGTCAAAAGTGGTCAAAAGACTAACTACACGACAGCAATGCTCAGTCAGCAATACATCTATGACACTCAAAAGTGGTCAAAAGACTGACACTACACGACAGCAATGCTCAGTCAGCAGTACATCTAAGGCAGTCAAAAGTGGTCAAAAGACTGTAACTACACGACAGCAATGCTCAGTCAGCAGTACATCTAAGGCAGTCAAAAGTGGTCAAAAGACTAACTATATGACAGCAATGCTTAGTCAGCAGTACATCTAAGGCACTCAAAAGTGGTCAAAAGACTGTAACTACACGACAGCAATGCTCAGTCAGCAGTACATCTAAAGCAGTCAAAAGTGGTCAAAAGACTGTAACTACACGACAGCAATGCTCAGTCAGCAGTACATCTAAACCACTCAAAAGTGGTCAAAAGACTGTAACTACACGACAGCAATGCTTAGTCTGCAGTACATCTAAGGCAGTCAAAAGTGGTCAAAAGACTGTAACTACATGACAGCTATGCTCAGCTGTCAGCAGTACATCTAAGGCAGTCAAAAGTGGTCAAAA
Source organism: Pteria penguin (assembly GCA_035048485.1). Classification (NCBI taxonomy): domain Eukaryota; kingdom Metazoa; phylum Mollusca; class Bivalvia; order Pterioida; family Pteriidae; genus Pteria; species Pteria penguin. The sequence goes on along the minus strand of CM068591.1, from coordinate 16,985,685 downwards.
GACTGACACTACACGACAGCAATGCTTAGTCAGCAGTACATCTAAGGCACTCAAAAGTGGTCAAAAGACTGTAACTACATGACAGCTATGCTCAGCTGTCAGCAGTACATCTAAGGCAGTCAAAAGTGGTCAAAAGACTGACACTACACAAAAGCAATGCTTAGTCAGCAGTACATCTAAGGCACTCAAAAGTGGTCAAAAGACTAACTACACGACAGCAATGCTTAGTCAGCAGTACATCTAAGGCACTCAAAAGTGGTCAAAAGACTGTAACTACATGACAGGTATGCTCAGTCAGCAGTACATCTAAAGCAGTCAAAAGTGGTCAAAAGACTAACTACACGACAGCAATGCTCAGTCAGCAGTATATCTATGGCAGTCAAAAGTGGTCAAAAGACTAACTACACGACAGCAATGCTCAGTCAGCAGTACATCTATGGCAGTCAAAAGTGGTCAAAAGACTCACACTACATGAAACAATGCTCAGTCAGCAGTACATCTATGGCACTCAAAAGTGGTCAAAAGACTGTAACTACATGACAGGTATGCTCAGTCAGCAGTACATCTAAGGCAGTCAAAAGTGGTCAAAAGACTAACTACACGACAGCAATGCTCAGTCAGCAGTACATCTAAGGCACTCAAAAGTGGTCAAAAGACTAACTACACGACAGCAATGCTCAGTCAGCAGTATATCTATGGCAGTCAAAAGTGGTCAAAAGACTAACTACACAACAGCAATGCTCAGTCAGCAGTACATCTATGGCAGTCAAAAGTGGTCAAAAGACTCACACTACATGAAAGCAATGCTCAGTCAGCAGTACATCTATGGCACTCAAAAGTGGTCAAAAGACTGTAACTACATGACAGGTATGCTCAGTCAGCAGTACATCTAAGGCAGTCAAAAGTGGTCAAAAGACTAACTACACGACAGCAATGCTCAGTCAGCAGTACATCTAAGGCAGTCAAAAGTGGTCAAAAGACTAACTACACGACAGCAATGCTCAGTCAGCAGTACATCTATGGCAGTCAAAAGTGGTCAAAAGACTAACTACACGACAGCAATGCTCAGTCAGCAGTACATCTATGGCAGTCAAAAGTGGTCAAAAGACTCACACTACACGAAAGCAATGCTCAGTCAGCAGTACATCTATGGCACTCAAAAGTGGTCAAAAGACTGTAACTACATGACAGGTATGCTCAGTCAGCAGTACATCTAAGGCAGTCAAAAGACTAACTACACGACAGCAATGCTCAGTCAGCAGTACATCTAAGGCACTCAAAAGTGGTCAAAAGACTAACTACACGACAGCAATGCTCAGTCAGCAGTACATCTATGGCACTCAAAAGTGGTCAAAAGACTCACTACACGACAGCAATGCTCAGTCAGCAGTACATCTAAGGCAGTCAAAAGTGGTCAAAAGACTAACTACACGACAGCAATGCTCAGTCAGCAGTACATCTATGGCAGTCAAAAGTGGTCAAAAGACTAACTACACGACAGCAATGCTCAGTCAGCAGTACATCTATGGCAGTCAAAAGTGGTCAAAAGACTCACACTACACGAAAGCAATGCTCAGTCAGCAGTACATCTATGGCACTCAAAAGTGGTCAAAAGACTGTAACTACATGACAGGTATGCTCAGTCAGCAGTACATCTAAGGCAGTCAAAAGACTAACTACACGACAGCAATGCTCAGTCAGCAGTACATCTAAGGCACTCAAAAGTGGTCAAAAGACTAACTACACGACAGCAATGCTCAGTCAGCAGTACATCTATGGCACTCAAAAGTGGTCAAAAGACTCACTACACGACAGCAATGCTCAGTCAGCAGTACATCTAAGGCAGTCAAAAGTGGTCAAAGGACTGTAACTACATGACAACAATGCTCAGTCAGCAGTACATCTAAGGCAGTCAAAAGTGGTCAAAAGACTAACTACACGACAGCAATGCTCAGTCAGCAGTACATCTATGGCAGTCAAAAGTGGTCAAAAGACTAACTACACGACTGCAATGCTCAGTCAGCAGTTCATCTAAGGCAGTCAAAAGTGGTCAAAAGACTCACTACACGACAGCAATGCTCAGTCAGCAGTACATCTAAGGCAGTCAAAAGTGGTCAAAGGACTGTAACTACATGACAACAATGCTCAGTCAGCAGTACATCTAAGGCAGTCAAAAGTGGTCAAAAGACTAACTACACGACAGCAATGCTCAGTCAGCAGTACATCTATGGCAGTCAAAAGTGGTCAAAAGACTAACTACACGACAGCAATGCTCAGTCAGCAGTACATCTATGGCAGTCAAAAGTGGTCAAAAGACTAACTACACGACTGCAATGCTCAGTCAGCAGTTCATCTAAGGCAGTCAAAAGTGGTCAAAAGACTCACTACACGACAGCAATGCTTAGTCAGCAGTACATCTAAGGCACTCAAACGTGGTCAAAAGATTGTAACTACTCGACATCAATGCTTAGTCAGCAGTACATCTAAGGCAGTCAAAAGTGGTCAAAAGACTGACACAACACAACTGCAATGCTTAGTCAGCAGTACATCTATGACACTCAAAAGTGGTCAATAGATTGTAAGTACACCACCTCAGTGCTTAATCAGCAATACATGTATGGCAATCAAAGTGTTCAATAGAATGTAACTATACGACAGCAATGCTTAGTCAGCAGTAAATATAAGGCAGTCAAAAGTGGCCAATAGCAGTAACCACACGACATCAATGCATAGTGAGCAGTACATCCATGGCAATCAAAGTGGTCAATAAACTATGACTACACATCAATGCATATTCAGCAGTACATCTTTGACAGTCAAAAGTGGTTAATACATTGTAATTACACGACATCAATGCTAGTTCAGTAGTAGATCTAAGGTAGCAAAAGCGGTCAATTGTCTGTAAATGCACGGCATCAATGCTTAGTTAGCAGTACATATATGATAGTCAGAAATGGTAAAAAGACTGACACTACACGACACCAATGCTTAGTCAGCAGTACATCTAAGGCAGTCAAAAGTGGTCAAAAGACTGTAACTACACGACAGCAATGCTCAGTCAGCAGTACATCTAAGGCACTCAAAAGTGGTCAAAAGACTGTAACTACACGACAGCAATGCTCAGTCAGCAGTACATCTAAGGCAGTCAGAAGTGGTCAAAAGACTGACACTACACGACATCAATGCTTAGTCAGCAGTACATCTAAGGCACTCAAAAGTGGTCAAAAGACTGACACTACACGACATCAATGCTTAGCCAGCAGTACATCTAAGGCAGTCAAAAGTGGTCAAAGGACTGTAACTACATGACAACAATGCTCAGTCAGCAGTACATCTAAGGCAGTCAAAAGTGGTCAAAAGACTGTAACTACACGACAGCAATGCTCAGTCAGCAGTACATCTAAGGCAGTCAGAAGTGGTCAAAAGACTGACACTACACGACAGCAATGCTTAGTCAGCAGTACATCTAAGGCACTCAAAAGTGGTCAAAAGACTGACACTACACGACAGCAATGCTTAGTCAGCAGTACAGCTAAGGCACTCAAAAGCGGTCAAAAGACTGACACTACACGACAGCAATGCGTGGTAAGCAGTACGTCTAGGAGGGTCACATATGGTCAATAGATTGTAACAACAAAACATTAATCCGTAGTTGATTGATTGATTTTTGTTTAACGTCTCACCACGAATATTTCATGTATATGGTGACGGCATCTGCCTGATGCGGGGCATACACATTTTGACCTTTGCAACGGACCCACCCGAAGCAGTGAGGGATCTTTAACGTGCCATGCATACCACGACACGGGGCCTCGGTTTTTACTGTCTCATCCGAAAGACAGGACACCGGCATGACCATATCGGGACTCGAACCCCGGCCTCCCGATCAGGAGGCGAGCGTGATACCACTAGGCCCTAGTCAGTAGGACATTGATACTTAATATGTAATACCTCTAAGGCGGTCAAAAGTGGTGAATAGCCTGTAACTAAACGATATCATACTACCCTGTAGCTACACGATATCATACTACCCTGTAACTACACGATATCATACTACCCTGTAACTACACGATATCATACTACCCTGTAGCTACACGATATCATACTACCCTGTAATTACACGATATCATACTACCCTGTAACTACACGATATCATACTACCCTGTAGCTACACGATATCATACTACCCTGTAACTACACGATATCATACTACCCTGTAACTACACGATATCATACTACCCTGTAACTACACGATATCATACTACCCTGTAACTACACGATATCATACTACCCTGTAACTACACGATGTCATACTACCTTGGATCACCATATTATGATTTGAGCAGACAATCTGCAATAGAAATCACTTTCTCTCGGCTAACTACGCTCGACATAAATAATTCCAGTGTTACATTTGGGTACAAAGCAATAGAGATACTTCTTTAATTCAGATTCATCAGTACATATACAAGAAGGGTAAAACTTTTATTTTTTAGATTCTTCAACAGCACATAGAATAAATCATGTACAGTACTTAACAGCACGTAAAATAAATCATGTACAGTAATCAACAGCACATAGAATAAATCATGTACAGTAATCAACAGCACATAGAATAAATCATGTACAGTAATCAACAGCACATAGAATAAATCATGTACAGTAATCAACAGCACATAGAATAAATCATGTACAGTAATCAACAGCACATAGAATAAATCATGTACAGTAATCATCAACTGCATATGTGTTCAATAATGCACAGTGACAACAATAGCATATGTACAGTTACCAATCACATTACATATAAGCAATCACGTATATAAATCAACAACAACACATATGTAAAATCATTTACAGTAGTCAACAGCAGCACATAACTGATGTTATGTATATTTGTCAACAAAAGCACATATATGAAATCACGTACAAATGTCTACAATAGCACATGTTTGATGTCACGTACAGTAGTCAACAACAGCACATATATGAAATCAGTTACAACAGTCAACAACAGCACATATCTCATATCAAGTACAATTCTTTACAGTAGTAAATATATTAAATCATGTACAGCACAGTTCAAACATTAAGTAAACGAGATGTACGGTAATTCAATCAATAAAACGAAGCGATATACTGTAGTTCACCAACACCAAATATGTGAAATTATGTATAGCATTCAACAACGGCACATATGTAAAATCATCTACACTAGTCAACAACATATGTGCGATCATGTACATTAGTCAACAACTGCACATATGTAAATCATGTACAGTAATCAACAAAAAACTTATATGAAATCATGTACAGAAGTCAACAACACATATTTCCAGTCTTTCCGAAAACTATCCTACATCACCAGGCGGTAGGGCTAGTCCAGCCCAAACTTTTACTAGCCAAGGGGAAATTATACTAGCCCAGACAAAATGTCCTTAATCTTGATACATTTTAATTTTATAATTTATTGTTGTACACGAATTATTAGTCATAATCATTATTACACTTGTCATTGCACTAAATTTTGCGTATTGAAAAGCACGTCATTCACGAGAAAGTATCTGTAATTTGCAAGACTAAAACGATACACTACCATGTTTTCATTTTGTATAAGATAAAGATACATATATTTTATGCATTCATGAATGCATTCACGAAAAGATATAGAAATTTGTAAACCATAACACATTTTATCTTCTTAATTTCATTACCTATCTGAGTGCAAGATTTCTGGTAAATCACTTGCTTGGTTATTTGATAGATACATTAAAGATAATCTATCTGACTATACTGTACGGAAAGTTTACAATAATATGTTTTGATTTCAATTCTTAAAGTTCTTTTTGCGTTTTTGAGAGATCGTTTTATTTTTGGATTCAGAATTTCCTCTGACAAATTAAACTGCAATAACCATGTAAAACTCTTCAATAAGTATGAGTTTTAAACCAAATCAAAATTTTCCAAATAAAATATAATATGCCATCATTGACGTAGTGTTTAAGAAATCAAAAACATTCGGTTATCTAAAACTGTACTGCATGGAGATAAGATTATTTAACACTAGAGATTATAAAACGAAAGTCTCATAGCTGAAGCGAAATAAAATTCAGACAGATGTATCAAACACCGAGTCAAATGAAAATATCGAGCCGAATCAAAATTGCAATGAATCGTTTCAGTCCTACTAGCAATGCGTTATCTTTTGATCTTAACAATTTCTTTTACTGAGACATCGATATTTTTACTAGCCAGTCGGGCTATTTCAAAAGCAAATTTTACTAGCCGGAGGGAATTTTTGGTAGCCTCGGGCGTCGGCCTAGCGAGTTTTTGGAAAGACTGTATTTCTGATAATGTACGATAGTCAAGCAATCAGTACATATGTGATCATGTGAAATCATGTTCAGCATTCAACAACTGCACAAATGTATAATTATGTACACTAGTCAACAACACATAGGTGCGATCATGTACGTTAATCAACAATGGCAAATATGTTATATCAGTTAAAGTAGTCAACAACAGCACATATGTACAATAATGTACAGTATTCGACACCAGCACATATGTAAAATCAAGAAGTCAACTGCATCAGACATCTGATATCATTTACCTTTGTTAACAACACATGTGTGCGTAATGTACTATAGTCAACAACAGCACATATGTACAATAATGTACAGTAGTCGACTTCGGCACATATGTGAAATCAAGTACAGTAGTCAACTGCAACATACATCTGATATCATTTACGTTTGTTAACAACACATGTGTGCGTAATGTACAATAGTCATCAACAGCATATATGTGATATCAGTTACAGTTGAAAACAACAGTGGATATATGAAATCATATATATCTCAATCAAAACAATATGCACGATATTTCTATGAACAAAACGAAGTTATATAAACAGTAGTCAAACAATCAGCCCATATATATGTAATATTTTGTACAGCAATCAGCAACAGCACATATGTATAATCACGTACACTAGCCAACAACGCATATGTGCGATCATGTACATTAGTCTCAAATGTGTGACTTATGTACATTCACATATATTAGTCGACACCAGCGCATGTAAAATCAAGTACAGTAGTCAGCACACATTTGATATCATGTACAATTGTCAACAACACATAAAGCCGGTGTGGCCTAGTGGATAAGGTGCTCGGCTCGTGATCGAGAGGTCGCGGGTTCGACTCCCGCCCGGGGCACACCGGTGTTCTGTCTTTCGGATGAGACAGTAAAAACCGAGGTCCCGTGTCACGGTAGGCGTGGCACGTAAAAGATCCCTCACTGCTTCGGGTGGGTCCGTTGCAAAGGTCTAAATTTGTATGCAATGCATCAGGCAGATGCCGTCACCATATACGTGAAATAATCGTGGAGTGACGTAAAACAATAATCAAACAAACAAACAAACAACAACACATATGTGCGATCATGTACAGTAGACAACAACAGTACACGTGTAAGCCAGCATGGTCTAGTGGTATCGCGCTGGACTCCTGATCGGGAGGCCGGAGTTCGATTCCCACTCTGGTCATGCCGGTGTCCTGTCTTTCGGATGAGACAGTAAAAACCGAGGCCCCGTGTCGTGGTATGCATGACACGTTAAAGATCCCTCACTGCTTCGGGTGGGTCCGTTGCAAAGGTCAAAATTTGTATGCCCCGCATCAGGCAGATGCCGTCACCATATACGTGAAATATTCGTGGAGTGACGTTAAACAAAAATCAATCAATACATGTGTATCTCATATTCAACACACACAATTTTTCTTCAATTGTCGGGGACAGCACTTATTCATCTGAAGCACAAACTCGTTAGCAATCATCTATAAAAGTCATCAAGAACACATTTGCAAAAGGTGTACAGAAATCACAAACAGCAAACACAGGTACAGTAACATAGCATATATGAAAATGTGTGCATTAATCATTGGTAGTTAATCATATTTAACAGTCAACAATTGTACATATACAAAATCATATACAGGAGACACCAACAGTACATGTATAGCAGTCACCAGCGGTACATGTACAAAATTGTGTGAAAACACCCTAGTATAAGTACGAAATCATGTACTGCAGTTACCAATAGTGCTTATTCGAATTACCATACAACAGACACCAACAGTGCATGTACTAAATCACGTACAATAATTGCCAACAGTACATAAATAAAATCTTGTACGGAAGATACCAATAGTACATCTGTACATGTACAAAATCACGTACAACAGTCACCAACAGTACATGTAAGAAATCATGTACAGATGATTCCAACAGTTCATGAACAAAATCATATGCAGCAGTCACTAACAGTACAAGAGAGAGAGAGAGAGAGATAGAGAGAGAGAGAGAGAGAGAGAGAGAGAGCAAATCGAAACCTTGTGAAATGAGCGGTACGTAATCGACGAACCATTACTTGGTATGGATTAATAGTATAGCAGCAATTTCCTCGCCATGCCCTAGGCTGAACCAGGCTGTTGTAAGAAGTATATGAATAAATTCATTTTTTGTCCAGGAGAGGTATAAAGCATCAACACAATAAAAAGTTTTGGATATAATTCTTGGTCAGTTATAGCAGAACCAACACAAACACGTCGTATATTTGTGTCATCCGTATATTTGGTGTTTTCGTGATGGGAGCAGTTCGCCAAATAGGATAACTCTTCTCATTCACCACCTGGTGTCGCCTCTAAGTGCTAGGAATTAATGAATATCAGCCGTAGTACGTTATTGTCACATAGCCACCGTGAACTTTGTAACTCACACTCTATTAAGAGTTCTATTAATGTGCAAACTACCTTTACATATTTAAAACAAAATGTTGCTCAGACTCAAGCAGAATTTCTCGCCGTACGTATTGGCTATACGCTTACTCATAGAGGTATCAGACTGGTCCCTTGGTCGGAAAAATAGCACGTTAAACAAAGTTTCCCATTGAGAAGATGCTTAGTTATTTTTTGGTATCTAACATACACTTGTAGATGGTGCATCTTCTTTCCTCGTATATAAATGTATACCCTCGATACTCGGACGACTCATCGATAACCAAGCATACGGACATAAAAATTGAAATAACATGGAAATAATTGAAATTTGAATTGTGTCCTTATCATAAAGTAATGGCGTGTTTACAAATAAATCGTTATGTATGTGATTCTACATCCACATCACTTCTAAATAGCATCATCAATCTGCTGTCGCATGCGACACGGTCCTCTAAAGGACTACTGTATTGATCATGAAGTGACTTCTAACACGCAATCTTAAATTTCCATAAAACCCTAATTATTTTTCACCTTCCACGCCCCTTTGGATCATCAGTATGTACAGGCCATATCGAGGTTCAACCAATTTGTGCTAAAACGCTTCGCCTCTATACCTCCTTTTCACACAGCATCTGAATAAATAGGTACTATTTATTTCAAATGTTAGAAAATGAAGAGATGTTGTGTCTTCCCATTGTTCAAGCGCCGTGGACGCCCGTACTTGCCGTTGGATTTCAAACACGCGCTGAATGCTTAACAGATACATTTTCATTTAGTATGCATTGTTTTCTTTGATTTTCCTGTTTGTTAACTTGTGGGAATGAATTCTATTCTTTGGATAATTCTTAACACACAATTCTGATGACAATTTTGTTTAAATTTGTCCCTCCTCTCGCTAGTGTTTAGATTTAGCATCTGGGATCTTGAAAAATGAGCATTTTCTTTGTTCTTTAATGCTTTATTCAGTTTTTAAAATCAAGATGTAGCTGTTTTGATCATGATGTCTCTGCCTCAAGAGAAATATTTAAACCTGCATTAAATTTTTATATCTTTTGAAAAAAAAAATTGAATTCTTCAAAGAGAAGCAACTCTTACTGCATGGTTTATTATGCAATAAAAGTTCAAAAGTTTTACATTCAAAACAAGTCGGTTATATTTTAAAAGTTCATTGATTCTAGCTACAAGCATCGTGAGCCAGCAGAACATTTATAAGGAAAGCTACAGATGGTGATCAAGAGAGATGATTGATTGGATTGGTATATCAATTTCAACGTTAAACTACTGAAAGAAAAAGGGGGGAGGTAACATTTGATATAGATATGATTGTTTTCAGTAAGAGAATCTACAAAATAAAAGTTAACCTATGAGAATATCCATATTTATTGAAAATGTTTCTTTTCTGATACTTTAACGATATATACATATAAATATATATATACATATATGATCGGTGCAGAGAGGTAAGTCTTACATGCATACATGAAAAAAAGTTTAATATCGGTCTTGCTTTCTTTTAATGTGTTTGCTGGGCTTTGCTTACGATGAACCTTACAAACGCACGGTCAAATTTCAATTAAAATAAAGTTTCAAATTTCAATTTGCTTTCATAAACTTCTGTTAACTTTTACAGAGTAAACAGCATGCCATATTGAAGTGAAAACTTTTTCTTTGTCCTCTTCCTAGAATTAGAAATTTGATTTTCAATAAACATACAAGAATGGAATATACCCATGATATGATCTAAAACACTTGTATGAAGAATATTACGGGTGAGGGCAGATGAATTGTCGCCCTTTGCTAATCAGTACCTCAATATGCCGCCTCCTCGGGTACCCATGATGCTGTTCTACACAACAGTTTTCAAGCCTTAATTACACCACGGCTCTCGTTGCGTTTTCCCTTTTGTGTCATAAGCTCAAATTATGCCATAAGAACCAGAAATATGGGATAAAAAATGGGGATGTCACAGAGGCATTTGTTTGAGACAGACGCTGCAACTTTACTGCTGCTTTTGAAAGACGTGCTTGTTTTACGAAGGTCAAAAGGGTCGCTCTAAAACTGTGCAGCAGACTCGGTTTTCCCGTAACTTCATTTATTTGGTGCTCTTCTGGATGCATAAAATTGGAATCAAGATGGCATATGAATTTCTAAGAATTTGTCATTAATTCATAGAGCTAATTTTGGAAGAAGTTTGCCTGATATGAGGGCACAGGGGCACCTGCCTCGATTCTGTATCCTGCACATTAGAACACTCGGAATTAGTCAGATCGTCTGCTAAAATAAGTTATGACAAAGACTCCTTATACCACTTCCAAGTTTCAATTTGCAACCGTAATTAGAACCTTTCTAGTGCATGATTTTGATAAACATCACGTAATAGTCTGGGATACACGCGCCAAACCAACGGGCACGCTACTCTTTAAAACTCATGTATTGCTTGTTATCGAAAGCCTTCTGTTCCAGGTTCATTAATGGTTTCAGGAGAGGTTATTTATCTATTTAGATGTGTTTTCTTTGCAACGGCAGCTGGTATGTCTGTGACTTTTAGCTGAGACGGATTTTCACCAAGTCTGTAGTACAGCAGACGTAGAAATTGGCAGAATTGAATAACGGTCTTGCAAGCAGCTGCATATTCCTGATCATAAAAGACATAACGTGAAGTAAAACGTACTATGCTTTAATGTAATAAAGTATTGATACAGATCGGACGCAGATAATAAGCTTACGGTTCTCTTTTCAATGCATTTTATAAAAAAAATTGTGCAGTTGCATTTCCAACTGCTGCCAGCTGTACAGAAAACTAGGCATCATTTTCAGATTTTCATAAAGGGTAAAAATTTAATTTCATCTTTCTTTGTATTACTCGGAATTATATAAGAGTCATTTGGATTTTATTTGTCATAATGGCTTTTGTCGCCCGTGCGATTACATTATGCAATAGAACTCCGGAGCGCGTGTACTTTTTGGCGCGTCTCTGAGTTCCTAATTCAGTGTGACTTGACGCACACCTTAACAAATTCATCACAACCACATACGGCTTGTCAAAAAGTAATATCATCAACTATTAATATCGTTTACATGTTTAAATACAAAAGAGAAAAAGTTTTGAATCTTTTTCCAAATTGAATTTCGCGCTCTTTCCCGCTTGTTCAAACTTCTTTTTGCCGCTATACTTTGTTGCGCAGACTCGGTAAAGTATAAATCGATCCAATGCATAATGCAGATATAAACAAACCATTGTTGTGAAGAACTGAGCGGAACCTAGCGCGCGTGTGCTTACTAACTGAAAGGTACGAAAGGGAAGTTGCTGGATTTTATTTCTAGTCTAAATCAGATAAATATGATTTTTCTTTATTTATTTCTTTGTGTTTATATTGTGCTACATATTCTAACAGGTATGATAGGTTAGTTACTTCTAGATCTAGTCCTGACAGCTGCAGAGTATCGCGTTGTTATCTACACTCGTTCATTTCAAAAGCGCAAAGTTTTATTTCTAAAGTTGTAAAAAGGTACCTTTATATTCATATACAGTCCTCCTTACACATTTACAAATATATAAAAATGTAAACAGAAACTCCTTTGTTTCCATATATTATTGTAATATTGCTATTTCACCTTTAAACGAACAATAGAAATACCGAAAACTCTTCAATAATTATTATACGATTTTTAAACTTATGATATACATTTTACAAAAACACCTTTAGCTTTCTTTTAATATAAATACACGTGTTAAAATATAAATAGCAATACTTTAGATATTTTGATTTGAAACAAGATACCATACTACAGAATCTACTTTCTATGCCATCCCAATATGCGGACAGTCTGAAACACCATGGATATACATCGTTGTTTATTTCAAACTCTTTACACTGGCATCGATTCTTATGGGTAAATTATCTACCTACAAAATACCTGGAGATCATGCCATCTTTTTCTCGTTTTCCTAAATCTTCTATTGCTTTATATATCATGTATTCACCTATTTTTTAAGTAGGGGGTAACAATTGCGAGAAATTTAACATTTTACATCTACGTCGCTATCCGCATTTGTTTTATTTTGATTATCTTGGTTTAAAGTATGTGCGCAATTTCGCGCGGAACAATTCATCAGTTTCAATCAAAGTTAAAACTCATATTTCTCTCTATATATTGTAAAAAATACAAAGAAACTATTCACAAAGTTATTTTAATGCACAGCTCTGTCACTGACTAACCCTGCAGTACACTGTACACATTCTACATGTACAAAATGCACTCCGCCTTGCGGGTGTTTGGAGCAAGTAAAATGCCAAATAGCTGCACAACAAATTACGGAACAGATAACATAGTTATATAAAACTCATCAAATTCTCGGTAAGGTCTATTGAAAAGTTTTATTCAAATACAAGTATACATTTCGTCGTTCTTTTATGCAGTCCGTCTTCCGTCCAGCCCCCGTGTCAACATCGAGCTAACGTGTAATCGGCAACAAAATGGCGAGTTACCTGATACCCAAGACTCCGTCAGAAACACCTCTGACGCTGTTGATGATCAAGGCGACATGCGGGTAGCAATCCCTTAAAATGAAAAGAAACGATGTCGTCTACGTTGTAACTATTTATTGCATTCAAATGTTTTCTTTATTCGTTCTAGGGAGAGGGGATTCGCTTGCCTTGTGCCGGAATATAAAGGTACATAAATAGATTGCATTAAAAGTATTCTTTATTCCCACAGGGGAGACGGAGTTCGTTTGGTGTTTTGGTCGTTTGGTGTCTTAATACGGAAAAAAGGTCTTTTGTCTACTAAAAATCTAAAACGTATCTTTATTTTCACACCTTAATCCATCCAGTATAGCAACTATAATAAATAACAAAAAACCCCATAACAACCAAAGAAATTCAGAAAAAAAATATATAGCAGATACCACATAAAGAAAAATTAGTTCATAAAAAGAAATTTATAAGAAAACTTACGCAATACTTAGTCAGTATCAGAAAAAAAAATGGCATCTTAACTACCCCCATCGCTAAACACTTATTCACCATCACCGCGCCCTCCTCCTTCCCGGGGGAGAGGGTTTGCACTAAGACAAAAACCTTTGTGATAGGATCAGAGGGACATGCAGGAGGATAACGTTCAGAGTTTACTTTGATAACTTTATTTATGAATGAAAATGAACTGATGTATATATGTTATCTAATGTCATTTCATGATAAACTTTGATTTATTTTCGTCACAGCTGACATTGTGATGTGATATCAGCCGTACATGAGCATGTGTCGAGAATTTTGATTAGATAGTATTGTATGGTTACCGTTATATTTATTACTGAAAATTTAGATACTTTTGAAAAGACTGCACCATAAAATGTGATTACGTAGATACTTAAGACAATCAAAATCTTCATGTAAAAGGAAATCAAGACTTTTTAAATCCTAATTATTTAGAATTTAATCTGATATTGATTTTGATTTAAATCCACTACTGATGAACTAATATCAGCGTAATGTTATTAACATTTAATATACAGTTGGTTGGTTGATTGGTGTTTTACGTCGCTTTCAAAAATTTTTCAGTTATATCGCGACATGGAAACAGGAGGTAACCAACCTCTTAAACATAGTGGCGCAACCCGGGAATCGAACCCGGATCGTGGGCCTAGCGCTTTACCACTACACCAAGCTTGCCCCCTTAATATATAACTAGTGTGATCAATTCATCACAAAAAAGAATTACATGTACATGGTTGAAAATATATACTGGTGTAAAAATACGACTTTACTTATACCCGTTACACTTTACATATACATCATTAAGACATCAAATGAGAAAATCATATTGGTTTTTTCCTATTTTAAAATTAGGCCAATTTTAGGGTGAGCATACTGTAAAATAGATCGAACTTTGAAAGTTATGAGAAGACACTATTTAGAATAGGAAAAGCAGCGGTGTCCTTTTTCTTCTAAAGTTTATCATAAAACAAAACAATTCGCCAAATCCATCTCACATTTTATATCTTTTCATCGTACGTTTCTCTTTTCGCCTTTCTAGAATTTGGATCTTCCTTTGAAATGTTTCATAAGTTCTCATACCCATCTTACTAAAACAATATCATACTTGCACACAGAATGTACGTGCACGATCTATGAACAACAGAACACAAGAAAAGAAAGAGAAAAAAAAATCAGGTTTTGCCTGTAACCTCAGAGTAAAGGAGGTAAGGTTCAAAAGATCAAATTCAATAAGGAAGGAATGAACTACTGCAAGGTATCAGCATGTATTTTCTAGGTCAACAAAGAAATGTAAAGAAGTGTCCCCCTGAATTTCAAAAACTCGCATTCCGGACTTTTTGGAGAGTGGAATCTCCTTGGAGCAATGGTCATGTTTATTGTATTTGTGATGACTGGACTTTCAAACTCGAAGGCTGTGTCAAGGACAAATTGACAAGATTGAGATCCCTACACGTAGTTGGCTATACAAGTGGTGTATAGTAGCGGACAAGGTCACGAGGTGAAAAGTCCGTATAAAAGTGTCGTAAAAAAAGAATAAACATCACAGCTTCCGGGCACTTGATCTCAACTTGGATTTCCACCAGACCATGCATATCAATCGTAATACGGTGTTTCGTAGTTGTAGAACGAAAGAATGCAAGAATTCAGAGTGTATCTAAATCATTTGTAATAAGCAGTATTTAATATATCGTGCCTTAACCCCAAACTACCAAAATCATTTGTCCTCTGTCTTTATTTTTCTCGAACCTTTAGTTTTTGGTTTCAACACTGCTCTTCAAATATTTGTATATTTTGGGAATTCCAATCATTTGGCCACGAGCGTCACTGAAGAGACATAAGTTGTCGAAATGCGCATATGGTGCACTAAATTAAAAAGTATATATGTTCTATATTTATTCTAAAGTCTACTTATATACTACCAAGTTTACTGTCTACGATATTGCCTTCTCGCTAACTCGTAATTCACAATTATATCAGTAAATTTTTAAAAAGTGTTTACCACACAGTCAAGCCGTTTTTTTTCTCTCTCCCTTTTAAAGACGTACTCAAGTATATAAAAATTTATAGTCAAAATAAAACGATTAACTTGGCAACCCATTGAGACAGGTAACAAAATGCAAGATTTTGAATAAATCTATTTACACAGTGTGAAATGTAAATAACCTCTGTATACAAAATTCACACCTGCGAAGAGAATGTAAAGTCATACCCTCAACTTACACAATAGTCATCACAGATTTCAATCATAAATATATTTGAAATATCTACCAGAAAGGTTCGACACTATTGTGTTTACTCAAGCGTCAAAGAGACACGAGCCAGCACGTGACCCGAACAGGCATGAAGTTGCACGCGCGTCATCGTACATGACAAGGTCATCATTTTCACTTCATGCATCATCTGATGAATTTAATATTGATGGCCGTTCTTAGCGTAATAGGTTAACACCTCCCAATTTCAAAAGCATTAAGATAAATGTCATCTGGGATGACCATTTATCACAATCAAGAACAATAGTTTGTAATAAATAATACAAGGTGTACTAAGAGTTATGCAGTATCGTCCCACCTGCTTCCTCAAACGGTCGCCTCTTAATCGTATAGGGGTGACAGCCCATCTTATGATAGGATACAATCACCCTATAGAAATATGATGTCGTCGATTTACGAAGGGTGTTTAGAGTAGAAAAGGCAGTCATTCGCTTCTGGTTACCTCGTTAAAATGAATAAAGATGGTATTTAGATTGTAGATAGCAGCTCCCCGGAATGAGTTATGTGTATTGGGACGACACGTGGTAAAACATGGCTACATATCGGGCATGCGCTCTGATTCCTGAGGTGTATAAACCGAGGAGTTCGTGTCAAGGACAGTTCTGTATCTCTAGCTAATCGGAAAGCACGAGTCCATGTCAAGGACGAGTCTGGATCTCTAGCAAATCGGAAAGCACGAGTCCATGTCAAGGACCGGTCTGTATCTTCGCCTAATCGGAAAGCATGAGCCCGTATTAAAAACAGGTCTGGATGCCTACCTGACTGATAAAATAGGAGTCCTTATTAAGGACCAATCTAGATCTCTAGCTGGCCGATAAAATAGGAATCCGTATCAAGGACAGGTCTCGATCTGTAGCTGGCCGATAAAATAAAAGTCCGTATAAAGGACAGATCTGGATCTCTAGCTGGCCGGTAAAATAGGGGTCCATATGAGGGAAAATTCTGCATCTCTAGTCGGCCGGTAAAATAGGAGTCCGTATCAAGAACAGGTCTACTCTAGCTAGCCGATAAAATAGGGGTCCATATGAGGGAGAATTCTGCATCTCTAGCCGGCCGGTAAAATAGAAGTCCGCATCAAGGACAGGTCTAGATCACTAGCTGGCCGGTGGTCAAATGGGAGTCAGTGTCAAGGACAGGTCTAGATCTCTAGCCGGCCGGCAAAATAGGAGTCCGTATCAAGGACAGGTCTATCAATGACAGGTCTAAATCTCTAGCTGACCGGTAAAATGGGTGTCAGTGTCAAGGACAGGTCTAGATCTCTAGCCGGCCGGTAAAATGGGAGCTCGAATCAAGAACAGGTCTGAATCTCTAGCTGGCTGACAAAATGGGAGTCCGTATCAAGGGCAGGTCTATCAATGACAGGTCTAGATTTCTAGCGGGCCAGTAAAATAGGAGTCCGTATCAAGGACAGATCTAGATCTCTTGCGGGCCGATAAAATAGGAGTCCGTATCAAGGACAGGTCTCGATCTCTAGCTGGCCGATAAAATAGGAGTCCAAATCAAGGACAACTCTGGATCTCTAACTGACCGGTAAAATAGGACTCCGCATCAAGGACAGGTCTACTCTAGCTGACCGATAAAACAGGAGTCCGTATGAAAGAGAATTGTTTATCTCTAGCTGGCCGGTAAAATAGGAGTCCGTATCAAGGACAGGTCTATCAAGGACAGGTCTATCAATGACAGGTCTAAATCTCTAGCTGACCGGTAAAATGGGTGTCAGTGTCAAGGACAGGTCTAGATCTCTACCTGGCCGGTACAATGGGAGTCCGAATCAAGAACAGGTCTGAATCTCTAGCTGGCTGCAAAAATGGGAGTCCGTATCAAGGGCAGGACTATCAATGACAGGTCTAGATTTCTAGCGGGCCGGTAAAATATGAGTCAGTGTCAAGGACAGGTCTAGATCTCTAGCTGGCCGGTAAAATGGGAGTCCGTATCAAGGACAGGTCTCGATCTCTAGCTGACCGGTGAAATAGGAGTCCGTATCAAGGACAGATCTAGATCTCTTGCGGGCCGATAAAATAGGAGTCCGCATCAAGGACAGGTCTCGATCTCTAGGTGGCCAATAAAATGGGAGTCTGCATCAAGGACAGACCTCGATCTCTAGCTGGCCGGTAAAATAGGACTTCGCATCAAGGACAGGTCTACTCTAGCTGACCGATAAAACAGGAGTCCGTATGAAAGAGAATTTTTATCTCTAGCTGGCCGGTAAAATAGGAGTCCGTATCAAGGACACGTCTACCAAGGACAGGTCTAAATCTCTAGCTGACCGGTAAAATGGGTGTCAGTGTCAAAGACAGGTCTAGATCTCTACCTGGCCGGTACAATGTGAGTCCGAATCAAGAACAGGTCTGAATCTCTAGCTGGCTGGCAAAATGGGAGTCCGTATCAAGGGCAGGTCTATAAATGACAGGTCTAGATTTCTAGCGGGCCGGTAAAATGGGAGTCAGTGTCAAGGACAGGTCTAGATTTCTAGCGGGCCGGTTAAATGGGAGTCAGTGTCAAGGACAGGTCTAGATCTCTAGCTGACCGGTGAAATAGGAGTCCGTATCAAGGACAGATCTAGATCTCTTGCGGGCCGATAAAATAGGAGTCCGTATCAAGGACAGGTCTGGATCTATAGCTGGCCGGTAAAATGGTAGTCTGCATAAAGGACAGGTCTAGATCTCTTGCGGGCCGATAAAATAGGAGTCCGCATCAAGGACAGGTCTCGATCTCTAGCTGGTCGGTAAAATAGGAGTCCGTATCAAGGACAGATCTAGATCTCTTGCGGGCCGATAAAATAGGAGTCCGCATCAAGGACAGGTCTCGATCTCTAGGTGGCCGATAAAATAGGAGTCTGTATCAAGGACAGGTCTGGATCTTTAGCTGGCCGGTAAAAAGGGAGTCCGCATCAAGGACAGGTCTCGATCTCTAGGTGGCCGATAAAATAGGAGTCTGTATCAAGGACAGGTCTGGATCTTTAGCTGGCCGGTAAAAAGGGAGTCCGCATCAAGGACAGGTCTAGATCTCTAGCTGACCGATAAAATAGGAGTCTAAATCAAGGACAGGTCTGGATCTCTAACTGACCGGTAAAATAGGACTCCGCATCAAGGACAGGTCTACTCTAGCTGACCGATAAAACAGGAGTCCGCATGAAAGAGAATTTTTATCTCTAGCTGGCCGCTAAAATAGGAGTCCGTATCAAGGAAAGGTGTATTAAGGACAGGTCTAGATCTCTTCCTGGCCCTTACAATGGGAGTCCGAGTCAAGAAAATGTTTGGAAAAATGGGAGTCCGTATCATAGTCAGGTCTACCAAGGACTGGTCTAGATTTCTGGCTGGCCGGTAAAATAGGAGTCCGTATCAAGGACAGATCTCGATCCATAGCTGGCCGGTAAAATAGGAGTCCGTATCAAGGACAGGTCTCGATCTCTAGC
Source organism: Pteria penguin (assembly GCA_035048485.1). Taxonomy (NCBI): domain Eukaryota; kingdom Metazoa; phylum Mollusca; class Bivalvia; order Pterioida; family Pteriidae; genus Pteria; species Pteria penguin. The sequence continues at coordinate 16,966,223 of CM068591.1, read as the reverse complement.
TGGCCGGTAAAATAAGAGTCCGTATCAAGGACAGGTCTGGATATCGTGCTGACTGTAAAACACAAGCCATTGTCAAAGATATGCCTGGATCTGTAACTGACCATAAAATACAAGTTATATTATTATTATTATTATTATTATTATTATTATTATTATTATTATTATTGGATGGACTGGAAAATATACAGGGTATACAGGAGATCACTCAGTAATACTGTAACACATATAGGTATTTACTATCGGAGTGGGGGCAGGCTTGGTGTAGTGGTAAAGCGCTTGGCTGGCAGCGCCGACGATCCGGGTTTGATTCCCTGGTTGCGCCACTAGAGGTTGGTTACATCCTGCTTCCATGTCGCGATATAACTGAAAAATCGTTGAAAGTGACGTAAAACACCAATTAACCAACCAACTATCAGAGTGCCTTGACTTTTTCCATTCGCTACATACATAGCGACATTTACCTGTAGGACAATACGGTTACATTCCATCAATACATTGTAATAAAGATTAACAAAAAAGTATCAAAATGTAACGCAGATGCGATACGAACTTAAAACGGTCAAAATGAAGTAACAAATGCCAATAAATCGATGTGATTAGTAAAGCAAAATGCAAAGAATTGATTGAAATTTTTTATTTATCACAAAACTAAAACAAAAGTAGTTTTCCGAGAATATATAAGTACATGTGTTAATATTTAGTTTAGTTATTTTGATAGCATTTTAGACTGTGTGAAGAATGATGCACATACATTGATAGCATTTTAGACCGTGTGAAGAATGATGCACATACATTGATAGCATTTTAGACTGTGTGAAGAATGATGCACATACATTGATAGTATTTTAGACTGTGTGAAGAATGATGCACATACATTATAGCATTTTAGACTGTGTGAAGAATGATGCACATACATTGATAGCATTTTAGACTGTGTGAAGAATGATGCACATACATTGATAGCATTTTAGACTGTGTGAAGAATGATGCACATACATTGATAGTATTTTAGACTGTGTGAAGAATGATGCATATACATTGATGGCATTTTAGACAGTGTAAAGAATGATGCACATACATTGATAGCATTTTAGACTGTGTGAAGAATGATGCACATACATTGATTGCATTTTAGACTGTGTGAAGAATGATGCACATACATTGATAGCATTTTAGACTGTGTGAAGAATGATGCACATACATTGATAGCATTTTAGACTGTGTGAAGAATGATGCACATACATTGATAGCATTTTAGACTGTGTGAAGAATGATGCACATACATTGATAGCATTTTAGACTGTGTGAAGAATGATGCACATACATTGGTAGTATTTTAGACTGTGTGAAGAATGATGCAGATACATGTTACTGCTAGGTTTTATATCAGTATAAGACTCCAATTTAGTCATGTGCTCACGGTGACCCTGACCTTGAATGTATGACCTTTGGTCAAAATCAATACACATTAATGTGCTAGGAGTAAAAGTTGTAATGAAATATCAACGGACAAAGAGGGTGATCCCTTATGCAATCCCCGAAAGAGAGAGAGAGAGAGAAAGGAATTGTATAAAAGTATATATAACAAAAGCAAGCATAGAATATGGAAAAGTATCAGAACAGGCTATAATTAGACAAAACAATTATGTTGTAGGTTTCCTTCTTCCCAATCCTAGGCCAATATTTCCATTCAGATTTACACCATTGCCTTCAATCAAATTACCCCACCCCACCGCCTTTCTGTCGTCAGCAACGTCACCGTGATCATCAATATAATCTGTGAAAGCACCCCCTCTATATCGTCAACAAAGTCACTGTGATCATCAATATAGCCCGTGAAATTAACCTCTCGTCAGCAATGTCACTGTGATCATCAATATAGCCTGTGTAATCACCTCCCAATGTGTCGTCAACAACATCACTATGATTATCAACATAGTCTGTGAAATCACCTTCCCCAGTGTTGTCATCAACCTCACTGTGATCATCAATATAGCCTGTAAAATCACCTCCCAATGTGTCGTCAACAAAGTCACTGTGGTCATCAATATATTCTGTGAAATCACCTTCCCCTGTGTCGTCATCAACGTCACTGTAATCATCAATATAGTCTGTGAAATCACTTCCCTCTCTGTCGTCAACAACGTCACTGTGATCATCAATATAGCCTGTGAAATTACCTCCCTCCGTGTCGTCAACAATGTCACTGTGATCATCAATAAAGCCTGTAAAATTACCTCCCTCTGTGTTGTCAACAACGTCACCGTGATCACCAATATAGCCTGTGAAAACACCTCCCAATTTGTCGTCAACAACGTCACTGTGATCATCAATACAGCCTGTGAAATCACTTCCTTCTGTTTCGTCAACAACGTCATCGTGATCATCAATATAGCCTGTGAAATCACCTCCCCCTGTGTCGTCAACAACATCACCGTGATCATCAATATAGCCTGTGAAATCACCTCCAAATGTGTCCTCAACAACGTCACCGTGATCATCAATATAGCCTGTGAAATCACCTCCCAATGTGTCGTCAACAACGTCACTGTGATCATCAATATAGCTTGTGAAATCACCTCCCAATGTGTCGTCGACAACGTGACTGTGATCATCAATATCGTCTGTGAAATCACCTCCCTCTGTGTCGTCAACAACGTCACCGTGATCATCAATATAGCCTGTGAAATCACCTTCCTCTGTATCGTCAACAACGTGACTGTGATCATCAATATAGTCTGTGAAATCACCTCCCCCTGTGTCGTCAACAACGTCACTGTAATCATTAATATAGCCTGAGAAATGACCTCCCCCTGTGTCGTCAACAACGTCACCGTGATCATCAATAAAGCCTGTAAAATCACCTCCCTCTGTGTTGTCAACAACGTCACCGTGATCATCAATATAGCCTGTGAAATCACCTCCCAATGTGTCGTCAACAACGTCACTGTGATCATCAATATAGCCTGTGAAATCACTTCCTTCTGTTTCGTCAACAACGTCACCGTGATCATCAATATAGCCTGTGAAATCACCTTCCTCTGTGTCGTCAACAACGTCACTGTGATCATCAATATAGTCGGTGAAATCACCTCCCCATGTCTCGTCAACAACATCACCGTAATCATCTATATAGCCTGTGAAATCACCTCCCTCTGTGTTGTCAACAATGTCACCGTGATCATCAATATAGCCTGTAAAATCACCTCCCAATATGTCATCAACAACGTCACTGTGATCATCAATATAGCCTGTGAATTCACTTCCTTCTGTGTCGTCAACAACGTCACTGTGATTATCAATATAGCCTGTGAAATCACCTCCCCCTGTGTCGTCAACAACGTTACTGTGATCATCAATAAAAGCCTGTGAAATCACCTCCCCCTGTATCATAAACAATTTCACTGTGATCATCAATACAGCCTGTGAAATTACTTCCTTCTGTATCGTCAACAACATCACCGTGATCATCAATATAGCCTGTGAAGTCACCTCCCAATGTGTCGTCAATAACGTCACCGTGATCGTCAATATAGCCTGTGAAATCACCTCCCAATGTGTCGTCAATAACGTCACTGTAATCATTAATATAGCCTGAGAAATTACCTCCCCCTGTGTCGTCAACAACATCACCGTGATCATCAATATAGCCTGTGAAAACACCTCCCAATGTGTCGTCAATAACGTCACCGTGATCGTCAATATAGCCTGTGAAATCACCTCCCAATGTGTCGTCAATAACGTCACCGTGATCGTCAATATAGCCTGTGAAGTCACCTCCCAATGTGTCGTCAATAACGTCACAGTGATCATCAATATAGCCTGTGAAATCACCTCCCAATGTGTCGTCAATAACGTCACTGTGATCATCAATATAGCTTGTGAAATCACCTCCCTCTGTATTGTCAACAACGTCACTGTTATCGTCAATATAGTGTGACAGCATGAACTTTATCCAGAGTTGAGTCTTGATTGTCATCGATTACTGTTTTAGGTCATAAAATTTTGGAAAATTTTTTCTATTCACGAAGTTATATTTGAACACGATGCATTTTGTCCATTACTGTATCATTGTTGCATTACTTTTGTGTAAACATTTTGCTATATAAATCATTCGATTCACATTCGTTGCCTGGCAATTGACCTACACATTTACGTTTTGCCGCAGAATTTTATCTGTCTGTCTCGACAGAACAATGGACCTTTGTCAAATTTGAAATATAAAAATTTCTGGAAAAAAGTAGTTTGTACGTCACCAAGCACAGTATTTTCGTAAAACAAGAAATTGAGCATTCAAGTATTATCTTTCTAAAGAAAAACCTAAAACCGTTAACGATTTTATGATTTACTAGGAACGACAACTGAAGTATAACGCTTAACTTTTGAGTACACCTCGTATTGGAGGAAGAAGAAGAAGATGATGATGAAGAACAGTGTGAAGTGATTGGAAGAGTTAGCCCATCGTTAACGTCGGGAGCACTGACCTTAAACACTTTAGACTGTTCAGTCCATTTAGATATTTCAGATTGATTCACATATATTAAGTATTTTATCTTTTTCACATTCTATGTTCTTTTCTGTAACACTATATGATTTCAAAATAAGCACTAATATGTTTATATCACTGGACTATCATTTTACTGCGTTTGTAATAATTGTTTAGTGCCTATAAATGTTGATTTGTGCTTAAAACTTTAAAACTGTTGTAATAAATCAATGAAATCTGTAATTACGAATGGACTCGTTGGAATTTACATTAATTGATAATATACAAAAAATACAGTCTGTTCTGTCCCAATTTCTTCTTTATATCCTACCATTCAATTTATGTATATAATTCATATTTATGAAATGTCTTCCTCGCTTCTCCCCGCTTTCTTTACCGGAGAATATTTATTGTAAGAATTTATGTTACTCGTTGACTGGTGTACAAACAAAAGAGTACACGGATTTCTATATGTTTTAATATGTAGAGGATTATATCGAACTTTGATAAAGGTCTGTCTTAATGTAAATCAAATCTCAGTCTGTATGCAACCATTTAATATGGAGTTCTTTATAGCATAATTACAGATCGTCATATCTACAAGTGAATGTGTATGACTCATCAGTAGACATTGCATTTGGTTATGCCATAAATATTCATTGAAATCATGGCTCAAAACGTACCGAGAAAACTTACCCTGAGAAAAACGCGCCATGAAATATAGTTCTGTGCGCAGTACATATAAACAGAATTATAGTTATAACAATTTCAGAATAACGTTGGAACAATGTATCACACATGATCTGTAACATTATATGATTCGAAAATGAGCACCACTACATGTTATATCAAGTGACTTATGCTTGATGTGTCATGTGCGCGGTACACTTGAATACAACAGTTACATAACGACCTCTTCGTAACGATGGAGATAGATTTGTAAGGAATATGCTACTTGACAACTGGTTCTCAATACTGTTTGTGCTCGCCGGTCACACCATGGGCGGAACCAAGGGTAGGGACCGAGGTCTAGTCCACACTAAGATTTGACAAAATTCAGTCTTGTTGATACTTGATTGTTTTATAATAGGTAAATTAATATCATACGACATAATTGGACCCCTTGTGGGAAAATATGTTTGCGAAGAACCTCCCCCTCAACATTGTTTCAGAATCTGCGCCTGTATAAGTATTTGACAAAACCCAAACAAATACAAATTCATATAGTATATGTTACTGTGTACGGTGGTGTTTTTTTTTTTTTTTTTTTTTTTTTTTTTTGGGGGGGGGGGGGGGGGGGTCGCCATTGCAAGATTATGTTCCCTAATAGCCTTTATAAGGACTTGGACATATGATTTTTTTAGTATAGTTTATTAGTCTTAAGCAATACAGCTCATTGACATGCATATATAGTAAAACATTCAACATTTATATACAAAATTGTCAGTAGCGTAAAAATACAATAGTATAATGTTATATAAATAAATGAATGACACAATATGAGTATAGGTATAATTATATATGAAGTTTTCTGATAACAAAAGCATTTTTTATATATTTGCGAAGGTTACAAAGTTCTTTTACATTTTGACTGGCATATAACTGTATCAATTTATAGACTGAAGGTTTTACGTAATAATATTTTTTCAAAAATTTTACTCTTATGTCATGATAATAGTGTCATGTTCTAATTTTTGAATTTACTTGGGGGGTGGTAAATACAAAAATTAAGTTGTCATGTTCTAATTTTTGTATTTACCACCCCCCAAGAAAATTCAAAAATTAGAACATGACAATAGGGACATACCAAAATAAAATGAAACTCATCCTCTAAATCGATTGTACACAGAGGACATATACGTCTTTCGATAGGAATTTTCTTATATCTTCCCGTTTCTTTAGTTAAACAATGGGAAGATAATCGTAATTTACATTTGAGTTGAATTGAAAGTGATTTTTTCAAGTTTTTTTTTCAGTTGTGAATGATGAAATACCCTCTAATCTGAGAACACATTAATAATCATCTTCTGTTGGAAGTTTTTTTTTTCTTTTGTCTTTGGGGAGACTAAAACATAGACCTCTGATACGATAACATAACATTTTACATGAAAGTGAAATAAAGTAAAGGATATTTAACAGAATCCACACCCACGACATAATCCGATAAAATGGAAAGCATTCATCAAAGTATAATATATCCATCTTTCATGGATTAAATTGAGCGTGTACAAGTACACAATGAATGCATGGTTTTGTAATGTAAGTTATAAATTTGATTGAGTCGTCAATTGCCAATAAACTGTGGCTGGTTTAAATAGTTAGTTCTTCGTCAAGCCCGCCACCTGCTAACGACTGCTTTTCTTTTCTCTTTTATTAACTGTTTATTTGATATTAAATGTGTTATCTAATTTTCCATCAGTTCCTCTTTCATCTCTTTAGTTTTGGGTCACGAGATTCTTCTCTATACAAACCTTTCTAATCGCCCATTTCGTGGCAATCATAAAATAAGACATACCAATTATAACAACATCAATTTGAAAAAAATAGAGAAATAAATATCTTAATGTAATCCTTCTCTCAAATTTCCCCATTCATATTAATTTCCTTTATTTTTGCAGGTATTGTTAGTCACAAAAACGTATGATTACCCAGTGGACACGAAAAAAAAATTCCCGATAAGCCGATCTTCATTCTGTGCCGTTTAGTATCGTATGCTTGGGTTAAAAATTCAGCCCTGCCTATTTTAAGTGCCTTTGAAATGTTAACCCCGCACAACATGGATTTTAATATCGTTTAAGCCTAAACGGAGAGGTCTTCGTCCATATTTCTCTATATCTAACACCTGTCACCATTCGCTTTGGAAACCATGTCGCATGTTAACATGTTGAAGTGGTGGCGAGCTTGCCCCTACTCCACGACACATTTTCCGCATTAATAACGTTGGAGGGTTAAACTCTTTATGTCATATTTTGAATAAAAGATTAATTATGATGTTTGTGATATTCCGTCGTGTTATCTTTTACATCTTGCTGCTTTTGTTGCGTCTTTGATGGTGTCATATTAAATCATATTCTGAACCCGAATCGTGCCGCAGGTTAAACAGTGATGTTAAGGAGAAAGCAATTAGATGCGCTCCTATCTGAATTGCCCAATTAGATTAAGAAAGAAAAGTCATACACATTAATGTGTGACCCGATGAATAAAAATGCAGGTGATATTTCAATTTATTGAACGACCTTCCGGTAGCATGATACACCCAAAAGCAGCAACTATGACGTAAATGTACGTGTTTCAAGATATTAATAAAGAAAACTCTCCAAGAAGACTTATGGAAGATTTTAAAAAATCGATCATAGATTGTCTCGGGTTCTTTCATCTTATTTCACCTGGTGCAAAAACATACCATTCCCTTGCCGTTTAGTCTCCTTAATTAATTAAACAGCAAATGGTGCAACTTCTTGATTTTGTATAACATAACTTCGACAAGAAACGGAAGTTCAAGACATAAATGAACGATTTTATTATAAATTATAAAATATGGAATGCTAATGTTATCTTTTTTATGGCTTTGTGTTGATTTCCTCTAATGAACATCTTTCGCATAAATTTGAATTTCTCTCTTAATTAATTATGTTTAGTATCAATAAAAAGGTGATTCTTTGTTTAGCAGAAATTAATCTTATAAACTGTAGGTGTCACACATTTTTGTAGTCTTAATTCATTTACTAACATTGAAAATCTTCTTATTTTTCATTTATTTATTTCATTGATTTATTTATTTACATTTTATTTATACGGAGGGTCAAAATATATACATATATAAAAAACTTTTTTTATGTATAAAGTCAGATTTCATTCATCAAGATTGTTGTGGCCAGCTTATAAAAAATAGAGGAATCCAGTGATCATCAGCTTTCGGTAGGTATGCTGGCGCATTTACCCGCATAACCTGTTCGGGAATCGAACAAAGACGTGACAGATGTGAGTAGTTATATGTAATAAGCTCTAGGGTGACCGTTTATATAACCCATCAACAAAGTTTCAAATACATTTGAAATGTCACTGTAGATATTATACAAAACATAAGTATATGGAAACAGGTCAGTGCTGTGTATATGCAATTGGCAACGTCAAGTGTATCATATACATTTACATGTAAATTCATTCAATGTCAATCTGAACAATTCATGATCTTTGCAAAAATGGGTTTCTTGAGGTTTTTTTTTTTCATCTATTTCAATATTATTTATGCATTCATTTATTCATTATGTATGTATGTATGTTAATTTATTTCATTTCATTTTTTAGTAAATTTTGTTTTAAATTATTTCATATTATTTTATTTATGTACTATTTCAAATCTAATTTCATCAATGTCTTTCGTATTAGCACCTAATTATAGCCATGATGTGGCTTGCCAGCAGAAGATGTTTACGGACCATATTGCGCTTCATCACATCGTCCCTTTACCAACTATGGTGTGTTGTACTTCTATAATCTCCATTGCAGAGATGTCATGATTTCCTTGTATAGTGTCCTAGTATAGTACTATTTGATTCATATTTTATTAGCCGTTGGTTTCGAAGTTCAATTACGTTCAGCAGTTTATTTTATATATGTCATTTATATTACTAGAATATTTATTTTGTTCATTGAATGTCAAAAATATTCATTATCATCTCCTTGGTGTTTTGTTAAAATAAATCAAGTTTCATTAAATTAAACTTCATTAGAATTCGAATATTTTTTTTCTTTCATTATTTATATTCAGTTTACGAATAGCATGTAGTATAATTGCATACAATACATAATCTACTAATGTTTATAAATAGAATGCTGAAGTTTATAGTTTGAGAACGCTTTAATTATTTGTATATCTAGAAAAAAGTAGGTTTAGCTTAGTGGGTGACGTGGTCGTCTTGTGATCGAAGGTCCTAGTTTCGACTCCCGCCGTGGGCATACTGGTGTACTATTTTTGAAATGAGACAGCAGGCGTCACTCCTCGGGTGTTCCGCACGCCCTACAACTACCTCGGATGTCATGCATTAACCGCCAAACGTGAAATTGATACATTATTATTATTAATATTATTTGGTCGGCGCAGTAATTGTGGCCTGGTAACGCTGTGCGAAATTATATAATAAGATATTTTTGTGTTAATTTTATTATTAAAGCATGTAACAGGCATTGTGTAGTCGCCGAGAAGAAGATGCACAAATATGACAGCATGCAATTACCGTAACTTACTCATGCTGGCGTTGCTACAGAAGCCGCCGCCATAATGGATATAGTTCGTAATGGATGCATTTGAATTACATCGGAGATAGTTACACACGAGGAGATCCGATTGATAAGACAGTGAACTCCGAGGTCCCGTGTCACAGTAGCCGTTACAAAGGTATAAATTTCTGTGCAATGCATTAAACAGATGGCGTCACCATGTACATAAAACAGTCGTGGAGTGACATAAAATTATAATCAATCAATCAATTTAGAACACGATAAGAATTATTGAGATGGGCTAGTTCATGACACCTGCAAATCACTTATTTGATGACACGGTAAAAAAAAATTGTTAAACTATATTATTGTAGCAGATAAACATACACATTGCACAGTAATATATATATATATATATATGATCTGAAATGAATTTTCATTTCATACGGTATTTATGAAACGAGTTGTTTGTTTTATATCCCCGAGCCTTGGTGAGGTAAATATAAAACACACAACGAGTTATTAATACCGTATAAAATGAAAATTCATTTTAGATTCTTTTTATCACATGTTTACACTCAGTTTAGAGGTGTTTATTTCATCAAACATCGGTTTGACACAATTCTTTTCCACACTATGACGTCACCAATGTCATAAATTAATTCATGACATAGCGATAATAGACTGTTCCACTTTCGTCAAAAGTCAAACACTTTAGCGCAAAATCTGACTATGATGACGTAATGCAAGGTTGGACAAGTCGGACATTTGATTATGACGTTATATATATAACAATCAAAAGTCCGCTAAACATCGCATTCTATGCTGAAAAGTGGATCGGTGTATTCACTGCATAAACAGCAAAACATGTCATATATATATATACATATATATATAAAACTAAAAGAAACAACACAAACACTCTTTGCCGCAAATTTTCGGCCTCCTGGCCTTTATCAAGCAATTGTTAGAAAAGTACAGGAGAACTATGTAACATCCATCTATACTTATTCTATATTATATATATATATATCTGTGTGTGTGTGTGTGTGTGTGTGTGTGTGTGTGTGTGTGTGTGTGTGTGTGTGTGTGTGTGTGACTGTATGGTTTTCGAATAATACGACTACCTGCACCACACAATAGGCTTAAATATTTCACACCAATTCATCATGTAATATATAGTATATAGAAAATATATTCGCTCTTTTCGTTACACAAAGTCACTTACCGTTTGAGACAGTATCCGGAATAATGACGTCATTAAATCCAATAAAAACTGATCTAAAACTTAAGGCAATGATAATCCCCATGTGACGTTTCATAGGAATTTGGTGACTTCATAATTTTTACGTCAGATACCGACTCGAATGGTAAATAACTCACCTTTCCACAAAACGCAATTTTTCATTGTGATGACGTCATCTGGGGTCCGACAAAACTCCGACAAGCAACGTATTTGTTTATGACATCATAGATAGAACAATTGAAAAATACTGAAAGTCATGTTCCTTTACTATGGAAGGGTGAACTCAGTTTAACGAAAAGACTCAATAACAACGAAGAAATTTTCATTGACTGATTGTTTATTGTTTTACGTCACTCCACGACTATTTCACGTATATGGTGACGGCATCTGACTGATATATTTGCATACAAATTTAGACCTATGCAACGGACCCACCCGAAGCCTACCGTGACACGTGACCTCGGTTTTCATTGTCTCATCCGAATAACATAACACCGGTGTGCCCAAGACGGGAGTCGAACCCGGGACCTCTCGATCACGAGCCGAGCTCCTTATCCACTTGGCCACACCGGCTTAATTTTCATTCAAGAAAATATGGTGTTTATCATATAGTATATAGTAGTTTTGAACTGACATGACATTATTGCTTTGATCATGACATCAGAATGATATGACGCAAATTTGAGCAGCAAAGCATCATACGTCCGATATTGCCCTTTATATCATGTAAAACTGGAGGAAGGTGTGTTTTGGATGCCATCAGTATAGACTTGTATCGGCTTTGACCATCATGCAGGAACATTATATATGTATAAATGCGCTTTTTTTTATTATAAATGATTTTGGAATATTTAATTTGTAATAGATTTGACAGCTATAAAGAAAGATAAGAGACAAAACGATATTATACAAAGATCCTGTGAATGATGTCAGTAAATATAGGGAAATCTCATGATCAATACGACAATTTGATGCATAAACACCGACTACTATACAATAAAACGGAGACACAGAGATTCTGCTCAATTTGCGTGCATCGTCAAGAAACATAACGGCAATTTCTCAAACGTTAACTTGATATACTTGTAGCAATGACAGATTAATTGAAAATATTTACATAATATTGATGAAAACTCCCTTCCAAATGCAATAAAGACAGGAAAAGATGGATGCCATTTGGAAGTATTATTTTAATGAGAGTAAAATACCCTATGTTAGCGCTTAATGAAAAGTCAGAAACAATCCGATAAAGTTCCCATATGTTATGGGCAACCACAGAAATTAGTTCCGAGTTCCTATTATTTAAACGGATATGGTAATATCATAATACTTTTCGAACCTTAAACGGTCCAATATCTCTATCAAATGTCACTGGAGCGTCAAAGTGAGCATTAATCGGACGCTATTAGTTTAGGATATTAGCGCCTCTCGTCCGAACATAATAGCAGCTCTTCTATACATCACGTCTCGGCGCTATCTCCTGCACTTAATTCCGTAATAATGTCCGATGCACGTGCGTTAATCCCATACCTCTCATGGTAAATGTTTCACGTGCAAGTTTGGACATTTAAATACTCTACCAGGGATTACCATATAAATGTCATGATAAGAAATAATCTCTATCTTCGTGAATTATATTTCATATTTTCCCCACTGCGACCTTTTACTACAATCGATTGTTCAATCCATCATTTTCATATTTTCACTTTGCGCGCGTCCAATTTGTTTTAATAAGATGTGTACGCCGGTCCTTGCCAATGCAACAAAGAGGAAGAGGCTACTTAACTTTGACGTTTTACTTTATGGTGGTATAATATTTATTACCTGAATGTGCCATAATAACCTGAGTGATGAAGATTTATCATGCATCAAGCGTAGTAATGGAGACCTGGCGCGTGGCTGAAGAATTCTACACTGGGGTTAATATTACCTTTTGTCGTCAATGATTTTCATCGCTTACCGGTATGCGGATTAAATGGCATAATATAAACTCCTTATTAGCATATCCTACTATTTTTTAATTTGGAGGGACATTACTTACGTGGAATCAGAAGGGTCCGGAAGTAGCCCTCCCCCTTTGGTCAACAAATTTTGTCATTTAAAGATCAATTTGGTAATTTCTTTTGTGTGCAACTACCAAGGGCCAATACCCTTTTAAAAATGCTGGATCCACACGTGTATGATAAATGCTTGTTTGAAGTTCAGTCAAAGCGGTTGAGAAGTATGACACTCGAAAAACAAATTGCTGAAACAAGACGTTTTAAAAAGACTTTCAGAGTAGATCAAATTATTATAAATACGAAGGTCTCTTAGAATTGAAATTATTTTTAAACAAACCTTCACTTGTTAATCAGAAATCTCATTCCGTTTATAATTGTCTGCAATTATTATAATATAATATAATATAATATAATATAATATAATATAATATAATATAATATAATATAATATAATATAATATAATATAATCATTTGTTATTTAAGGAATGTGTTTTCCTTCCTTGTATTTACCTGTTAAATGACAAATTTTAAATCAAATCAGTTGGCAGTATTTGGATATTACATAAATAGAAATTCTTTTGATGACAAAGCATCATCATTACTGATAGACATAAATTTTATGTCAACAAAATTTTTAGATATAAATATAAAACATAGCATTAAAAGTAACTTGGAGTTCACAGCTCAACAAATAATAGTTTCAATGAATGATAATAGCTCCATGAATGTTAGCAGCAGTAATTCTTTCATTAAAATCAACACGGCATACAATATTAATTTACAAGATATAATATATGGTATACTTACAGACAAACAAAATAAAATATATTCATGTGCAAAGAGTTCCTTTAAGCAAAAAAAAAAAAAACAAACAAACAAACAAACAAACAAACAAAAACAATACAAAACAACAAAAAAAAAAAAAACTCTTCACACGAATTTCCTCAAACTTTAGAGGTCTTTAATATTTTTAGAACTGAGAAGTTGTGGTTTACTTAACCGTTGTGTTTATTTACATACTTTTTATCTCCAAAAATAATGAATAGAAATTTTACTAGAAAATGGAATTCCTTTTCAATACCTACTTTGCCGCTAGAATGATCAAGGGTATTTTTAATTTTTAGAAATCCATATTTTTTCTTGATAAATTTAAAAATTTTAAATTTTACTGAAATATTAATGATTGCAAAATTATTGAACTTCCAATGAAATTGCCTTGGAAGAAACTTAACCCTTTCTTCATAAATAACTAAACCAGAAAATCAATCAACACTAACTCTATCATAGGTTACAAAATTAATCCAAAACATTCGTATTCCGGCAGATTTGAACCGGTGACCTACTAGTCTCAAATATAGAACTATAACAATGAAGCACCCCAGGCTCTTTTTATATGAGAATATGAAATGGAAGCAACGTGATTAAATTTTTATCAACTTTCCTACGTTCCGAACATAATTTTATTGGAATGGTTCATTCACAATTCTTAATCAATTGACATTTATGATAATTCCTTTATCTCTCAGGATACTATATTCCATCCCAGTCTCCAGGAACATACAGCTGACAAACGTGCTACAAGAGACGCCGATTGCTATTTTTAACATTACATGAGATATTACAGTCTAATTAATTGCAAGAGAAGAGAAAGATACGAGTATATACCCAATGATCTTTATGTTCTTGAAAACTTTGATGTATTCTGTACTATCTATTTATTCCTAAATTTATTTACTTATTTTCTGTGATTTACATTTTACGTCACATCAAAGTTTTTCATGTATATGCTTAAGGCATTTGCCTAATGCAACCAATATGCTTAAGGCATCTGCCTAATGCAACCAATATGCATAAGGCATCTGCCTAATACAACCAATATGCATAAGGCATCTGCCTACTACAAGCGATATGCTTAAGGCATCTGCCTCATATAACCGATATGATTAAGGCGTCTGCCTAATGCAACCGATATGCTTAAGGCATCTGCCTCATATTATCGATATGCTTAAAGCATCGGTCTAGTGCAACCGATATGTTTAAGACATTTCCCTATTACAACCAATATGCTTAAGGCATCTGCCTAATGCAACCGAAACACCCACAGCAGTCATAGGTACTCCAAATAGGTATTCTGAGATGTTTCCTCGCCTTCAGCATACACCTTTATGAAATATATACATGCATGATTTTATTGATTTATCTTATCAACATTGTTTTCGGAGAGACAATATCTTAATTTCTACTGTCCGCGCCACTCACTCTGGAAACTGGAAAATCTGGATTTTCAGTTACTCATCTTCAGAATAATTTCAAAAAGACAAAACCATTCGATAGATCTTGTTTAGTCGTAACTTTTGGTATATGCTATATGTTTGTATGAAGAAGTGTTCATATTTTATAGAAAAAATCAATTTTAGATAGGGCGATTTCCATGTTAAATTTTGACGTGACGTCGCCAAGTTTCCCATAGACTCAATGTTAAACATTGGCGACGTCACGCTTCTTCGTAGAAACATATAACATACACCAAAAGTTACGACTAAACAAGATTTGTCGATTGATATTAATTTTGTAAAACTATTTTAAAGATAAATAAGTGAAAATCCAGATTTTTCGATTTACAAAGTGAGTGGCGCGGAGAGTAGTAATCATCCCTTTGAAGATAATGACCACTCGTCCTTGTCATAATAACTGTCCTTTTCCGTGGAATTAGAGAAATTTCTTCCACTGTTTTTAATAATTTACCATTAATTTATATGGAAGTATTGAACTAATTGACCATTAATTTATATGGAAGTATTGAATTAATTGACCATTGATTTATATAGAAGTATTGAATTAATTGACCATTAATTTATATAGAAGTATTGAATTAATTGACCATTGATTTATATAGAAGTATTGAATTAATTGACCATTAATTTATATAGAAGTATTGAATTAATTGACCATTAATTTATATAGAAGTATTGAATTAATTGACCATTCATTTATATAGAGTATTGAATTAATTGACCATTAATTTATATAGAAGTATTGGATTAATTGACCATTAATTTATATAGAAGTATTGAATTAATTGACCATTAATTTATATAGAAGTATTGAATTAATTGACCATTAATTTATATAGAAGTATTGAATTAATTGACCATTAATTTATATAGAAGTATTGAATTAATTGACCATTAATTTATATAGAAGTATTGAATTAATTGACCATTAATTTATATAGAAGTATTGAACTGAGATGATTGATAATGAAGTAGACATTATATACAGTCTTGTAAATACTTATATAAAACACAGTAAACGTTTATAATTTTGAAATGACCCTCTATATATCACCCTTTTCCCTTTCCAAATCCACCTAAACTTTTCTCACATTATTGTAATATTTTGTTTTCCTCGTGTTAAGATAGTTTTTATTATTTGTTAATAACTATGTTTCATGTTTATGTGTACGTATATATGTGTACGTAGGCGTATATGTTTGTGTATGAACAAATGGTATATTTAAAGAAGCTCTCTTTCAACAACATATCTTGCTTTGTTTCCAGTGTTATTGTCTTAATTACGATTCATTTGAATTATTTACATATAAATTTGATTAATGTCTATTGATATTTTGAGGGAAGTAATGTTCATATATATTTTATAAATCACAAATATATGATATTATGATAGGCGCAGATTTTTGGAGGGTGCACACCTCGACAAATTTTCAGAGGAGGGTCAACCATGTCGTCGTGCTGAAATTTTTAAGCATGAAAATGAAAAAATATTTGTTCTGTTTTCTACAAATCTTTAGATAAGTTTTTGTTTTATGCGAAATTCGACTCAATCCAAACCAACAAAAATTATATTTACTCTAGAAGTAAAAAAAAAAACACCATAACCATCCAAACAAACAAAAATGAAAATAACAAAATCCCAAAACAATCCCCCTCCCCCCCCCCCCGCCCCCCTTACAAAAGCACAAAAAAAACAAAGGAAGGAAGAAAGAAAACACCCATCAATCAACATTTCAAAAATATGGTGGGTTTTTTTTTTTTATTTATTTTTTTTTCATCTTTATTTATTTATTTATTTATTTATTTATTTATTTATTTGTTTGTTTGTTTGTTTATTTATTTTTGTTTTGCTTTGGGTTTTTTTTTTATGCATCTGCTAATTCTAGTTTATTGCACAGTTCATCATATACCGATAAAACCTCTTTTTCACCACAAGACCCAACCCAATTAATTTTCAAAAGCTATAAAGATTTTTTTTGAAATATCACGCCTCAAAAATATCTTAACCAGAATTTTTTTCCTTTGTCATTCTGAATCATCTGTACATTTCCATTTTCATAAGAAAAGAAAGAAAATTAAAAAAAGAATTATCCGTGTAGTCATATACAATTCATAGGGAACATCTACTGCAGTCCCAAGCGTTAGAGGCAATACTTGGGGACGAACAATTTTGGGGAAAATATTTCACTTCTCTCTTGTTCATCAAATTGATCAAAATCGGCAGCTTTTAATCATGTGAGGGGTTGATATTGAGATTTCAAGTAAATAATGGTTTGTGAAAAGTTTCCTTAATATTTTTATTCAATAATATTGTATACCTTGTACAATGGTCGCAGTAAAGTAGCCATATTGGTTCTGTCTCCTATTTTTATACATGTATGTACTCGATTATCTTATACATATAACAGCATGTTGCCTTATAAAATCAATTATTATAAAGCTCGATATATCTATATGACTTCGAGTATAAATAAAGCTATGTTCTGACTCATAATGTTATTACAATAATGTCCATAAATTAAATATTTTAACATTAGAATTATAAGTAACTCAAATAAATCTTGCTTTATGTGTATTAAGAGTTTTTAATCAAACGCTTTCGACGATTCAAGTTGTGAATTCTCAAAGATATTTCGATATTCCCGTGCGTATCGAATAACTTTGTGATATCTGTTTCTTCCCACTACAATATGTATCTCACTAAATTGCCATTGTTCTTGACAATACTTTTACAAATGAGCTTTTAATGTACAATATTAGCATGTCTCCCCGAAAAACCTCTACACCAAAAATTCGGAAACTCACCTTTGAAAGGCATCCAGTTTCATACGACCATAAATTAAGACGATTAAAGGAGGACATAAGTTTGATTGCTTTTAGACCATCAAAAATGGTCTTACACGAATCCTATAGTTATCGCAATAGGAACCCGAAATATTGATACTCAGCTGTACTCATCCGGTTTCAGATTATAGTCATTCAGTTCGTTGACGTATAAATTATGACAAATAGTGCGCGTCTAGATTCGAAATTAGCAACATTTGTCACGTTAAGCTTCAATATAAAACAGATGAATTTTACTTTCAAATTGAAAGAAATCAGATTTAAATTACACAAAAGAATTATGATTTATGAATAACTTATAAACCTTTGTTTCGGAGTAATTGATGAATGGTTTCCGCGTCTCTTAGGCGTTGTACAGGCGGCATGGTCATTGAGTTCCTACTTCAAAGTCATTCAACTGACATTTTATGTCAATAAGTGTGACTGTCACACCTATGGCACTACCTCATTGACATTTGCACAGGCATTTTCTGATAATTTAGCGTATCATTTTTAGCCATTTAGGATTGATATTTTTAAATTTGGGAAGGATGACGCGTGCCTTAAAAATCAAATTCCGTTAAAAATTAATTGAATAATATTACACGGAGTGTATATAGATAATTTTCGAATATTTTGATTGGTTTATATTTCGTGAGGCAGTGATTGGTGAATGATTCTCATAACACAAAGACCTTTTTCCCGATTTTACATAATTTAAGGGGCAACATCGGACAAATAAGTTTTTGCCCCTCAGATTTGCGTCTTATTACGTCACAATCCAAACGAAAACACCAGTAGAAATTTCAGCAAAAGTGTCTTGCTCAATAACAGGTCCCTTACATCCTTTAGAATGCGAAAAGCTCTTTTTGAACACACTGTTCTTTTGATAACATCGTCTTTTTGTGACGTCATTTAAGAGTCATTGACGTTAATATTTTCCTCAATATTTCTGATAGATATAAATTCTAATTTTTATTTTGTCAGACAGAATGATATATGGTGCAAAGACGTACAAGCAGAATAAAAATTCTATGAAGAAATATATTCTGAACAGAATTTACGAAACACCCTATATATAAAAGCAGAAATTTGTAGAGAATGAAAACGAAATCTCATTTACCATGATGAATATATTTTTTTCAAATTGTTTAACAATTTTAATATTTAGTGATTTCATTTATTCAAATACGCTAGATCTTCTATTATGATAAAGTTTGATATACGGATAGTGCAATGTTTCATAGGAAGACCATTCTATTCAGTCTACTGTCCGCGCCACTCACTTTGTAAACCGAAAAATCTGGATTTTCACTTATTTATCTTTAGAATAGTTTTACAAAATTAATATCAATCGACAGATCTTGTTTAGTCGTAACTTTTGGTGTATGTTATATGTTTCTACGAAGAAGCATTCATATTTCATAGGGAAAATCATTTTAGATAGGGCGTTTTCTATGGTAATTTTGACGTGACGTCGCCGATGTTTAACATTGAGACTATGGGAAACTTGGCGACGTCACGTCAAAATTTAACATGGAAATCGCCCTATCTAAAATTGATTTTTTTTTAAATAAAATATGAACCCTTCTTCATACAAACATATAGAATACACTAAAAGTTACGACTAAACAAGATCTATCGAATGGTTTTGCCTTTTTGAAATTATTCTGAAGATGAACAACTGAAAATCCAGATTTTCCAGTTTCCAAAGTGAGTGGCGCGGACAGTAGCTTTATTGCATACCATATAGGTTCTTTCGGCAGTTTGTGAGATGATGACTAGTATCTATAGTTAGCTGTATATTTCTTATACAACAAGGGACTTGGTTTTAACAAATAAGTTTTACATTAGTTGCTGGCAAAATATCCTTCATAATTCATAAAATGGATTTTTCGCAATATCTATTTTCAATAAAATTTCAAGAGCTATTTGGCGGGAAGCGTACGGTATACATATACAATAGATAGATCGTTAAAATAGGACTTTGCTGGCAAAAACAAAAATCCAACAATAGACAAAGGAAGGAAAATCTTGTCTCTGGTTGTGAAATTTTGTCGTGGAAAGGATGGCCGTGGTTCCACCTTCGAAAATAACAATAATCAAAATAACTATATTGACCACAATTCCATACGAAAGCGGGGGAAAGGATGCAACCCTCTAAAGCTCCCTATTGATTCACACTCGGATCTTCTTGGTCTGGCCAAGTGAGAGGGTCTTTCTACATACCTGTTAGTGCTTGGCGGTTTTCTCCAAGTAAATTTTTCTTCGGCCTAAAATAACAGCAATGGTATGTTTTGTGAGATTCCTTTATCCAGATTTGATGCTTCGACCGTTTATGTTTCATAGTTTGGGTGTGGAGCAGTAACCCGCTTATTTTATCTTCGTTTAACGAGAGTTATAAGTCCTAAAAGTGGTATACAACGAGGGAACAAAAACTACTTACTGGTATAAATTTTTCCATATAATCAGAATGTTTGGAGAAAATTTACATGTGAAATTTGCATAAAATGCGTTGATAGATGTACAACTACAAAAAGCATAAAAATTCAGATGTGTCAAAAAAAAAAAACGGGTGATTACCCATTCAGATGCTTAGGTCATTGTACAGTGGGGGTTTCCAGTGTCAATTGTCACAGTTCACAAGGACCATTCTGGAGAAAGACTGAACAGAAATCCTTGAGAGCATGAGAGAATCAACTTCTGATGGCCATATATCACCGGACACAGCAGGCCGTTTGCCGGACATTACCCATCATCATGTCACTATGCGCTAATGAACCTTTATCATGTACAGTGATTCTTGTTAAAGTACCCCCACCAACGTCCGTTTCTGTCTTTGATGGCATATTCCAGACAATACTCTCCTCAAAACTATTTGACCATTATTTCAGCTTCTTTTCTGGGGCCATTGAGCTTCGGACAAGTGTGTAATTACAGAGATAAAGGCAGTAGGGGTCAGCCGTCCTAAGACGTTGGGCCATTCATATTTAATGTCCATTCAAAGCCCTTTTATAACAAAATGATACACGATTTTAATGTCATTACAGGAATCTTCACGCGGCTGCTGTGAAATATTAAATTAGATATCTTAATATTGCAATTTTGCACATTTTTTGAAAGAGCAGAAATATGACTTGTGGAATAGATAAAGTGCAGTATGTAATTAACTCGAGCTCATCTGCCATTCTTCCACGCTCATTAAGGGAGGTAACTCTGTCATGATACCGATCCGGGCTGTCACTGTCAATAGTACTGCATAGAAATATGCAGAAAATTAATCAAAAATGAGTTCAAATCACATGGGGGAGAGCACAGATTGATCTTGGAGAACTTTTATTAAACTATCTTGTTTCCTCTATACAGATTACGTGCACGCGCTTCCTATCTTCGCAAAATACCATTCTTTTTAGCACAAAACATAATTAAAAATCAATGATAATCTAACATCGATTTGTAGTTTTATTAAAGCTTCTGACGAAAATAGATTAATAAATAAGTGAAAAGTAGATTTAACATGCACACCTATCTAAAAATAACTTCTCTAATGATGTCAGTACAATTCATTGTGACAATTAACTTTAATTCTTTCACATAAATCAGCTGGTCTCTCTACGTAATCACTTCATCTTCAATACAGTCATACGTCAATAGTGGTGACACTCAATATACTAAGGCTACTTGTTCATGACACCACACGATATAGTAAAATAGACTGATTGGTAATCGTTTAACATAGCACCAGGAGTATTTCTTCTCTATCGTGAAAGCACCTGCCGGATGGGGTGGTGAATGAAATTTGACTTACACACGCTCAAAATACTGATGCATCAATTACACGCAAACCTTTACTACGATACATGTATGTGACATCTATCAGATTTTATTGTATAATCCGGAATCCACAACAGGATTCGTACCCTGAACTTTCCCATAGAATTTCCAACACCTTAACCTCTGAACCACAATGGCTCGGATTTAGACATCGGTCCTCGATTTGCCACTCATACCGGACTGAGGCACCTGATGAAATCAAACCAACCCAGATCATTTACAAGAGTTCTAAACATAGATCGATTTTCGGTACGACTGCACTGTTGGACGATATTGTTTCTTTATTCAGTAGTATGGCGTTTTACTTTTATTATGTTTCAAATTTTTTTTATGTTTCATTTTGAATTTTGTAAACCGAAGTAAGGGGTGAGTTGTAATGAAAAGTATATGATGGTTTCATTTCTGTTTAACACGTCTTTTCCAGATTAATAGATAATTAATTAATTAAATTATACATTAGATGAAACCAAAAACGTGAATCTGAAAGCCTTCCTAGGCCAGGTTCTGGTACATCCCACGTTTCCTCGGTGTCTAATGTTTCGGATGAGTAAAAACCGAGGACCCCTGTCACGATAAACTGGGTGTGTGACTTTACGATTTTTTTAAATCATACGAATTACTTTTCATATTGAGAAAATCATCATAACTACCTACGTTTTCTAGGTGTACCTCATGAAACAAACCTTTTCTTAACTTTGTTTTCTCAAGAGGTTCCTAAAATGTTCACTATTCACGTCTTTACATAATTTTCGTTGTGCCCCGAACACCCTCTGCTGAGTAAACAATTTATGCTTAAGTGAAGTGTAAGAAAGGCAACTCCAGTAGTTAAAGGACATGACCTTCTCAATATACAGTGTATATAAGCATAATAAAGAAAACGATAGTCTGTAACTTCCGATAATGTTATTTATATACAGTACTTAACGAAGTGTTTTGGCTGCAGTAAGTACCAATGTTTTTGAAAAAAACAAATATATATATATATTTATATATATATATATATAGTTAAAACTGTTAAACTTATCACTGTAGGAAAACTCAGGGTTCACTCTCATGGATGACAGGTCTAATACACGCATTTGAGGATAAATGATTTTGTATTGTACTGTATAGTGTATTCGCTATAGAGAATTACAATGGGGGTTTTGGGGGTTGGGGAGGGGGGGGGGGGTGGGGGGTGGTATCTTAAGCTACAATGAGTTCCAGTGCGGAGTTTCGCAACAGGAATTTTCAGAGCAGTGCTATTGTTACAGTAAGTTCCAGGGCAGCGTTGTGGCCACTACGAGTTACACGGCAGTGTTAAGGCCACAAGGAGTTACAGGATAGAGTTAAGGTCAAGGGTAGTACCAAGGCAGTACTAAGGCCACAGTCAAAAGACAGGCAAGCGCTGTGGCTACAGCGAGTTCCTCGGCAGTGTTAATTCCACAAGGAGTACCAGGGTACTGATAAGGTCAAGGGTAGTACCAGAACAGTACTAAGGCCACACTCGATGATGACAGGCAGCGGTGTGGCTACAGTAGATTCCACAGCAGTGCTAAGGCCACAAGGAGATCCAGGACAGGGATAAGACCAAGGGTTATACCAGGGTAGTACTAGGCCACAGTCAAATGACAGGCAAGCGCTGTGGCTACAGCGAGTTCCTCGGCAGAGCTAAGTCCACAAGGAGTTCCAGGGTACAGATAAGGTCAAGGGTAGTACCAGGGCAGTAATAAGGCCACACTCGATGATGACAGGCAGCGGTGTGGCTACAGTGGATTCCACAGCAGTGCTAAGGCCACAAGGAGTTCCAGGACAGGGATAAGACCAAGAGTAATACCAGGGTAGTACTAGGCCACAGTCAAATGACAGGCAAGCGCTGTGGCTACAGCGATTTCCTCGGCAGTACTAAGGCCACAGTTCCAGTGCAGTACTAAGGCCACATGGAGTTCTAGGACAGAGATGAGACAATTGGGAGTTCCAGGGCAGTACTATAGCTACAGTGAGTGCTAAAGATATGCTTATCTACAACGACAAGTTCCGGACACTGATTTAGCTATGAATACCACTACAGTGATTCGTCTACACTGCATTGTCTATAGTGGGTCCCAGGGCAGTGTATTGGTAAATGACAGCTGAATCAAAGCGTTTTGGTCCACTTATTGTCAGCTATACGGTGGTGGTATTGACTACCAGGGTATGGAGATGAGACAGATTAAACTGTATTCATACACAATGACTATGAAAAGGTTATATCTTTAAAAGTATAATTATAATAACTATAATAGAACTCAGTGAGTTTTACAATACAAAATTTAATATACATGTATAATACAACTGCTTTACAATTATGATTTTATACATGGATATTGTTTAACATACATACTATATGTATATAATTTACGGTTTGTTAAACAGTTATGAATATTCTTTAAATAGAGATTATATGTGAATAAAATAAAGAATGGTTTTGTTCTCTTTATACATTACCATAAAAGTTTTTGAAAATCAATCAATGTCGCACTAGTCATTCTAAGAAAGATAATCCCAGTAAAATAAGAGAAAATCAGATTCTACAAGAAAAAGGAGTTATCCTTCCTTGAGAGAGTTCACATGATTAAGTGAAGATTAAAGAGGGATGCGGAAACAGCTCCATTTCTCTCCAAAAGAGATTTAAAATTTAAGAGATTTAAGATATGGCAAGAATCATTGTATATTTAAAGAAGTTCTTGTGCTCCACCCAGGATCTGCCGTCGCTGAGCAGGATTTCTCGACACAATAATGAGGATTTCTTACGTGTACATGAAAAATGCTTGGTTTTTAAAAATCGTCTGTAATATCCTTATATACACTGTACCAAGCAGAAGAATGGACTCCCAAAATGAATCAATCTCAGAATGATTGGCATCTTCTTGTAATTAACCAACCATTCATTTCAAATTCGAAAGAGTTGATATTGCTAATGGAAAAAGTAAAAAAAGATCTGGGTCCGGCGCCATAAGCTGAGAAAATAAGCCATAATTTCGAATTCTTCTGTTCAACAATTAATTAATAACTGGGATTTAGATTTTACTGAGTTTTATTCTATTAATAAATTAGATTAAATCATTCTGCATGACACTATATTTGAGTGTTTGATAATGAAATAAATTAAAATGAAATAAGTGGCTCAAGTATTTTCTGAGTTTAAAGCGCCGGACCCAGATTAGCGTCTTTTCGCGTGATTGTTTGATCCCCAAACCCCGCCCAGAGTATCATGTGACCTACTCATGTTGATCGTTATACTGACAATCCTTCTCGTGGTATGTTTGGACAGGTTTGTTAACTAGGGTCGTAAAACCATTTTGTTGCAAATAGTCCAACACTTCCGTTTCATATTGCGCATGGAACACATCCGGGTCACGAGCTAATACAAAAAGAGTTGCTCGGACGTTGTCCGTGACTATAGCGTACTGGTACTGATTTTCAGTTCCGAATGTAGCTGGACCAAGCTTGACGACCCAGTCTGAGAGAAAAAAAAAGATAATGTAACATTAAAGCGGTCATGTATATGAAGAACATATACATATATAGTATAACTGTAATTAAAGATATTAACGGAAATTAACGTTGGTTGGTAGGATAATTCGAAATTTTATCGCATCGAAAATTCATTCTGTACCGCGACAAAGAATCAAGCGATCACTAAGCTCTTGAACATGGGGATTAATACGGGAATTGAACCCGGGTATCTCACAATCCAATCGTTTTATAATTCTTTATAAGCTTCAAAACAGACATCTGTAAATATCTAAAACCTAGGTCAATTAAAGAAAAATATCTTACATGGAGCACTAAAAGCAACTGTTTCCAGGTGAACAGAGAGTTTTCCTGGTGTGTCGCTTGGCGTTGCATATCCATGGATAACCCTCTTGGCACCTGTTCCAGACCCTAGAGTCTCCGAGTTCAAAACTTTAATACGCCCGGTACCATCATTCGCCAGTGTGTCTGGAATTATATCATATCATATCATATCATATCATATCATGATCGTTTATTTCATACACTCATTTGATGTGTGAAGTGTTGACTTATTTTCGTATCCTCTGTACAGGGGTACTGCTGGAGGATGTAACAAGCCAAACAGAATACGCTTACACCTGCCGTGAAGCTGACGAATTCCAAAGGTCCATCAGTATCCACCATGGTACGTCGTAATGAGTGTCATAAATATATAGCACCCAGGAGCGACACAAGAGCAAATGTAATGTGAGGCATCAGAAAGTGCCAAGTCCCTAATGGATACAGGTTACAGATATTGAATTGGTTCCATGGGACGAAAACCAAGAAATTTTGGATTTTTAATTACCAGAACTCTGATCAGCGGTATCTTCAATTTATTTTTCCTTTAAAATATATCTTTGTTGAAATTGGCTGGTGCCTTACATAGCTATGTCAATGGGCCATCTTTAAAGATTGGAAAACACAAGTTTGCCTTACATCACAGCACTGTTATTCCCTTTGGTAAATCTAATACACAATATTATGGCCAGTGCTCAGTGGCAGAGAAATAAAGTTAAATAAAATCCATACATACATCCATATGTCAACAATTAGATAAAGTATAATTGGGAAATATCGAATATCTTTGAAGTGTTCTTTTTATATAAATGAGGAAATGTAAAGTCGAATTAAATTTAAGTAATGTCTTATTGATTTACACAGAATCGTAGAATATTCTACATGTAGTTTCCAAAATATGTATCATGTGTAAATTACGTACAATCAGCCGTGACGCAATATGCATTTCTCTCAAAGGTGATGTAGACTGAATTACTGGCGTACATCTGAAAATAAAATATATAAAACTGGTAATGCGAATAATCAAGATACCTTAGTTCCTAAGAAGATAATTTAACAATAACCGTACAGACTTTTTTTCGGGAGCGAATGGGCACAAAGCCACAAACCCCATCCGCAACACACAAAGAAAGAAAGAAGGGCTAAAACCTCTTGCAAATAATTTATTTAGTAAGGAAAAAAAAAAAGAAAGGCTCGTGCAATGTGCACTGCTTTTACATTTATACCACATAACTCAACTGATACCATCGTCCAAGGTATTTCTGTGTATACCACATAACTCACCTGATACCATCGTCCAAGGTATTTCTGTGTATCCAACGAAGGAACTACGGTGACATCCCCCTTTCCAAACAAACTGTCTATCAAAAAGGCCGAGCACGCCTGAAACAAAGCTATCGATACCAAAAATCCCTGAAGATACATGTTCTGTATTAAACAAGAATAGATATAAGAGACTTTAGTTAAATCATTAATAGTCGTATGGTATATTTCGTTTATATATGAGTTGATGGGGTGTTTCGTAAGACAATAATCACGTTTTCCTTGAAATCTCACGTTGTCTCCATGTGGAACCGAGCGATCCTTATCTATCTGTTGTGCAAGAGGATATCGGACGATATAAAGAAATGCTAACCGTCTACCTTCTAGACTCATTTGATAGGTATTCCAGTATGTCAGTATAATATCTGCAACTCGTTTACTTCATTATATTGCTTGTCTAATATATCTCTTTGTCTAAATTTGTAATAATTTAAGAAAAAAGACTTTTCATAATACATTGCTTGTAATCTAAATGAAAACGTTCTGTATATAACCATCTGTTCATCCATCTGACGAAAGGTCTACGGTGAAACTCGCTGCAGTAACGCTGTTGGACTTCGGTCTGTCACCTGCAGGCACCAGCAAGAATTGTTTTCGATTGCTTTTGTTGTGTTTCTTAAAGGGGGGGGGGTATTGTTAGGTTACCTTCACCACTCAATAATCTCTAGTTTCATACTGAAGAAAATTCTGACTTACAAAACTTTCAATCTTTAGTCTGTATGAACGCATTCAATGCAACACATCACGAGAAAGGTAACAAGATGTGCCTTATCCACTGATCAATCGCTGTCCGATACATATCACCTCCGGACATTAAGTGGTCATTAAAGGTCAATCATTGTCTTGTGTTATGGTTTATATATTGTCAAGCAGTACGGCAGATAAGTTCAGTGATTTATATGACAAAGTCTGGGAAAGATGCTGTGATTTTTTCGTTTGAGAAGTTATTATATTAAATCGCTAGAATGCTTAGCCAAATCACACATTTTGAAACTTCAAAGTAAGTAAAAATATTTCAGCTTTCATTTTTTTTTTCTTCATTAAACTTTATGTAAAAGTACACAACGTTTGCTAATGTTTTGAAGCCTTCGGATTTATATGAAAGCTATTCACTAATTTAAATGATTCTCACTCTTATAATTGTGGTAGAGTGTAGCGTGCAGAGTGTATGTGTAACGTGTAGAATCTAAGCATAACGTGCAGAGTGCACATGTAACGTGCAGAGTGTATGTGTAACGTGTAGAATCTAAGCATAACGTGCAGAGTGCACATGTAACGTGCAGAGTGAATGTGTGACGTGCAGTCTATGTATAACGTGCAGAGTGTATATGTAACGTCAGAGTGTATGTGTATCGTGCAGAGTGTATGTGTATCGTGCAGAACGCACCTGTTACCTATAATCTTGTATTAAAAGTTTGTAGAACTTTACATATTTTACCAAACTTCTTACATATTTGAAATAGCAATGAATCTATTATTGTTTTTAATTAATCACATAACTAATCATAACTTACTGTGTTCCCTATTTACAACTAACGATTTTACAGTATAATATGTTTCAATAACTCGTCGCGGCATTTGTTATACTGACATATCTTCAGGTTACATTAGATATAGTCCTCAAAAGATAACGACACAGACGATCCGGGTTCGATTCCCGGACTGCGCCTCTTTTTTTGGAGAAAGAGAATGGCTACCTCCTGCTTTGATGATGTCATATGACTGAAAATTGCAAAATGCGAATTCAACCTTATGTCAGGTTCTAATTTTTGAATTTACTTGGGGGAGGGGGGGGGGTGTAGATACAAAAATTAGAACATGACAACTTCTAAGTTTTGTATTTACCATTCTAAGTAAATTCAAAAATTATAACATGACACTTATTCAACCGACTATATACCAAACAAAAAAATAATAATAATAATTGCATGTACAGCTCACACCATTAAATATTGCACACTGATTTCGACTGATTATACACTGATTATACTTGAATACACTTGCCTGAATATGATTTAATTGTTTACTATTTCATTTCACACCAGCAAGTCATTTCGCGGAAATCTTCAAGAATTGTTTGTAACGTTCACAACAAATAGGGCGGAACTGAACTGGAAATTATTAAATTCATGTTGATATTTTTCATCCCAAAATTTGAAAATACTACAAATAAAGGTTACGAATAATCCCTAGGAATTTCATAAGGACTTCTGTAGAATTATGTCACTTCTAGTGATGACATCACCTGTTTTGTTGATGCTCTCAAAATATTGACTTCACCTTAAAGATGAGATAAACTCTTACATTAAACAACAAGCAAATATAATGTCAGGAACCAACAATCTGTCCACTTCCTTTACATGGTCATGCATCTGACTAAATCTTTATTGTAGTGTCTGAAGAATTAGCCGTTCCGCAGGGTAGGTTGGATTATTTAGCTTGTACCCGCATTCTCAATACATGTAGAAAACTGTTTGTTTACATTGTTAGGGTTAGTTAGTTTGAATTGAAATTTCTCTCTCACTCCTATACATGTAAACAACATGTCTGTATATTTCTACTGCAAGGACTCATGACAGCTCAGTAAAACACTTTTTATGTTATTGGACATACTAAATTCCAGTAAAATCCCCTCACGTGACCACATTTTCACCTTGGTTGATTTTGGCACATGCCGAAGATCCGTTCCTGATCTTAAGTGTTTATGGACATCAATAATCTGTCCCTAACACAATACGATACTATGGTATGTACGGTAATGGCCTGTGGTGGTCGCCAGAACACAGAACATGCCTTGTACGCGTTGATGGCTGGATACGATATGATTAACAAGACACACATGGCGCATGGGGACGCATTCCGGTAATGACAATAATAATCTATCTTCACCAACATGTCCATTTAGGACAACATCTATTTTGTTTGGATGTTTTTTTTATCTCACTGGCTTAGCATTTCTATATCATTTCCGGGTCTTTTGCAACAGAAATAATATCAGAGAACATACATTATGTTTGTCATTCACCTCAATTTCAGAAATTGTTAAAAATATATGCAATTCTTAGTCAAAACAATTCAAAGTAGATATGGACGCGGGGAAATAAACGGAGCTTCGTTGAGTTCATGTCAGCTTTATTTTCCAGTCCATCCAATAATAATACTAATAATGATGATAATAATAATAATAATAATAATAATAATTCTTTATTTCCAGAAGGTAACTCAGTTGCTTTACACTATTCTTCCCTGAGGCCTTCTTTTAAACAATACATATATATGCAAAATATTAAACACAGAAGCAGAAACATTTATACACAGAAATGATATAACTTACTAGTATAAGAATATTGTATCTATTTGTGCTTATACATATACACATACATACACACATACATATATATACATATATTCCCTATACATACACACACATATACATACACATATACATACATACATACATACATACATACATACATGGGGCAGGCTTGGTGTAGTGGTTAAGCGCTTGGTTTGTGGCGCTGACGATCCGGGTTCGATTCCCGGGTAGCGCCACTCTGTTTAAGAGGTTGGTAACCTCCTGCTTCCAAGCCGTGATATAGCTGAAAAATTGTTGAAAGCGACGTAAAACCAATTAACCAACCAACCAACACACATACATACATATACACATATATACATACATACACACATATATACGTCATCATCGTTTTGATATAATAAAGTTAAAGAGAGCATTCTTAAATATTGACAGACTACTGGCTGTCCTAATGTGGAGGGGGAGATTATTCCAAATTTGCACTCCTGTGTATTGAAATGTTCCTTTGAATAATTCATTATTATGGTGCGGGATACACAAATCACGATTACCAATAGATCGAAGGTCATAAACGGATGATGATTGGAAAATAAACATATCAGAAATATAATTAGGGCAGAGACCATAAAGAGATTTATACAGGAGTATGCCCTTATTATAATCAATCCTCTCGTAAACAGTTAGCCATCCTAATTTTACAAATAAAGGTTGAGATGGCGAGTCGTGTGGTTCATCTAAAATAACGCGAGCGGCACATTTTTGAAGTTTGTGTATTTTCCGTAAATTGTAAGACAATAGTCTATGGAGGGTAATATATAGGCATTATAGTATAGTTTTCGATAGGAAAGTGGAAGATGTCTTTTTATTTTCCTAAGAAGGGCAATTTTGCTAGACACTGAACGACAGACATCATCAATGTGTTTGTTAAACTGTAAAGAAGAGTCTATATACGCAAGCCTAGAAGTTTATCGTTTTTTGACGTTATCTAGCGTATAGTTACTGATCGTTAATGAGAGATCTTTTCGTGGTAATTTTGCTTATTTTTGAGTTGTACCTAACAACATACATTTGGTTTTGGTCACATTTATTACCACATCGTTACCTTTACACCAGTTTGCAACATTTGAAATATCTTCATTAAGGGTATTTTCAATAGATGATAACGATGGTGCAGATTTGTGTAAAGTTGCATCATCAGCAAAAAGATAAAGTTTTGATGATTTTATATGAAGGGGTAGGTCGTTAATATAAATAAGAAAATCAACATGAGGCTATGTCTGAATACTTCAAATGAAATCAAAGTACTCATAGTACAGAAAGACGGCGACATTTACCAATATTGGGCTAATTTTGAAAATAATAAACGTTTTAAACTGTTACTGTAACACATATCGTCATATCTATAGTAGAATATCCGGATCTCTTGGTGATTTAATTGTGGACCACATTGTCAGACAGAAATGTACCTCAGACACCTAAGTCTGCAAACAACGCATTATTGCACAACTTGACAATAGACTGATAGAAATAAACCATATCCTGAAGTACTGAAATGAGCATACACTATCCAGCTGAATTTCTTTATTTGACACTGACCCAATCTAAAAACAGCATTCACATCACGGACGGTAAAAAGATGGGCAACGCCATCTGTCTAAGATTTCAATCGTAACTACTCGGCCATTTTGGTGACGGATATATAATGTCTATTCTTACACAGAACTGTAACCTTGTGTAGTCTCCATGTCTACACCGTTTTGAGTACATCATTACATCATATTAAATGCGTTTATAAATAAGTAATTACTATTTGAATTTTCGTAGTGTCAGTTTCTCTACTTCTGTGTTGGTATTGAGCGAAAATAAGATGCATTCTCCTTACTATATCTTTGCGTAGATTCTATCAGGTCAACATCGAAAACGACCGACCGCTTTAGACACGACAAATAAATTTGTCCCCGTCTACATACGCAGCATCATCAGATCGTTTTTCAGCATATATATTGACGCTACAGACACTCAGATCTAACTTTACTTAAATTTGAAATACGCATGCAGAAGCATAGAATTTTCTGTAAAAATGTATTTCCTGTTGAGTGACTCTTTTCTGATTTGATGAGGTTATAATCTGATTGATGTCTTATGGTCCAATGTGAATGTTAGGCCGCTGTACAGTTGGTCAGTAGGACATAGTAGTTAGGTCTTGTCATTCTTATCAATCATACTGACCACTGAGATGTCAATTATATTCCTTGTCCAGCACTGCCAGTTGGTCTTAATTGTTAGTGATGCAATGGATGGCATGTACTACAACATGCGATTGATGGGTCAATTTGCATTTTTGGCATACATATAAGTATTATCAGTGTCAATTTATCACCAAACAATTTTTTGGTCCTTCAGCTACACTTTACTCTCCTTTAACATATACCACGTGACCAATTATGTTATTTTCTTACTATCTTACAATGTTTTATTTCTTACTTTAAAAGTTCACAACTTAAGCGTCAATGAGGAATGTCAACTAATACTACATTTGAAAACGTCTGTAAGTAAAGTGCCCCTCTGGATCAGATAAGAAAACTCCTTCTTATATGTTGATAAACTATGAAAATCCCTTATTGATTTACTGAACTGAATATTGATTCATACAATTTTTTTATTAGAAGAGTGATTGTAAAACTGTTAACATTTTTACGTTTTATCTTATTTTTATCGACAAAATGATGGTTACTGATAGGAAAATAAGTTCTATATTTCTATGTATTGTCTATTCTTAAAGTTCTCCTTTATCATTTTCATTTAAATACAAATGTATTTATTCCTTTTCAGTGATAATGGAAAACTAGCGTAGTGATATCTTCTTATTTTAAGATTAAGATTATTGGATGATGATATGATACAGTATAACAAGGGTAGATAACCCAAATCTTGTATTGCTCAACAGAAATATATGTAACACATTTAAACATAAGAAATTGAAATTATATCTGAATTAAATTTTTAGTCATGTTAATGGCAGGTTGACTACATAAACATGGCTTGTTACTGAATATTCGTTTTATTAATAGATTGACATATGTATTGGTATAATTACAAAGTAATATGTGATATTGATAATTATGAAGCATTGAAAAAAATGTATTTAATGTTGTTATCTATAAGATAGCATGTACTTACCCTTGATTTACATTTTATTGTTTATATGCTTTATGAAATTTGATTGAAAAGCTTCACATATCTTGACTTCCCAAACAATTTTGTCGCTATGAAGATCGTGCACAATAGGATAAATATTAGTCTCGGTTTAATCATATTCACAACATTCTCCCCTCCCCCCCCCCTTTACAACTTGGATCCATAGTTTGTTAGACTATACAGTTTCTTATAAGTAGGTTCGTCAAAGGCTCACTATAATGATTGGTTGACATTTAAGAGATAGGATGTCACCTGACAAATTGTAGGAGCAGATGGTACAGATATATCTCTGAATTAATCTATTCGCATTATCCCTGTTATACATAATACTTCGATCACGTGCAATGTACTGATCCACTGTTTATAATTCGAGAAATCTAGTGACAAAACGTTTTGTGTATCATCCATTGTTACGTTTTTGTTCCCTAAAAATTGGCCGTCTACCTTAACGAGCAAAGTACATGTATGTACCAAGTTCCCCTCATACATCTTGATTCAATGTGGTATGCAAGTAATGAAAACCTTAAGAACACTTCTGTTCTGACCAAAAACGAAAAAGATGGCTTGCATAGGCCTATGTGTGTACCTTTATTGAAACAAGAAGTCAATTATAACTAGGTTAAAAGAAAATAAACATACACTTTTCTTTATTTAAGCAGTATTTGCTGTTAATATACAGTAATACAATCTGAAAATAGATCAGGTTGTGGATTCAGCAACATGCATCTGATACCAATTTGGCAAACTCTCTTCATACCTATGTCGAAAATTACAAGGAATATAAAGATTTGTCCGAGAGAGTACTGTTATACCAAAACTGTAGACTGAGTATAGATATAAGAATATAGACAATCCGTGTATTAAGCCACGCACACAAAATAGGAAAGTGACCATTGTAGGCAGGTGTTACAACATTTTGTAGCAAAGAGCAGAGAAGGTGGCTGTTATAGACATGCGATTGCCTAATACAAGTGGCCATTGTAGGCAGGTGTTACGACATTTTGTAGTAAAGAGCAGAGAAGGTGGCTGCAATAGACATATGATTGTCTAATACAAGTGGCCAGTGTAGGCAGGTGTTACGACGTTTTGTAACAAAGAGCAGAGATGGTGGCCGCTATATACATGTGATTGTCTAATACAAATGGCCATTGTAGGCAGGTGTTACGACATTTTGTAGCAAAGAGCAGAGATGGTGGCCGCTATATACATGTGATTGTCTAATATAAGTGGCCATTGTAGGCAGATGTTACATTTTGTAGCAAAGAGCAGAGATGGTGGCCGCTATATACATGTGATTGTCTAATACAAGTGGCCATTGTAGGCAGCTGTTACGACATTTTGTAGTAAAGAGCAGAGAAGGTGGCTGCAATAGACATATGATTGTCTAATACAAGTGGCCAGTGTAGGCAGGTGTTACGACATTTTGTAACAAAGAGCAGAGATGGTGGCCGCTATATACATGTGATTGTCTAATACAAGTGGCCAGTGTAGGCAGGTGTTACGACATTTTGAAGTAAAGAGAAAAAAAGGTGGCCGCTATAGACATATGATTGTCTAATACAAGTTGCCATTGTAGGCAGATGTTACGACATTTTGAAGTAAATAGAAAAGAATGTGGCCGCTATAGACATATAATTGGCTAATACAAGTGGCTATTGTAGGCAGGTGCTACGACAATTTGTAACAAAGAGCAGAGTAGGTGGTTGCAATAGACATGTGATTGTCTAATACAATTGGCCATTGTAGGCAGATGTTACGACATTTTGTAGCAAAGAGCAGAGAAGGTGGGCGCTATAGACATGTGATTGTCTAATACAATTGGCCATTGTAGGCAGATGTTACAACATTATGTGGCAAACAGCAGAGAATGTGGCCGCTATAGACATATGATTGTCTAATACAAGTGGCCATTGTAGGCAGGTGTTACGACATTTTGTAGTAAAGAGCAGATATGGTGGCCGCTATAGACACGTGATTGTCTAATACAAGTTGCCATTGTAGGCAGGTGTTACGACATTTTGTAGTAAAGAGCAGATATGGTGGCCGCTATAGACATGTGATTGTCTAATACAAGTGGCCATTGTAGGCAGGTGTTACGACATTTTGTAGTAAAGAGCAGAGAAGATGGCTGTGATAGACATGTGATTGTCTAATACAAGTGGCCTTTAAAACAGGTTTCCCTGTACTGATGAATACAGGTTTATACTTTTACCATTATACATTAGCTGATGACAAAGATTTACACACACTCTATACGTTCGTTCGTATTTTTTACTACAGTATTGTTTAAGAAAAGTTTTGCCTGATTCATTTATTCATTTTAGCAAAGATTTCTAATGTCCTCACATAACCTTCTGATAAAAAGGGGTCGTTACAGTAACACCAGAAGAGGCCAAACAATAAGTTGATATAGCAACATCAACGATACCGAAGATGAGTATCAATACTTGTTTTAAGCTAATAAGAAAGGAAGGCTAAAAGCCCATAAACCATACCATATTATACCATAGCACCACATACCATACCATACCTTACCTTGCCATACCATACCATATCATACCGTGTTATACCATACCAAATCATACCGTCCTTTACCATACAATACCATACCATATCATACCGTACTATACCATACCATACCATATCATACCGTACTATACCATACATACCATATCATACCGTACTATACCATACCATACCATATCATACCGTACTATACTATACATACCATATCATACCGTACTATACCATACCATACCATACCATATCATACCGTACTATAACATACATACCATATCATACCGTACTATACCATACATACCATATCATACCGTACTATACCATACATACCATATCATACCGTACTATACCATACATACCATACCATACCATACCGTACCATACCATACCATATCATACCGTACTATACCATACATACCATACCACATCATACCGTACTATACCATACATACCGTACCATACCGTACCATACCATACCATATCATACCGTACTATACCATACCATACCATACCATACCATACCATATCATACCGTACTATACCATACCATACCATACCGTATCATACCGTACTATACCATACATACCATATCATACCGTACTATACCATACATACCATATCATACCGTACTATACCATACATACCATACCATACCATACCATACCATATACCGTACTATACCATACCATACCATATCATACCGTACTATACCATACATACCATATCATACCGTACTATACCATACATACCATACCATATCATACCGTACTATACCATACCATACCATATCATACCGTACTTTACCATACACACCATATCATACCGTACTATACCATACATACCATATCATACCATACCATACCATACCATATCATACCATATCATACCGTACTATACCATACCATACCATACCATATCATACCAACACCGTACGGTAGCATACCGTACTATACCATACCATACTATACCATACCATACCTTGTCATATCATATCATATCATACAATACCGTACCGTACCATACAGCACCGTACGGTACCATACCGTACTATACCATACCATACCATATCATATTTACTTACAGTTCAGCGTATTTACCATATTATCATGAAACAGATATACACTGGTAAACACACAAATACCGTGTACCATTGCTTTACGCAGCATTAGGAATATTTCACTCATATGTCCACAAAGATGTATAAACACACAGTAATCATTTTAATATACATATATAACCACAAAAACATTATTGAAATATGCATGTACAAAAGGAGATGCTGAACTATGGAATACAAAATCATTTAAAAGTGTCAATAAGGTGAATAAAAGTCAGTGATAAAGAACAAAGAAAAAACTACATTATTGATCTGAAAACAATCATAGTGTAATATTCAAGAGGATCTAGACATTGTAAGTTCAAGATAAATATCCTTGATAGCTGAAAATTTCACGGAGAAGCAACCGGTTAACAATTTTATATACGATGGTTTTGTCTTTTTATTGATTTTGTTTTTCTTTTTTGTTACGGAGATGTTACTGAGTAATTGTGATTGCGGATCAGCGCTTCTATATGTATCTGGTGTGACGAAGAAGTAGTCACTTGAGTCACTAATAGGGATTAGTCATTTGAGAGAGAGAGAGAGAGAGAGAGAGAGAGAGAGAGAGAGACAGAGAGAGGGCTGGATATTTGAATCCTAAAAAATGTTCTACCGTCCTTCGGGCTGATTGTTTAAGACAATGCGCAGTGGCGGATCCAAGATTTCCGAAAAAGGGGTGGATCACAGGTGAAAATCAAGTATTAGTCAATATACTCAGCCCCGGCCCCTCCCCCTCTAAATCCGCCACTGATGCAAACTGATGTTTCTTATCTTTCTGTTCCCCAATTAAATCAATGATTACTGACTTACTCTTATAATGCCGCGAACACTGCACCATTTGGAAAATTCCAACCAATAGATGCATGCACAGCGCATTGTGTAATCAATCAGTTTTGTGTATCGGTTAATCCAAATCGTTAATTCTCTTGTTACTCACCATATCGTTAATTCTCTTGTTACTCACCATATCGTTAATTCTCTTGTCACTCACCATATCGTTAATTCTCTTGTTACTCACTATATCGTTAATTCTCTTGTCACTCACCATATCGTTAATTCTCTTTTTACTCACTATATCGTTAATTCTCCTGTTACTCACCATATCGTTAATTCTCTTGTTACTCACTATATCGTTAATTCTCTTGTTACTCACCATATCGTTAATTTTCTTGTTACTCACCATATCGTTAATTTTCCTGTTACTCACTATATCGTTAATTCTCTTGTTACTCACCATATCGTTAATTCTCTTGTCACTCACCATATCGTTAATTTTCATGTTACTCACCATATCGTTAATTCTCCTGTTACTCACCATATCGTTAATTCTCTTGTTACTCACTATATCGTTAATTCTCTTGTCACTCACCATGTCGTTAATTCTCTTTTTACTCACCATATCGTTAATTCTCTTGTTACTCACCATATCGTTAATTATCTTGTCACTCACCATATCGTTAATTCCCTTGTCACTCACTATATCGTTAATTCTCTTGTTACTCACCATATCGTTAATTCTCCTGTTACTCACCATATTGTTCATTCACCTGTTACTCACTATATCGTTAATTTTCCCGTTACTCACCATATCGTTAATTCTCTTGTCACTCACCATATCGTTAATTCTCTTGTTACTCACCATATCATTAATTCTCCTGTTACTCACTGTATCGTTCATTCTCTTGTTACTCACTATATCTTTCATTTTCCTGTTACTCACCATATCTTTAATTCTCTTTTTACTCACCATATCGTTAATTCTCTTATTACTCACCATATCGTTAATTCTCTTGTTACTCACCATATCGTTAATTTTCCTGTTACTCACTATATCGTTAATTTTCTTGTTACTCACCATATCGTTAATTCTCTTTTTACTCACTATATCGTTAATTCTCTTTTTACTCACTATATCGTTAATTCTCTTGTTACTCACCATATCGTTAATTCTCTTGTTAATCACCATATCGTTAATTTTCCTGTTACTCACAGTATCGTAAATTCTCTTGTTACTCACCATATCCTTATTCTCTTGTCACTCACCATATCGTTAATTTTCCTGTTACTCACCATATCGTTAATTCTCCTGTTACTCACTATATCGTTAATTCTCCTGTTACTCACTGTATCGTTAATTCTCTTGTTACTCACCATATCGTTAATTTTCTTGTTACTAATCATATCGTTAATTTTCCTGTTACTCACCATATCGTTACTTCCCTTGTCACTCACCATATCGTTAATTCTCTTGTTACTCACTATATCGTTAATTCTCCTGTTACTCACTGTATCGTTATTTCTCTTGTTACTCACCATATCGTTAATTTTCTTGTTATTAATCATATCGTTAATTCTCTTGTTACTCACCATATCGTTAATTCTCCTGTTACTCATTATATCGTTAATTTTCCCGTTACTCACCATATCGTTAATTCTCTTGTCACTCACCATATCGTTAATTCTCTTGTTACTCACCATATCATTAATTCTCCTGTTACTCACTGTATCGTTCATTCTCTTGTTACTCACTATATCTTTCATTTTCCTGTTACTCACCATATCGTTAATTCTCTTTTTACTCACCATATCGTTAATTCTCTTGTTACTCACCATATCGTTAATTCTCTTGTTACTCACCATATCGTTAATTTTCCTGTTACTCACTATATCGTTAATTTTCTTGTTACTCACCATATCGTTAATTCTCTTTTTACTCACTATATCGTTAATTCTCTTTTTACTCACTATATCGTTAATTCTCTTGTTACTCACCATATCGTTAATTCTCTTGTTAATCACCATATCGTTAATTTTCCTGTTACTCACAGTATCGTAAATTCTCTTGTTACTCACCATATCCTTATTCTCTTGTCACTCACCATATCGTTAATTTTCCTGTTACTCACCATATCGTTAATTCTCCTGTTACTCACTATATCGTTAATTCTCCTGTTACTCACTGTATCGTTAATTCTCTTGTTACTCACCATATCGTTAATTTTCTTGTTACTAATCATATCGTTAATTTTCCTGTTACTCACCATATCGTTACTTCCCTTGTCACTCACCATATCGTTAATTCTCTTGTTACTCACTATATCGTTAATTCTCCTGTTACTGACTGTATCGTTATTTCTCTTGTTACTCACCATATCGTTAATTTTCTTGTTATTAATCATATCGTTAATTTTCCTGTTACTCACCATATCGTTAATTCTCTTGTTACTCACCATATCGTTAATTCTCTTGTTACTCACCATATCGTTAATTTTCCTGTTACTCACTATATCGTTAATTTTCTTGTTACTCACCATATCGTTAATTCTCTTTTTACTCTCTATATCGTTAATTCTCTTTTTACTCACTATATCGTTAATTCTCTTGTTACTCACCATATCGTTAATTCTCTTGTTAATCACCATATCGTTAATTTTCCTGTTACTCACAGTATCGTAAATTCTCTTGTTACTCACCATATCCTTATCTCTTGTCACTCACCATATCGTTAATTTTCCTGTTACTCACCATATCGTTAATTCTCCTGTTACTCACTATATCGTTAAGTCTCCTGTTACTCACTGTATCGTTAATTCTCTTGTTACTCACCATATCGTTAATTTTCTTGTTACTAATCATATCGTTAATTTTCCTGTTACTCTCCATATCGTTACTTCCCTTGTCACTCACCATATCGTTAATTCTCTTGTTACTCACTATATCGTTAATTCTCCTGTTACTCACTGTATCGTTATTTCTCTTGTTGCTCACCATATCGTTAATTTTCTTGTTATTAATCATATCGTTAATTTTCCTGTTACTCACCATATCGTTAATTCTCTTGTTACTCACCATATCGTTACTTCCCTTGTCACTCACCATATCGTTTATTCTCTTGTTACTCACTATATTGTTAATTCTCCTGTTACTCACCATATCGTTAATTCTGTTGTTACTCACTACATCGTTAATTCTCTTGTTACTCACTATATCGTTAATTCTCTTGTTACTCACCATATTGTTAATTCTCCTGTTACTCACCATATCATTAATTCTCCTGTTACTCACCATATCGTTAATTCTCTTGTCACTCACTGTATCGTTAATTGTCTTGTCACTCACAGTATCGTTAATTTTCCTGTTACTCACCATATCGTTAATTCTCTTGTTACTCACCATATCGTTAATTCTCCTGTTACTCACCATATCGTTAATTCTCTTGTTACTCACCATATCGTTAATTCTCCTGTTACTCACTGTATCGTTAATTCTCCTGTTACTCACCATATCGTTAATTCTCTTGTTACTCACCATATCGTTAATTCTCCTGTTACTCACTATATCGTTAATTCTCTTGTTAATCACTATAACGTTAATTCTCTTGTTACTCACTGTATCGTTAATTCTCCTGTTACTCACCATATCGTTCATTCCCTTGTCACTCACCATATCGTTAATTCTCTTGTTACTCACCATATCGTTAATTCTCTTGTCACTCGCCATATCGTTAATTCTCCTGTTACTCACTATATCGTTAATTCTCCTGTTACTCACTATATCGTTAATTTTCCTGTTACTCACCATATTGTTAATGGGACGATTTCACTGTACGTATCCGTTTTGAGTTTTACATATAGCAGCATTCTTTTATGAGTGAAGGCGGGAGAGATTCCGAATGCATAAGGGGGTATGAGTTTGGTTTTATCCTAGGCCATAATGCAATTTTTCAGTAATTTTTTTTACAAATCCTGTTATAAATATTTTGAAATCCACATTTGAATTCAATGAAGAAGTATATATGGATTATATATATTTCATTATTTTCTCATTTAAGATAATAATCATGGTAAAACAAAAGATTAAAAAATAAGATTTTACTTCGAAATTGAAGATAAATCCCGAGGAGTATACCTCACAACAAATCACGAATCTGGATCATCTAACCGTTTTTGAAAATTCCCCATTCTCTTGTTACTCACCATATCGTTAATTCTCTTGTTACTCACTATATCGTTAATTCTCTTGTTAATCACCATATCCTTAATTCTCCTGTTACTCACTATATCGTTAATTCTCTTGTCACTCACCAAATCGTTAATTCTCTTGTCACTCACCATATCGTTAATTCTCCTGTTACTCACTATATCGTTAATTCTCTTGTTACTAACCATATCGTTAATTCTCCTGTTACTCACCATATCGTTAATTCTTTTGTTAATCACCATATCCTTAATTCTCCTGTTACTCACTATATCGTTAATTCTCTTGTTAATCACCATATCGTTAATTCTCCTGTTACTCACTATATCGTTAATTCTCTTGTTAATCACCATATCGTTAATTCTCTTGTTAATCACCATATCGTTTATTCTCCTGTTACTCACTATATCGTTAATTCTCTTGTTAATCACCATATCGTTACTTCCCTTGTCACTCACCATATCGTTAATTCTCTTGTTAATCACTATATCGTTAATTCTCTTGTTACTCACAGTATCGTTAATTTTCCTGTTACTCACCATATCGTTAATTCTCTTGTTACTCACCATATCGTTAATTCTGTTGTTACTTACTATATCGTTAATTCTCCTGTTACTCACCATATCGTTAATTCTCTTGTTACTTACCATATCGTTAATTTTCCTGTTACTCACTACATGTATATCGTTAATTCT
This sequence comes from Pteria penguin, assembly GCA_035048485.1. Taxonomy (NCBI): domain Eukaryota; kingdom Metazoa; phylum Mollusca; class Bivalvia; order Pterioida; family Pteriidae; genus Pteria; species Pteria penguin. Next base: position 16,923,375 of record CM068591.1, on the reverse strand, counting down.
CTTGTTACTCACCATATCGTTAATTCTCCTGTTACTCACCATAACGTTGATTCCCTTGTTACTCACCATATCGTTCATTCTCTTGTTACTCACCATATCGTTAATTCTCTTGTTACTCACCATATCGTTTATTCTCTTGTTACACACCATATCGTTAATTCTCTTGTTACTCATAAGCCCAAAATTTAAAATCTAAGATTTCTTGAGATTTCGGTACAGACAATCTAGGTTCGATTCCTGGATTGTGCTAGTTTTGTTTCATCCAGTTTCTGTTACGATATGAGAACGTAAACACCAATCAACTCATCAACAAAAGGGATTAATAATATACCAGATCTTTCCCTAACCCAAGCTCTTTCATCAAAATCGTTAGCCGCACATCCAACAATGACAATATTAGAACTTGCCACCATCCCATTCGGATATGAACTTTGAAGCCTAGCGGTAGTTACAGACTTTTGGTTTATCTGCATAAACCAACACTCCTCAGTTGGAAAGATGTGTGTTTGAACCAAACCGATAAATTATTTGGGATTAGGGTTTGGGAATTATATTAGAGGGCGCTACGCTACTCTTCGAATAGTAGCAAAGCGCTCTCTGTATGAGAGATTGGAATGAGAAATTGGAATTATATAAGCACTAAGCTATGGATCGTTTCCATCTTTTAATATGGAAAATATGTGCATATTAACAATGCTTTATTATCCAGAAATAATAGCCGTTTTTATTATGTTTTATAACACTTTGGATGGCATAGAAACATGACAAAAACTTTTGAAACTTAAAACGTTCATAGAATACGCGAAAATGCCAGAACAGACCTTTTTACAATGGATTTTTACGTTAGTGTGTACTTTGATTGTGACGTCACGGATTATGATACATTTCTGCGGTAAAGTCTGCTGTGTAGAAGGTATATATTCACATCCTCGATTTGACATACAGAGATAAGCAACAGCGATTTCAATTCGTTTTGATTCTAATCTGTTCCGAATATTTACATTTTATTATATTGCTACTAACATGTTTCAATAGTTAGCATTCATTAGCATAGAATTTTGTTGGAGTTACTTTCCTTGTGATAAGTTGTGCGCCATCTTTGAAGTATAGAACTGAATATTTGGTCATAAATCAACCAAATTATGTAGGTAATTTTTCCAAACTAAGAATAATTCCTGTGTTTTTGCTAGGTACTAGACAATATAAATAAGTTTCCAAATAAGTGTAAATATTAACAACTTTGTAAAAAATCAATTACACTTAGTATGAATATGGGAAAAATTATGCTTGACCACAAACATGACCGACAATGGGAGGTAACTCCAACAAAATTACTGCTAATGAAACCTGTCTATGAATTTACACAAAAAGATCATTTTGTCCATGAATACATTTTTCCAATATCACAAAATAGTGTGTTTATATTTATTATAAAAAGAAAAGAAATAAAGTTAATAAATAAAATGTAACATGCGAAAGTAACCGGTGTCAAATGTCTATAGCACTAACAATAATATACAATAGTGGACATTAACGGACTTCTGAAATTCAGAGGTGAGACCAGGTGCCAAGGAGGAGTGAGCGTCTCTTGTTTGGCTAGTCACACCCGCCGTGAATGTCCTTAAATAGAGACGAAATAAATATAATTCAGCACTGTATTTTTACATGAATGTGAATAAACACTGTGTAGAAAATGCGACAGCCACGCAACATCGGTAAAAATTGGTATAAAGCAAATTCAGAGATTTGTGGTCCCCCCACTTTCGGAGTTTTATCAGTAAGGGTGCAGTGATATGTGATATATTTTCATGATTGTGCATGTCTACATGTATCTGCAGCGCCATTAGGGACACAGAAGCCAAATATGAAGGTCCCACGTCTTATGGTTAAAAAGTTAAATTGAAGTAGATCAAAGGTCACAGTCAAGGTCACATAATAAAAAAAGTTGATATCAATGGAAAGGTATTGCAATTTAGGGACACACATGCCAAATGTAAAGGCCCTACGTCTTACGGTTGATAAAAGGTTATGACCAAGGTTAAAGTTTTTGTTACAGACGGACGGACGGACAGACAGACAGGCAGACGAATGAGATTTAATGTCCCCACGCTTTCGCAAAAATATTTTATAGTATATATGCCGATTGTCCTAAAATTTTATTCATATCTGATATGGAACACAGAATATAATAATAAACCAGCCGTTGATTTGCAGACACGGTGACCATAAGGTAGATGTAAATCCTATATCTGGAAAAGAAAAAGAGAAAGAAAAATAGTCTTCGTCGATGGAATGAAAAAGCAACATACCCGTTATTTCCAACACCATTATATCTGTATGATCCCAAGTTTTGTGATTAAAGCATGAAAAAGAGTTATGTCTAATTTTCTAGCATCATCGGAATACACCGATCCACTTTACAGCACAGAAAGAGATGTTTAGCGGACTTTTGATTGTTATGCCTATGACATCATAATCAGATGTCCGACTTGTCCAACCTTGCGTGGCGTCATTATAGTCGTATTTTGCGCTAAAGTGCTTGAAATTCGACGAAAGTGGATCGGTGTATTAAATGATGATTTAAATAGTTGCAGGATCTACATTAAATGCAATCCAAGGAATCACGGGGGAAATATTATGAACGAAGACACTAAATCTGCAAAGGGGCGCGCATATGCACAATAGGTAACCAAAGCAACGTGGAGGGAATATCAAAACGAAAGCGGGGTAGGCCGAAGGAATCAAGCTATTCTACAAAAAGGAGAGGAAATCAAGTACATATAGTACATACGTCCCCCTCCATAGCCTGAAAGTTTATATATATATATATATATATATATATCTTACTTTTAGATTCTTCGTACATGTATTGTAATGCTTTTTATTGAAAGAAGAATATATTTCAACACTTTATCGAACAAAACACAAATTAAGACACTTATTCTATAACTAATCAAATGACATTCATTTATACAGGTATAAACACTATAAAATATATTCAATAGAAAATAAATCAAGGGTAAATTCAATGATACAAGCAAGGACTTATAGATACACGTTATGACCCAAAAACATAAATAACTTTTATTTCAAATGCGCATATGAATAAATAAATGCATGTAAATGTATAAAACAAAATTGGTGATGTTGTTTCCTGTTGCAAGAAATCCAAAACCCAAATGGTTTTATAAATGGTTCTGATACTTTACTATGCAACAAAACACCTGTCATAGTTTTGTTATACAATAATTTAATGATAGCTACATTGTAATAGTTTTTCTCTTATACTTAGTACTGAGATTTTATGCCATAAGTTATTTCTGTCTATGAAATACAATGCTTGTTTGTAATTTCTACAAAACAACAGTATAGTCTGGATTTATTACTTAAATGCTTATCAATGTATGAGGGAAAATTGCAAGCCCCTTGCAATAATTGCTTTTCAGTTGTCTCTGTATCAACCATGTACGCAGTAAGCTGGTACACTCTTTTCTTGTCCACTCGAAATGGTCATTTGCTCGGACACCATTTCCCGTGGTACTTAAAAACCATGTACCAACCTTTTACATTTTGAAATTGCCATTATTTTTTTCTTGCCATTGGTAAAAGCCACAAATACCAGGGTTTTGTCCCTGCACTCGCAAAAGCAATACTGATGAAATGCGTAAATCCATTGGTTGAAATAAATACTGCATATAAACAAGAGATGGCATTTCAGTCATAACAATGCAATAATACATGTTTAAAAATGAATATCAATCCAGATGTCCTTTAGTAAAGGTTAATCAGTGGGTCTTTATTTTGTGAATATATTAGCGGGACCTTAGACAATACCCTTGCTACCATATATAGAAGGCATTGTCGTCCTGTTTCAGACCCGACTCTTTACTAACTTCCTGCGATGTATGATCTTAGAAGTGGCCGATAGCAGGTAACATTGATTTTTACCTTGATCTTTGTACAGGTAGCCAGAATAAAATATTGATAACATTGACCCTGTATTCGATTCCGCATTTTATCGATCTAAGATTTTCTCGTCAGTTTATATCGGTAAACATATCTATTTTAATGCACAACAAAGAGCGACAAGAGATTTTATTGATCATGGAGCCAGATGGTGGCACAGAAAGGGAATTTATTCGTGATTCACTATGTATAATTTGGGGATATACAATAACGTACTCTTCCTAATTCGCGAAGATACTCGTGCTAGATACTAACCAGTCGTTTTGCGGTATCTATTTAAACGTATATATTTTGAAAAACAAACTTTTCATCTTTTCTTGGAGAGTATAACAGTTTTACTGACTAACCAATCAGTGTTTGGGATTTTAAAACTACATTGCCTCTGACAAATATATACAAATCTTGCAAGACGACGTCTTAGTCAAGTGTTTCCACGTATTTATCTAGGTGCTTATTGTTATCGATTAGAATTTTACCCCGCTTTAAGTACATTCGATCGCCTTTTGGTCCCATATCTACCCCCGGATCGCGATATTACAGCAGTCATAAATAATTCCCGTGCAAATAAACACGTTCGGATGCGTAGATTATGAATGCCTTACAAGACAATGCATGTTGGCTCGTCCATTGATTTTAAGGCGTTGTACCTGGGAACTAAATTAAGTAATATGCGCAACGTGCGATTTTTACACTGGAGCTAGTAAGGTGGGCGCTTAATCAGCGTCGTAATGTGCGCCACGTAAAATGCAGAAACAGCTCAATGATTGAATCATATAGGATCAATGCATTGAAAGATCCTCTTAGATTGTATCAAAGCTGACTGTGTCGTAATGTTATGAGAGGTGTTGCGTGACTCTTAATCAAACGTTTTAAAACTTGAAGGATATGTTTCTGGGTAAATATGATAGAGCAAGTATCAAGTGATATATGGTTATAAAAATGTGACGAAATTCGAAGTGGGCGCAATTCACCGGATACTAGCCAGCAAATTGGATAGATTAACAAAAGGACATTTCGTATGGGAGTAGGAATAAGTAAACACAAGCAGGTGAATATCAGCGGTCAACATAGGAGCAAACTCAGGTATAACAAAAGTACAACATTTTATGTCTCTCTTGTTGTGGACGGGCGGGAGCCACCTATGTGGGGTTGGGGTCGCCACAGATTTTAGAACACGGGTCGTGACAAATGTTTGAGTGAGACAGGAGTGTTTTAATAAAGAATGTATGGTATGCCCAAGACCAACAGACTGCTAGCATGACCTCACAAACCAGATTATGTTGTTCTGTTACGTGACAAACAGACGTCTTATTCACAAGTCTTAGAAATGGAAATGGGAAAATATTTACTCTACCAAAATACTACGAACTTTTGTTGAATTGTTTTTGTTTGTTTTACCATGATGTTGTACCATCTAAGTTGGCGCAGGGTGTTCAGTGAGTATGGAAAACCAAGTGGCTAGAGAGAATCTCTCTCCACCATGCACACTGAACTTCCGATCTACTCAGACAAGGATTCTAATCGAGAGTACTGTATTAAGTTATAGCGCTATGCCCAAGTCAACTCAAGTATCGATGCTGAAAGTTTGACGACTCTGTTTAGTTAAATTTTAAACCTTAATATTGCATCCGAATTTAATCTACTGTAATTTCTAGAGTTAGCTTTACTTTTTTTTTTTTATAAAACATTTTTTTATGAAAAATATAGAAACTACAAAAGATAACAAATCCATGTATGTTCTACCGTACCATGGACTTTTTACAATGCGACATAAGGCATGGACCCGGCGTAGCCCAGTCGGTAGCGTGTCGGTTCATGACCGAGAAGCCCCGGATTCAGATTCCAACGGTGTCTCGCTGTGGAAACCAGTAAAATCCGAGGTTTCTTGTCCCGGTAGATGTCGCCACGTAAACCACCCGTTACGGCTTCGCGTGGGTCTATTGCAAAGGTCTAGTTTTATATGTACTACGAGAGGAAGATGCCTTTACTATATAAGGGAAGTGATCTTAACGTGACGTAAAATAAGAAACAAGCATACAAATTGGTCTATGTAAACGTTTGCGAGAACATAAAGCCAGTACATGTGACTAGAATAGATCAAGGTTATCTATACGTTTGAATTCTTTAGTTATCCAATGGCAAGACGTTTGGACAGCCGTTTTCAACTAGAACCTCAACAGACTGCAAGGTTAAACAAACTTGTATTCAATAAGTACGTCTACGATAACTAAGGTGACCGCTGTGAGATTATGCCATCAGACCGATATGTATAACACTCCTAAGTTTATATGTCATATCACTTATAAACTCCTCTCATGAGACGGTAACTATTGTGATATCATAATCACACAACTTACGAGATAATCGTGACGACACTCGTAGGTCAAGAACTATCTCGGTTTCGATTGCACTTATTTATTACACGTATTCTCATTGAAGTGCGAAGTTCATAAAAGAGAGTCTAGCATTTACTGTTATTATACCCAAATTCTCATTGTGTGTGTTTGAAAGAACTTCTCTTTATACTGTTAGTCCACATTCATCTTTTATGTGTTGAGCTGAAATATTTAAATGTCGTATGGATGTTTTGGACATTCATGGCGGGTGTGATGTCCGACAGTAGACGCTTACTACATCAGGATACCCGATCCCATCGCTGATTCCAGGACTTAATGAATATTAATGGTGGTGTGTTATTGCTAGCCGTAGTAATAAAACACCGTGCGTTAAATTCATTCGATTGCAGCTGTAGATAGAGCTAAGACAAAGACAAAGTTAAGCGTATGAATTGTAAAAGTAGCAATGGTTACCCGCATTCAAACAAATTGAAGATATTTCATATTACTATAGACACCTTTTGGTAATAAGACGACGCTAACACTAGGTTTGGTAAGTTTAGGAGACCCGAGTAAAATATTCAAAACTTAAATTAATCTTAGGTAATCTTCTTTACCTCTCCCCATGCACACTGGGTTGATCCTGAACATGATCTGGCATACAAATCTGTTTTAAATATATTCCATTATCAACCGCTTAGGATTGGTTGATCGTTGACTGAAATCATACCTGTCCTCTATTCTTAATAAGATATCAAGTGCTGTTGTTTATGGGGGTATCCTTGCAAAGACGTTATAGGACTGCAATTTAAATATCATTGTATTGACTACGTACTGCTTTACTTTTGATGTTGTACATGTTGGAGGCGATAATTGTCATAGAACTTAGTCAAATATCTTTTAAGTTGGTTCTCTGTATAATTCAGAGTGCAAGAAGTCATGAGTACCCCTGTTTAGTAGGAACAGCCTGTCTGGGTCACTTATTTTCTTATTCTTCACCAGGGGTAGCTGAAAAGGGGCGGTCGGGGAGATGGTTTTAGCCCCATTTTTATAATAATATGACGATATAGTTACAAACCGTCTTCTTTCATTGTTCACTTTGAGTTCTTGTGGCTGCCCCCTTTTTTCTCAAAATTCATCCGCCACTATGCTCATGTTTCAATGTCGTATGCAATCTCAATGTTGCGTTCGATATAGTTATGTTTTGTCACACAGTATGAATTGAAAGCACAGCTGTTACTAATTTAGAACTATAGAAATCGTCAAATCCCCACATTTATGAGTTTATATGACGATATCCTGTACGATTTTTGATAAAATATAAATACATCTAAACGCCGCTTAATTGTTACTGTCACGTCACTCAGATTTGTCACGTGTACCGCAAGACACGTGCAAAACCAGAAATGTATCTCGTATTATTAAATGTATTAAGTTTCTCAAATGAAGTAAATACTTTTAAACAAATGTTCTATATCGATTGTCATATCCCTTTCGTAATATGTGTTATGTGTTTACTCTTCAAATATCAATTTTCTTGGATTTCCATAGTTTTGGTCTGAAGTATCATTGAAAAGACACAAGCTGTCTAAATGCGCATATGGTACACCACATTAATACATGTATTGATCACCTAACGTTTCATATAGATATTTGTTTTAACATAAATATCAGCCTCAAGACATATCTTTATATTTTTATGATGAGAGAAGAGGAAAGTGTCTGAATTTTCAATGACATTTGACGTTATCACGACGTCATGACCCCAATTTTGAGATATGTCAACATTTAACCATGGACGATAATCTTTGAGATTGACAGAAAGTGATTACATTAAGGTATTGGTTTCAAACTGTGACACCTATAGTACCTTCCTGGTAGTGTTACATACTATAGATTTAACTACTGTAGCCTAAATATTGCAGCGTTTAAAATTTAAGCCTTCTCTGATTGTTACGGGGTACTAGAGATGGCAAACACAAATAAGAGTAATCTAGTAGACTAGAATGATGTTAAGAGCACGCGCTCCTTCTCCTATCAGACAAACAGATAGGTGGACACCGGACCATATGCTCACACTACATGTGGCGTTGCTTTACAGGCGTCACGAACTGTTTCTAAATTGGTGATGGGGCATTTGTTACATGACGTCCAAACTACAATACAAATCATTTTGTTACTCCTTCATTCGCCATTGACATAACAACAAAATTAAAGGTTGTATATTACACGATTGTTACCAAAGTCAGGTCGAACTGCAAACACGACCACAGAGTCATTACAGTCGGTCAATCATAGATACTGCTATGTGACATAAATCTTTTATCTTAGAAGCCATTTTTGGCTACACAGACTTCAATAGCTCTTTTGATATTGAATGTGCCGTATCAAGTACTTGCCCATACTTTATCTGTCGGGACATATTGATTTAGGCGTCAGGCCATGTGAGATTCATTCACAATGATAAACGGTTTATCTACATGCTAAGTAAGATATCTTTGTTCTTCTCGTCGACACCAGTATCTATTAAAAGTGAAATTAAGTCCTGACATACAGTTTTAACGTTATTAGAATCCTGAGAGAGGTAATTTTGCTTCTGTCTTTCTTGAGGGATTCTTGTTTCTGGCAGTCTTTTAAATCTTGTATTGAATCGAAGGTCTGTTATCAAATACCGGCAAGGCTGCATAACTTCAGCACTGACCACTTCCAAATCCTTTTCGTATCCACCTTAAATTCTAAGTTCTACGCTTGTCAAAAGGTAATTTTATTAATTACGAGGTGTGTACTTCCTATTTATACTTTTAGAATCCACTTCAACATCCAGTTATATATACATAAGTATTGACTTGTTGTATTTTTGTTAAGAAGGAGATATGCAAGGAAATGATCTGATTTTGAAAGATCTGGGATTCCAAAATCACCATACCATTTTCGGACTATGTGTGGTGCATACAGCGCGACATCTAAGAAAGTTGACAAAATGTTTGTTTTCTTATCTATAAGCAATGAACACACATACCACATAAATTCAAAAGTCGGCGTGGCCTAGTTGTATCGCGTCGGACTCATGATCGGAAACCGGGGTTCGAGTCCCGCTCTGGTCATGCCGGTGTCATGTCTTTCGGATGAGACAGTAAAAACCGAGGCCCCGTGACGTGGTATGCATGGCACGTGAAAGATCCCTCACTGCTTCGGGTGAGTCCGTTGCAAAGGTCAAAATTTGTATACCCCACACCAGGCAGATGCCGTCACCATATACGTGAAATATTCATGGTGTTGCGTAAAACAAAAATCAATCAATTATAAATTCAAATTGTACATTTTTTGAAGAAATTAAAACGATTGTAGTCACTTATCAAAAGCCATATTTGTTAGTTGCTACATGTCTGTTTTAGGCAAACTAGCTGTTGACATCAGCCAAACAGGAGACTCTGACTCCTCTTGGACATGTGGTCTTACTTTTGATCTTCAGGGGACCGTAAATGTCCACTGTGATACCGTTACGAGAGTTAGTCACATAACACTATCTACTCTCGTATTCCCTTTAAAGTATAGTGACTAAAAGGGCATTTATTGTTGCTATACATGCATTTCATCATAAATTAGCAGTGGATTAATATTAGAATGCATAAATTGTCTCATAGTTATCTAAAAAAAAAAAAAGGCACATGTCTATTTTTATTTATAGAAGTTATCAGTAATGACTTTAGTAGATTGTAAAGAGTTTGTTTTGTACTGAAGGTAAGAATCCACAGTTAAGCTATTATAATATATCCCAATCTATATAGTGTATTGTAATTATACTAGTATACAGTCTGATGAAGGCATGACGATGGTTGTGACCAGTCGACAGGGATTGCTACTCATGTCACCTGATCCCACCATTGTTGTTTCAAGGTGATCACCTCTTTTCTTGATGCTGTATTGTCCATTATGACGCACAGCTGCAGTTCACTGTAAAAACATTTAATATGATGAATTATCGTTCTTTTCAGAGCCACTGCCATAGTGTTTAGTAAAGAAGACGCTGAATGTGTGTTAAAGGGAGAGAATCCAGGTACATATCTCCTGTACAGAGACTACGACACGGACCGCCTGTATTTATCTGTGAGGTAAGTCATTTGTTAACTAAACAAAATGCATTTACATTTATGTGGATAAAAATATGTAAAAAAAAAAATGTAAGCTTATGCAATGTCACGTACAACAGTCCAATGCGTTAGTCGAATTTATGTCCAAGGCTAGACGCGGTCATTATATTTACCTGACTTTAATTACAAGACATAATGATGTCGGTATTTACATTTTTCGTGAAAACGTAACTTTTCTGGATGTATCTTCTCTTGGGCACATAGCCCTCTTCTCATCTCAAATTTCTTTTCTTCATGGAATCCCACGGTAAAACGCGTTGCGTAATACTGACATGATTTCTTTTATTTTATTTTAATTTAACTATGTGCATCTTTTACGGAAATCTTTTAATGTTTTTGAAACGTGTGCCCACTTCCCGCTTTTGACTACTCCTGGGGTTTTGGCCTTGCTGTATAGGAGTTTTGTGTCGTGCTAATATTTTGGCCGGAAGATCTGTTTCGATGGTCCGATATGAATGATTGCTAATTTGGTCACGTTATCTCTAGTCAAAAACTATAAAAATACATAAAGTATTCATTTATTGACGCATTAATTATTATATACAATATATATATAAAGCACAAATAGAAACAGTGAAACACCAGGAGTACAATGGACCTTAGTACAATTGACATTGGATCTCCGAAGAAGTACCTGCAGAAATAATAAAGACAAATTTGACAAACATATAAAGCACAGAGATACTGCAGTTAACAAAGCACCCTATATTTCACTTATATTCGTTCCCCTTCGACGGGGACTCGAACCCACGACCTATGGTACCGAATCACCTAGCTGTCATGCATCCGACCTTCTAACCGACTGAGCTGCCCGAGCTACATGGTATATATATCAATGTTGCACGTCTTGTAATTACGTGTATAATATCAAAATACTTTAAAAGACCCCAATACTTGGGTAAATATTTACTGCCCATTGATTATGCCCCTTGGGTTTTCTTTCGGTTTGAGCTGATATGATTTTAAATGTGCTTTAAAAAATCTATTCATTAGTGCCTTCTAGGTAAGTTTTCAAATTAAGCTATAATATCGCTTGAGTAGTATTTGACAGATACTTGCCGATTGCTAGTATTTGATGAGCTTACATATCAATTGAGATATCAGTGATAAAGGAAAAAGATATTTAAAGTGAGCTATGGTTTCTATGGCAACTATACCAACAGGTAACAAGGTAATACACATTCCTTGTGAAGCAGAAGTTTTACTTATAAATTTCATGGTATTTTTACAATGGCATCATGTTTTTATGTATGATGCCAAGTGGAGTAAATTGATTAACCCATAAAGCAAGTCCTCTTACAATGTATGACCAGTATGCATTTGACGACTGTATACTGTAGACCAATTAAACCCAAAGAAAGAAGTACTTTAGACCCAAAGACACAGATGATTAGAATACAGTTGTGTACCTGTGATAAAAAGATCATTCATCTTGTGGGTGTGATTCCATAGTCATATGATAACCCGCATTTCCCCACACTGAATAAGCAATAGTCTGTTATTCGTTAAATTGTGATGAAATGCTCATGGCTTCGCGGTTTTATGTATGATGCCAAGTGGAGTAAAATAATTAACACGTAAAGCAAGTCCTCTTACAATGTCGTTAAAGATATATATGACCAGTATGCATTTGATGACTGTATACTGTAGACAAATTAAAACCAAAGAAAGAAGTACTTAAGACCGCATTTCCCCAAACTAAATAAGCAATATTCTGTTGTTCGTTTAATTGTGATAATGTGGATGTGATTCCATAGTCATATGATAATCCGCATTTCCCCACACTGGATAAGCAACAGTCTGTTATTCGTTAAATTGTGATGAAATGCTCATTCATCTTGTGGATGTGATTCTATAGTCATATGGCAATCCGCATTTCCTCACACTGATTAAGCAACAGTCTTTTATTCGTTTAGCTGTGATGAGATGCTCATTTATCTTGTGGATGTGATTCCATAGTCATATGGCAATCCGCATTTCCCCACACTGAATAAGCAACAGTCTGTTATTTGTTTAATTGTGATAAGATGCTCATCCATTTTGTGAATGTGAATTCATAGTCATAGACGATCAGCATTTCCTCATCACTAAAAAGTATATGTAGTGGGTAGATTAGTATTTACACTTGATATTTCCACGCTTTCGTCTACCAGCTCAGGTAATGAGTGTTGAATGCTCGATATGTATACACAGTATGTTTCTTAGAATGTATATCATGTACATTATTTAATACTTTTATTGTCCTTAGGCTTACCTGTTGCATATATGTATAAAGCCCTCGTAATGTTAAAAAGTAACTCGTGTTATGCCGCGACAGTGTAGGGTATGAAGGACATTACCTGCCATAAATATCCCAAAATAAGGCAAAACATTTTATAACTGCACACCAGACCAATACTATATAAAAAGTCACCAAACCCCAGCAAAAAGAAAATATGTTGGTGTTGGCAGGTTTAAAATACAACACTTTATAAAGTTGACTTTCATGTCTGAACAGAACATTGGATGCGTCATTTTAGTTTGGTATGCGTTATGTCTACCCTGGTGTTTTATTTTAGCCACGGTTGCCTTTTTATTTTTATTGTTACACCTATTCCTTTTGGCAGTAACGAAACATTTTTTTAATTGCATGTTTTGGCATTAATGGCGGATACAGGTAGCCAAGCAAGAGATGCTTAATTCTCCTGGGCGCCTGGTGTTTAAATCGTCCGTGAATGTGTGCTATTGTTGATGCTATCGTCAAAACAGCTGTGACTTTTGTATATCACATATTAACAAATTGGTTTTTATCTAGATCTGAAGGTCTGATTGATCACCACCGCGTGAACTTCGAGGACAACCTTTACTACATGTGCAACCAGCCATACCCATATCTGGATTCCATTATCCTGTACCATCAACGTCACAAGCTCCATGGCACCAGGCTCACACACCATGTAAGTTACGACTTACACAGTAAATATGAATTATGTGAACGCGTATCATATTGTACATTATCGACTTCATTTAATTAGATTTGTAAGTACATAGAAAATACGCGTAACATCTTGTGTCCGTTCGAATGAAATCCAACACAGTATACCAATACAGCTAAAATTATATATTTTTTATCAATTAATATCTACGTTATTATGGAATTTATCAGTTTTTCTTCATAAACATGCCAGAACAATGTCTTTAGTACTTTTAGCTGAAAAAGTCAGGCTTTATTGAATCCCAATTTTGTAGATAAAATATATTGTAAAAGTAGTTATTTTGGTCAATTGTTCATTTTCATTAAAACATGTAGAAGCAATTTATGTGTAAACAAGGAAACTTGTGAACATGTTACAATATTTGAAATAAATGTCTTAATAAGATCTGATGACATCGAAAACATTTATTTTAGGCTCACCTGAGCGCTAGAACAGTCAAAGCATTTACCGTCCGCGTTGTGAAACAGAATGGCAACATAGACGGCGCTAGCAATTTTAATGTTTCGTCAGAAGACGATTACTTACAGTCAGTGGAACATACAAACGATGATACAATCGGGAGATCAAAAATTTCAAAGTCTAGCGGACGCTTGTGGAGGACAGGTCATAATAAAATTTTATCACGTATGTCATTACCTGTGCCAGAAGAGGAAATAAATGTCCTCGGTCATAGCTTCCGTAGTGAAATCGACGTTCGTCGACACCAACATCTTCATGCTAATGGGCATCTTGTTGCAGACAATGATAGTCTTGACGACGTTAGTGATGATATGTTTGAAAATGAAACTAAACGAAATCGAGGACATTCGGATTGTATCGATGACTCGAGTTTATCACAAGACGAAGCAGCTTTAGAGGAGGACGATGCCTCGGTTTATGATACATATTTATGATATCATGATTACGTCACAAAGACGATGTGTATTTATGGTATTTATTTGCATACAGATTTAAATATAATTATATATTGAATTTATGTAAAACATATTACCTATACAATGTATATCAAGTTTGCCCCAATTCTGTAACAGATTTAAATATAATTATTATTGAATTTATGTAAAACATATTACCTATACAATGTATATCAAGTTTGCCCCAATTCTGTAACAGATTTAAATATAAAAATTATTAAATTTATGTAAAACATATTACCTATACAATGTATATCAAGTTTGCTCTAACTCTGTAATCCAATACACTAATTTTATAATTTACATGGCACCTAATGCCGACAAACTACTTTTTGCCGGATTTTTCATTATGACGTTAAGGTTTGGATTGTTACCTTACATCAGAATGACGCAACGTTGAGCGACAAAACCTTTTGTCGGGCATTGATCCAGTGCTAATGGAATAGTCTATTTTTTAGGTGTTCAGACACTTTATTTCCACTTATTCCAGACATCATCGAACTAACACGATGATTATTGTATCCGGATTATAATTATGGCTGTAAACGCACTATATTAGTATTATAGAAAATGGAACCCGAATGAGGCGGGGGTTGACTTTAAATTTGAAATATATTTTACCTATTTCAAAGAAGAGCATGTTCATAATGATCACTATCTGTAATTAATCTTCGCTGAACTATTATTATTATCCTAGAAGAACACTCTTCAGAAGTTTTTCAGTAATGACGGCTCAAAATTGCGGCCACTTTGGTTTTAACTCTGTTCTTAAATATTTATTTATTATTAGAATTCCAATCATTCGGCCATCAGTATCACTGAAGAGACACAAGCTGTCGAAATGCGCATTTAGTACACAAAATTTTGAAACGTATTTATGTTCTAATATTTATTTTAATGACATCGTATGGACTAGGAATCATCTTTTGCTTGTACCGGTTCTTAACGTATTGAAACAGTATTCTAGGCCAGTTACCATAATATATTGAAGCGGTGGTTTATACCATTTAAAGGTCATATACAAAGTGTATGTATGTATTATGTATATGTATACACTATAATAAAATAGATTAAAATTTATCAAATGTAAACATTTACATTTTTATATTTTAGCCGATCTAATGCTATTTTGCATTACACTGAAAGTTGCTCTTGTTGTTTTTATTCAAATGTTTTTAATCAGATTATTTACGTAGTATAATCGAAGGTATAAGTTAGATTAGAAATCATTCGGGACGGACATGTATGTATAAATATTGTTATAAAGGTGTGAAACAAAGATCATGTCTTCCAAATAAGGGCCATTCCGGCGATGAGCATTACATCTAATTGGGCTCTCTGTAGAAAGTTAAAATAAATCAGTGACGCATACATTCACACCAACATTAGCTTGTTCCCCTATATCTATAAAACTAAAAAAACCATTTTATTTTCATCATATTATGATATTAATCACAGTGGGCTCTCTGTCACAGCCCTTTAAGTATATAAGCTTATTCTAGTATTCAGAATTGACCAAAAACCAATATCATGTCATTGTAAAACATTCGCGTACCTTAAGTTCTGATTCTTTACAATTCTTTGCAAACAAAGTAGCCTCTCAGGACCTGCTTTACCACCCTATGGACCATATTTCTTAGCAGATCCTGCCTTGAAAGCCACAGTAGATGTGAAAGACTTGTTGAAAACACACTTTCACTATAGTGACTGAACAAAAATCTAAGTATTATTTTGCATTCCAGGTCTTTGCTAATAGCATTATTTCCTGTAAATCATTTAAAATACAGACAATTAATGCATCTTTAGCATCATTCAGTGAGGAAATTTATGAAATGACATGGAATTATTATAAAAATGAGAAGTATGAAAGGCATACAGTTTTGATTTTAGAATGAAACAAAAGTAAGACTTATTCATAAAGGAAAGACCTAATGTATTAGAGAGTTGCTCCGAACTTTCAGATAATATAAGATATCACAATTTGATTGTAATGCAGTCGTGTTGTCGACTACAGACGGTTAATTAAAATGTCAGTTGTCACGCATTTGGTGTAGTTTATCGGTTAACGACCTCCATTTTCCACAACAGAAGTAATTCACAATTTATATTTAATATTTATTTAATCCGCCACCTATCATCACCGAAGAGGCGCAAGTTGTCGAAACGCGCGCATATAGTGCACTGAATTTATACCCATCTTAGCTAATATTTGTCCTACTTTAAAAATTTTTTTCGATGTAGAGAAGTAAAAAAAATGTACAGCCGAAAGTAGAAAGCGGTTTTAATGTAATAAAAATCACTAAATGGACATTATAATTCATTGTGTACTTATGTGTGTATAATGTGTAACTAAGGCATAGCTTTCACTGTAATTGTTTCGGTATTTCAAAATTATACGGTATAAATTTAGATGTAAATTATGAATTGGTGAAGGAAGACGTAGCTTTTAAGATATTCAAGGAAATATATGCGATGGGCAAATCTTAACACGAACGATCTTACCTTTAAAGAAACCGAAGGGAGCTCTCTAAGAAGACATAGATCTTGCTTTGAATGTGGCACCAAAGGTCAGGTAGAATGTATATATAGGAAAGAGATTCTTGTAACTGAAATACATGCAAGATTCATTCAAAATGTGTACCCAGACATTTTAATCAGTTACTGGATTGGCTAAGCAGAATCCCCAATAAAGGTGACCGGTGAATGAATATCAAGTTTTAAGTCTATTAATAAACAAATAATAGTAATAATGATAATGATGATAATAATAATTATTATTATCATAAATGTCGAATGTATATAATACATATTTACATTAAAAAATTATATATATATATACTATTTCGGAGGGTATGCTGAAGTATATGATGCAGAGGGCGTGTCCAAGTCTACAAGGCTACAAACTAATCATGGACCAGTCCAATCTGGTGAAAATTACTGCCTATTCTGCTTAATCTAATTACTGCCTATTTTGCTAGATCTAATCTCCTTATTTTGTGTCGGGCGATCTGGTATAACCTATCTAGCCATGTTGTTAGCTGTGGTTTGGAGTTTCACAGTCAATTCTCCAGTCCAGCACAGACGACACTGATGATGAGTATGTCACATCTCACGAGTATCAACATAAGAGCTTTCAAGGTGATTTGCACAGTCACGAGCAACCAAATGACAAACTAATATGCACAACAGGCCAATGCAACTGTTCAGTCTGTTTGCTACGATGTCTGATCAACAAAACTGATGATTCAGTCTATTTCCTTTTCAACAGTTGCTCACAAGCAGCCCTATATAATCATTGGAGCCTGTTCGTATCCTCCATAAGTCTGCAAATTTCTTGTCCAACATTTCGGAGTCTTCTGGATGCACAGCACATGTTTACTAGATAAGGCAATCACTGCTGCAAGTCAAGCTCGCCACACTGTGTGTATGTCAGATAATCGTATTGAAAGCTCCTTACGAAGTCGGTGGAGCAAACAAAACATGTGAGCGCTACTCTCTCCAAAATTCTGTTGGTAGAACTGAATGTGCACCGCAACCTGATCCATCATCATACCGGGTTTCAACACTCCAAATCCGTCCCGCAGCCCCCCCCCCCCTCCCCCTGTTACTCGTTTGTCTCTCAGGCTTTCATGCCAACACTGGACAAATTTACGTTGATATATCTAAGTTAATGACCGTAAATACTATCAAAGGGTAAAGATATTAACTATTCACTTATGTCTTTTATGTGATACTTACAATTAATTATAAATCAATTGCTGTCGGTATGGACGATTGTGAGCGGCACAGTGCTTGTGTCATAACAATTTTTCATAGAAGCTATCGGCGATTTGGTAATCTTGTGATAAATAAGATGTCGGGTTCACAACTGCAAGTCGACGCATGTTCTTAAAGCAAATGACAAAATGGTATTATATGTCTACAAGAATTCGCCAATCACGCGAGAGCGAGTCACATTAAATCCACAGGTACTGTGTAATGCTTTCATAAAACTTTGGAAAATTCCAAAGGCATAGTACCGTGTTGTTGACCACATCGCTTTTTTTTTTGCGTACTTTAAACATCCGCCCAAGATTCAATTAAGGTAAATACATGTATAGAAGCAAAATATGAAAATATATGCCCATAAAATCATGACAAATAATGCAGTTGTTCAAAACCACAGAAAAACGGAAGAAAACCAAATCACTTGTGTGTTTAGAAAACTGGATCATTGGGAGGCACTACCTAGAGACAGTCAAGGTAACCCATTACAGACTAATGTACATATAGCTTTTGGATCGTCTGTCAATTTGTCATTCTGCCCTGTTTTCTATAAAAAGCATAACATTATACTGCCTTAATCAGATTTATTTATATTTTTTTTTGGGGGGGGGGGGGTTTCTTTTTGGTTCATGTTAAGGCAAATGAATACTTAATAAAAGTTGATTTCTTAGTTTAGGTGCAACTATAATCAACAAATCCTTAAACCCTAATCTTTTTACATGTCTTTCAAAATATCAACAAGGCTTTTAAGAATTGATATATTTTTATAATCTAGCAACTACGTCCTACTTTTCCATTCCGTGTACTTTTTGTGATCCTTTCCAAGGAGATCATTTGAGTGGCACCTCACAAACTTTTTTTTCTTTTGACACATTTCGGGTATTCCTTTTCACTACCAAATTTTATTTATGTTGTGTACCAATAATAGAATTACATTCATTTTCGCCGTCAGAGGTATATGGGCATTTCTGTGACTATGGACTCTCTTTGAAGAATTTTGGATTTTTCTTTGCTGCATCCTGTATCAAACGAGTTCTTCATGCTGCTCCTCATAAACTTTGGTGTAGTGGAATGGTTATCACCTAATATATTGATCATCAAATCCTAATATTTGAATGTTTTTTCGTGATTGACCAGTTTTCTTTTGATCATCACTGTGTACAGCACGCTGCCAGCATTGTTTTTCACCTATCCTCCACCTGTGCTGACATAACTGCCAGTCTGTGTATTCACCTCATCTGTTGTTACTTTCCAACAGGTCTTTTTTACAAGAGCGTAGTTAAATTTTTCTTTTCTGTCGTTATAACTGTTAAACACAATATTTGAGTTTTGACAATTCAATCTGAGTTTGGCATAGAAGCTTGAGAAGATGCACATGACAAATCATTGTGGATCTGGGATGCAACACTGTAACAGAAGAAATATATTTGTTCATTTAAATTCAGAGAATACGACAGCCATATCACTTGCCATTCGAGAGTATAACACGTTAAAACTTTAAAAACAAGAGTAAGACAAAGCGTGGGAACTTTCTTATCGATAACATTTTTGTGGTGTTTGGAGGTCAGGTTTTTCAACAAATTGTCGGCATTCCAATGGGCACTAACTGTGCTCCACTTCTGGCTGACATATTCCTTCACTCATACGAAGCTGAGTTCATTCAGTCTTTGCTTTTGCAAGGAAAAAAACAATTGGCTCTTGGCTTCAATTTTACTTACAGATATATAGATGACTTGCTTTCAATTAATAATCCTTCATTCGCGGATTACCTTAGCATCATCTATCCAAGTGAACTGGAAGTCAAAGAAACCACAGAAAATAGTAATTCTACTTCGTATTTAGATATTATGTTGTCTTTCGACATTAATGGTCAATTGAACACCTCACTCTATGACAAACGTGACGATTTCAATTTCGCTATCACAAACTTTCCTTTCATAAGTAGCAACATTCCATCATCACCCGCATACGGCGTATTTATATCTCAGTTAATACGTTATTCCAGAGCATGTTCAAATTACAATGACTTTGTTCTGAGGGCTAGGCGACTTTCAGTTAAGCTGCTCAACCAGGGTTATATATGTGCTAGACTAGCAACGTCACTGGGGAAGTTCTACGGTCGTTACGAGACTCTTATTACTCCATATGATATCTCGTTATCCAGACTTTTAAATGATATTCTGGACTGAGACCGATTCCGATCACATATTTGACACCTTCTATACTAGAAGGTTACCTACTTTGACTTCTCCATATATAAATACATAAGGAATTCACACGATTTTACTCTTTCTACTGGGTATATGTGACGGGTGTTGCTAGCAAGCAGGAGATGCTCACTCTCCCCGGGCACCTGATCTCACTCCATCACAGGGGTTCACATATGCTCTTCAAGTAGACATATTTTGTTATTTTCCATTTGTTTTTCATTTTCACTGATTTTGTATGTCCTATGGTTTCATGATTTTTGGACTTGTGGTTTGGATTTATCCATCATCTTTACATTCCCTCACACGGCAGCAAAATTCATGGTACTAGCCATACTAAAGCTACATGTTAGGTATGTTAGTATAGTGTCTACTGTAACAGAAGCAAGCATGCACCCATACACGAACGGACCCATTACTATATGCCCCCTTGCAACGCTGTTGCGGGGGATAAAAAAGGTCAAATATCAAAGGAGCAAGTGATAAATAATTATAAAAAAGAACGGTCTTCTCACAAAAATAACTCGTGTGTATTTATGAAAAGCATATTGCTTCACATCAGATGTTACAACTTAATTCCATTTATAAAGTAGCTTGAACACTTTAGAAGACTCTGGGAAGAAAAGCTCTTGCTTAACGGGTACTTTCTCTAAATAAGATTTTCAGTATTAAAGTTTTATCTGGTAAAAGTCACAAGGTCGAACATTTTAATCTAAAAGTAAGTTAGTACCGCTCATAAGTTGCGTGCAAAGTAAAACTTAAAATTGTTGGAACTGATAGACAAAAACGCAACACACTTCAATACTGAGAAATATTTTATTTTATTTTATTTTAACCTCTTGGAAAACTGACTGTTATAATTTAAGTCCCAATCCCTAAAGACATTAAAGAGAAGAGAAAATTCCTGAAAAACAATTGTATCACATAAGCCTAAGTCATCAAAATAATGTTAATTTAATTGAATATCCTATTTCCAGTACCAATACCTACCTCCTTAAGCAAGGATTTCTCTGCATACGTAAAAAGCGAAACAAGGGTTCAGAGCTGTGGCAAACCTCACATAGAGAGGAGTATAACAAGTTCTCTGTTTAGTGCTGTCCTTCCTGTAGGTCCTTCACCTGATAGTCTGGTTCGACAAATTTTGCAAGGATCAGATTTCGAGGAGTGCAGTTGGGTGCAGTCCTAACCTTACATTCAAGTGCACTTTAAGTTTAGTTTTTCGTCCCGAAAACCAGTCATAAAGTTTAGTCAAGTGCACTTGATAACAAGTTTACTTTAAAGTAATTCCGTCTTTAAGTTTACTATCACATGACACCAAGTTTACTTTTCACGTTTGTTTTTACAATTATCCAGTTTCGTATAACATAATGAAAATAATTGTCTTATTATGTACAATTGCATATTTTATATAAAAAGATTGTTTTAATAGAAAAATATAGTAAATGTACATGTATTTAGAAAGTAAACTACACTTGAAGTGCACTTGGAGTAAACTTGGAATCAAGTTTAGTACTAAACTTGGAATCAAGTTTACTACTAAATTTGATTCCAAGTTTACTATGTTGTCGCCGAGTAAACTTGAAAAGCAGTCATAAGGTTAACTCGAAGTGCACTTTATGTAAGATTAGGACTGCACCTAACTTTAAGTACATGTATACGATTAAAATCAACAGACTTAATATAATATGCCCTTTTCTTCGAAGTTCAGAATTAAAACTTCTCAGTAGTTATGGTTATAAAGTATTTAACAATTACAGATATTCTTCACTGCCAAAAGCTGTAAAGTGGGGTATAGACCATGACAGAACAGCACTAAAAGATCACATTACCTTGCAGAGTGCAGAGACAGAAGTGCAGGTTACACAAGCAGGACTGATGCTCTACCCTTCTCACCCTTTCCTAAGAGCCTCTAGTGATTGATGGGTTACAGATTCTGCCCTTCCAGATGAAATCAACACAGGGTGTGTGGAAATCAAGTGTCCATACTTAAAATCCAAAAGGAGGTATTCCCCCGGAAGTAGATTCGACCGATTGTCCGGTAGTTACTGTTAAAGGGTATATTATAAACGCCACACACCGCAGTGAAGATGACGTCATACAATGACGACTTGGTAAAAAAGGAAGCTCATCACGTTGTCTCGATAAAACGTTATCGGCAGCATCTGAAGATGTGTTGGTAAGCTATTTGACTGAGATTGAGTTTATTTTTGTCTGATGAGGATGTCAGTATAAGATAATCTTCCTGCGGATGCGTGAATCTTAAATATGAGCTTGTGATGTGAAAGTGGCGTTTCTTACCTGTCCTAACTTTCTTCTATTACAGTAGTAGAGGTAGCTGTTACACCAAGAACTTCCTTTTGCTCCTTAAATCTATGAATAATAATTTGTTTAAGACCCCGCCCTGACGTCATTGCTCTGAGGCGAAGTCGACTTCAACTACCCACCCACAAGATGCGCACTAAAACAACCTGGGGAATCTTGCGTAAAAGTATGCACATACGCTACCTCCATGTTATATTTTAGCTGCAAAGAGAAACAAGCCGGGCTGGAATCGGTTCAGGGGTTGATTTGTTTTGTTTTTTTTTTTAAATATTTAGATTTAAATATTTTATCAAAAGGCAAGTGACATGGCATAGATACATAAATTGATCTGGAGATGATGTAGATTGGATTTGTTGCAAAAATCTTTAATATTTGGCTCAAATAACCTCTGATCAATCACTTGACATTGGCTGTTTCTCGAGTTTGTAAACAAATTTCAGAGTCGTTGGACTTTTTTAGCCCCATCGTCTTGCCATTTTCTTGATATCCGCCGTATTATTTTAACTTTCTGAACATATATTAGTGGATATTTTCAGAGATGTATGCGATATTGGCAAGTTGACATTGTTGTCATATATTAGAAATCATTCATTTATAATTATTGAGTTACCACATCATTACATTACATTACATTGACATCATTACATTGATTTTCCGGGCTTCGAAACCAAAATGAACAATCACTCTCATAAACTTAAGTCTATGTGTAGAATTTGTTCAAAATCAGTTGTGATAAAAAGTTAGCCTGTATCAGCTATATATTGATGAAATTAATTGAGTTATTAGATCCCCATTGTAAATGATCTGCCCGGCATTCATCCCAAAAGATTATGTAAGTCATGCCGTATGTGACTTTTCGCTTACGTGAAAAGAAGTCAAAGAAAGAATCATGTATATTTAAATTTCCAGAACTCTTTAATAACAGAATTCGCAAAGACAATGTGGAGTGTGTGTCAATAAAAGGAAAACCAAAATAAATTATATCAATTTGACATTTGATTTTTCTAGTGACGATCCATTACCTAAGAACAAAAAAGAAAAAAAGTAATTATCCCCGTGTATTATTTGTTGAAATGAATAAAAATCATACTGATTCCAAATGCAGATCATTGAATATTTAGTATGTATTTTGAAAAAATTCATGATTAAGGAAAGTGTCCATGTGATGAATTACCTGATGAAACTGCTAATTATAAATCAACTGCAAATGAAATGGGCAAAGAAATTATACAAATTTTCATTAGGTACAGAGGCCAAATTACCTACATAAATTTATTGAACATGTTCAGAAATCGATTTACATTCCAAATGGACCGGGGACAGTGGGAGGGCTGAGTGGGGAAAGTGCATTTTCGAAAACATTTATCAAGGAAAGGGGACGAAATGGGAGGGCTTGGGGACATACTTGGCTACATTTGCTATTCCAGCCCGTTGCTTGTTTCCCTGGCTCAAACGCAGCGTAAGCAGCACAAGTGTAATGTTTGTCAACCAGGAAGGACATGACAAGAGAACCTGCACATTTGAAAATCATGAAAATACGTAAACCTTCAAGCAATAAATTGTGACATAATCCACACAAATTACTGTTTTCTTTGTCTGATCTATAGACTTGCAGTCTTTGCAAACATATTTTCCCTTAGGCAAAGCAGATTAACACAAAACTGATGCAACTGCTTACAAAATGACTCACATTGAATCCAGGCGATTGCGCTTATCTCTGGGGAATCACAAATTTTACATTCCTGCAATAAATCACATGGTAATGGTTGCATTGCTTTGGTGGTATAAACAAACATGGAATCCAGGATGCCTCCAACAAACATAATGCAGTCTTTTCATAAACTGATACGAGGGTTTCCGGATGTGATACAACAATAATTTCAAAATTTTTGTTGCTTAAATCACATGTATATTTTATTATTCAAAAGAGGTGCCTGATTGTTGATATTTGAGCAACATTGACTGTATCCACCCAGTATGCACACTTTGTGCACAAAATACACAGGTGCATAAGAGATGAATTTCATTTCAAATCATTTTCGATCATTGGGATCACAACTTTCTTGATCGAAATATTAGCGAATGTTTATGATTCAAAATTTAGAATATCAAACATATTTAGTGGTAATCTCTTATATATATATAATGACCCATCAATACTGAAAATAAAGAGATCATTTCATTACTAAGTGAGTCCTGTTTATCAAAACAAAGACCACCGAACATAAGGAAATCCCTGTTGTTCAGGGTTACCATGGCATGGCCTGATCTCCCAGATGGTACCTGCCCAAGTTGCTTTCTGGGACTTATACTAGATGGAAGATTTTATTGAACAACATCGACATGTCACTGGTAACCATACTCTTTACCTGACCTTTTAAGACACATTTCATCTATTGTTTTCATAGTATGTGTATTTAATTCTCCCCAAACATATATATTCTTGTTAAAGGTTGCACCTTAACCATGTAGCGGAGGAAATTCTGACCCAGTACGGGTTCCTTGCTTACAGGACACAATATTTATGTCATGTTCGTCAACTTTGAATTCATAAGCAAGTAATTCTTAAGCATATGACCAATTTGACACTTTTGTCCTTCTTGAACCACCAAAATAAAAGATACTGTCGAAAAAAACTCATCTTCATTGAGTGTTGGAATGAGTCCGTAATTTCCACCACTATATGGCCCTCCAGTGGAAAGAACTCCAAATTCTTTATCAGAAGGTCCGTTGTCTTCCTTGTCGCCTTCCCTGTCTGTTGATGTGTGGATTTAAACAGCAAAAAAGGATAATTTGCCCCTGCTCCAACCATATAATCCTCCATGTTTGTTTTGATTCTGTGTTGACAAATCGGAGGTCACGCATGTGCACAGTGGAAATAACCTAATTGATCTGAGGAGCATGAATTGAACTGTGTAAGATCTAATTGCGTTAGTGCCTTTATGTCTACAAATTCAGAACTTGGAACGCCTGTACAGGTACTGCAACATCGCTGTACATGTATTCCGATTGGAAAGAGAACTCTTACAAGATAATGGTGAACCACTGATTAGACTTATTTCCGTACAAACATCTCTTTTATTTTTTTAGTATGTCGAAGATACAGGCCAATGAAATTAGGTCAATATATGCAGGAGAGTCCAATTTCGGGGGACAAAGCCAATGGTTAGTAAAAAAAAGAGAAGAAAAGACAAATCATGTAAATAAACTGAATTATTTGAAAAATGTCAACACTCCACTTCACTCACCTCGCTTGCGCTTAAAATACGCTCAATCCCCAGAAACTTGGTATCGTTCGAATCAGCAACATCTAATGGGTCGGATCCAACCGGTCGTCCGTCGTGAAACTCCCATCCTGCTACTCAACAGACCGTGATCTTCAAACAACCTTGGCTCGAGCGACATTCGCGAAACTACATGGACATCCAGATCGAGGACGACGTGTCACGTGACGAAGCGATGTCGAAGTACTCCGAGCTGAATAAAACGTAAAATCAAATTCTTCTGTATTTCTTTGAACTTGAACAAGATATTATTAGTATAAAATAAGTTTATGACTATATATTAATCCGGATTCTTAGTTTTACCACCAATCTCAACCGTCTAAATATTAAAAGCGCCAGACATCTAACAAGATAATTTAAACTGAATGAAGAGTGAGGCTGGCAAGCTGAGCATAACACCATTTAGGCGGAGGGGTGACATCTCAATAGATGAAATGCATATCCAACATGACGTACAAATCGAAAGGAAATGGAATGCATGGGAGGTGGAAGGTATGAAGGACATGGGTACTAACATTTCAGTAATACAGGATGGGAAGGTCACTTGCAATAAATATAAAACATATATACCTTTCAATTTTGTGCACCAGATGCCCATTTCGAAAACATATGTCTCTTCAGTGATGCTCGTGGCCGAATGATTGGAATTCACATAAGATATAAATATTTGAAGAACAGTGTTGAAACCAAAATGACCGAAAAGTGAACCAAAGCATCAATCTAAGGACTGAGCTATGCACGAGGAAGATATTCCTTAGTTTTAAAGTGATTTACATTATTTTATGACTGAAAATTTTCAGTACATATTTCAAGTCAACACAAAAGCACTGGCAAATAGATCTTCAGTACAAAAGCACTGAAGACTAGACTTATGATGCCCTCGGAGACTATCAGTCCACCAGCAGTGACACCGGCTTAGTGGTTATAATAAATATAGAACATATATATCTGTAACCTAGCTTCATAAGCCCTACGATTTCTGTTTTATGGATTTATAGGATTTAGATGGCCGGTAGTGTACTATGGCTCAACATCTGCTAGTGTACAGCAACTATACATAAATCTTTTGGACGTCATTGTTGCCTTTGATGAGCTTGGGTTCACCGTAGATTATTTAGTCTGATGGGGCATCCTCTAACAGATCACTGACCAACTTACTACTACAAAGGGCTATCAACATATCCTCATATATTACCAACGATCGAACATGAAATCTGCATTTTTCCAGATAGTATGCATGCAATAAAAATCAGAAACAGCACAGAATCCAGCAATGACATCAACAAGTCATCCCCAGGCTTGATTCTACAAGACAAATCCATTGTATTGGAACAATTCATAGGATTCGAATTCAACGATATGGGAGCATTTCGAATACATTTCGAACCAAAGAACACATTACTCGCACCAGAGTCCAAGATGAGAAACCAAATTGCTACGGAAGTCCTGAACAACGACATGTTATATCTAATGAAAGAATATCAGAAAACTATCCAAAACCCAAATTCAATACAGTCTGCCATAGCTTTGCTACAGCAAACTTCAGTTCTTGTGAATATATTCACTCAGCCGATAACGACAACTACCATGACAGACTAAATCACCTTTCACAGATACGACAATTTTTCAATACATGAGAACGACAGATACAGGACTCGACTCTTTACCACCGAATAAGCACCTCATCACCAAAAAGCCTAGACAAAACATCAACTGCTGCATAATGGGATTTACCTCCCTTGCTCACGCGCACGGTGCACATACAATTACATCTGGATACATCAACTCCGATATAATCGAGAACCTCTTTTGCAAACAAAGAGGCACACGATTCGGTAAAAAAACACCAACCCTACTTCACTTTAACATGGACCAGCAAACAATGCCATTATTCTTGTACAAAATATTGTCCCCAGGAAGGCAAATACATTCTTCAAACATGACAAAACATCAGACCCTGGGATTAGAGTTTATTTTGAGGTGTCAAGTCAGCCATCCCGCCCCACCACAACGTTCAAGTCATCAGTCATTGTGTTGTGCTATATCGATAAAATTCGTCGGGAGGCAAGTAAAAAACTCTAAAATCAGAAGAATATGTCATGTGCTTTGATTAAGTAACTTGGTAATGTTTATTATCGGTGGAACATGAGCAGCAAACGATATTTACATAACAAACGACAGGAGTTGGGGTATGGCCAGAATAGCCTAGCCATACTCAACCCAGGCGATGGGATTTCTGATTCTTGCATGTAATTCATCACAGTTTCATCCTACCGTGACAGAAATGACGTCCCAGTGCCACACTGGCCATTGATCAAGACGTGCCCCGTGGAACAAAACTTTTCAACTTTTGCGTCCATTTTTCCCGAAATAACCGTTTCCGATTTAACATTTACGTTTTATTCAGCTCAGAATACTTCGTCACGTGACAAGCCGCCCTCGATCTAGATACCCATGGCGCTTCACGATTGTCACGTAGCAAGATGGGAGTTTCACGACGGAAGACCCGTTGGATCTGACCCATTAGGTTTCTGAGGTATTTTGAGCGCAAGCGAGGTGAGTGGAATTAATAAGTTTAACGTGAGATTTCGATATAGAAAGTTATTTGTACTAATGGTTTTACTATTCAAACGGAACACAAATTAAACAATGTCGTCAGCTTGAAAACCTGGAAATTAACATCATATATGAACAAAGCATGAAGTATCGAACCCGCCATTTCAAATTCACAAAGTTAAACTAACAAAGACGACGAAATATGAACTTTACTGAGAAAAAGATTACATTGAAAAACTTAGCACTATCTATTGACAATGTTGAAAATCAATCAGCATTCTTGTCTGTTTCATATTCACCCATAACACTCCTTTCTCAAGACCTACCTAAGATGACGTGGGCAAGTATAATTAATTAATAATTAATAATCCTTCATTCGCGGATAACCTTAGCATCATCTATCCAAGTGAACTGGAGGTCAAAGAAACCACAGAAAGTAGTAATTCTACTTCGTATTTAGATATGTTGTCTTTCGAAATTAATGGTCAATTGAACACCTCACTCTATGACAAACATGACGATTTCAATTTCGCTATCACAAACTTTCCTTTCATACATAGCAACATTCCATCATCGCCCGCATACGGCGTATTCATATCTCAGTTAATACGTTATTCCAGAGTATGTTCAAATTACAATGACTTTGTTCTGAGGGCTAGGCTGCTCAACCAGGGTTATATATGTGCTAGACTAGCAACGTCACTGAGGAAGTTCTACGGTCGTTACGAGACTCTTATTACTCCATATGGTATCTCGTTATCCAGACTTTTAAATAATATTCTGGACTGAGACCGATGCCGATCCTTTTACACAGATTTGACACTTTCTATAATAGAAAGTTACCACTTTTGACTTCTCCATATATAGATACATATGGAATTTACACGATTTGACTCTAGTGGGTATATGTGACGGGTGTTGCTAGCAAGCAGGAGATGCTCACTCTCCCCAGGCACCTGATCTCACTCCATCGCGGGTTCACATATGCTCTTCAAGTAGACATATTTTGTTTTTTTCCACTTGTTTTTCATTTTCACAGATTTTGTATGCCTTCTGGTTTCATGACTTTTAGACTTATGGTTTGTATTTATCCATCATCTTTGCATATACCATCACATGGTAATACGTTCGTTGAATGGACAAGCCAGCAAACAATGCGTCTTGAGAGAACAGCATTTTGATGCTGGGGACATATCAAATATACAGTTTGCAAAGGTATACATGCATAATTATTTCCACATGAATTATTACAGAGGCACACAACATGTGCATGCCCTAAACAATCTGTCCCATGTAATACACCCAGCTGAGCTGAAGTATTTATTATTATGATACACACCACTACACTATACCATATTTTCCATTGGCGGATTTAGAGGGGGAAGAGGTGCTTGTTGTAACACCCCCCCCCCTTTTTTTTTTTGGTCGGAAATTATAACCCCCCACCCTCAAAAATGTCATTTCCGACCATTTAAATGACTGCAACCCACCCCCTTTCCAGACTGAAAGTGCAAAACATTTGTAAATAATTAGACTGCAACTCCCCCCCCCCCTTCCAACCCATTTCAAAAATTTCTAGATCTGCCTATGTTTTCCTAGTATACCAATTTGTCATTCAAAAGACAAATTATAAGACATATGATGAAATTAATCGCCGTAGAAAATTCTTCAATCAATTTATAAATCGTATCATGCATTGGTTTGATGAGGAACTGTAAATCAGAGGAGTAATCCTATCATAACACCTCTTCTAAGTACACACCATACTCTAATTGATGTGAAAATATTTACTGTTCAGGCATATTGCTATATTTATGACATGATTGTATTTTTTTTCGGCAATACTGTAGACCAAGACTATATACCAAACCCTGAGATATGTTTATATGCTATATATTACCATATACAATTACTGCTATGAATAATCTTTAGTCCAGTTTTTATATTATTGATAAAGTGATATTCACCTTCCTTTTCTTTTCAGGTTGATGATACCCTTATATATGTAAGGGCTTACTGTATGGGCTCATTCAAGAAGCAGAGGTACCAAGTGATCCAGTGTTTCATCAATATGGACCAGCTAAAATTTGCTTATTGCCAGTGTACCACTTGGTAATTGATAATACTAAATGATTAAATTTACTGCTAAATTTATGAGTCAACTTTGTAATGGAAGAAGTCTGAAATACTTCCTAAATAACAAGGATGTTTGTAGCTTACAATATTCTTTAATGCTCTTCTGATGAGTAGACTGTAATTAAACATAAAAGTAAAACATTCAAAGTTACCTGAATTCATGGATTTAAAAAGGTAAATGTCAAATGATCTTATTTTTAGTAAAAGATTATTATTTCTATGAATTCCTCCATGATACGAAAGCATTACTTTCATTTATGATTTTAGGCTTTGACAATCCTGCAGACATGTTGGTGCATTGCTGTTTGCTCTTCATGCATTAGGTAAAAGTACACCTTACCAGGGCGAGAGCTGTACCTCTCGTCCATGCCAGTGGAATATACTTAGAAATATGAAATTGAAGGCAACCCCCTGTCTGAGTGGAACCCCCGCAAGCCAAGTGTAGCAAGCAGCATGGATGCTGTTAAGAGGCCTTTAGAATTTGATCCACGGTACCCATCCTAAAAAGATTTTGACTTTAATTGAGGTCTACTCTTTCTGCAGGACCTAAAACCAGCCTTTTCTAACACAGGTAAAAGTCTATTGCTTGTCATCAATGTTTAGACTCAGGAATAAGTTTAATGCTATATATTATAATGGTTTCATTCTCATTTTTTCATTAACAAACTGCCTTTGTTAAGCACCTTGCCCCTGATGGCAACTGAACTACAACATTAAACGTGTTGATATAGACAATATACAGATGGGTGCAGTCCTAACATAACATGCACGTTAACGCAAAAAGCGGTCACAAGGACTGCTTTAGCACACGTGCTAGGACTGCTCGACCGGACGCGCGTGCGCTCCTCGCGTTAACGCGGGAAGGAATTCGCGTTAACGCGGTTTATTCCCACGTGCGCTCGGTCCAGTGGCACGTTCACATGTCTACATGTATATTTGTAATTCTCTATGCAATACGGATGGAAAAAATTAAATGGATCTAATTAAATTACCGCGAATGTCGCCATAAAAACGTGTATTAAATGTAATGTAAAAATGAAATGTAAAGATGATGGATAAATCCAAACCACAAGTCCAAAAATCATGAAACCATAGGACATACAAAATCGGTGAAAATGAAAAACAAATGGAAAATAACAAAATATGTCTACTTGAAGAGCATATGTGAACCCCTGTGATGAAGTGAAATCAGGTGCCCGGGGAGAGTGAGCATCTCCTGCTTGCTAGCAACACCCGTCACATATACCCCGTAGAAAGAGTCAAATCGTGTGAATTCCATATGTATCTATATATGGAGAAGTCGAAGTAGGTAACCTTCTAGTATAGAAGGTGTCAAATCTGTGTAAAGTGATCGGAATCGGTCTCAGTCCAGAATATCATTTAAAAGTCTGGATAACGAGATATCATATGGAGTAATAAGAGTCTCGTAACGACCGTAGAACTTCCTCGGTGACGATGCTAGTCTAGCACATATATAACCCTGGTTGAGCAGCTTAACTGAAAGTCGCCTAGCCCTCAGATCAAAGTCATTGTAATTTGAACATGCTCTGGAATAACGTATTAACCGAGATATGAATACGCCGTAAAGTCATTGTAATTTGAACATGCTCTGGAATAACGTATTAACTGAGATATGAATACGCCGTAAAGTCATTGTAATTTGAACATGCTCTGGAATAACGTATTAACTGAGATACGAATACGCCGTAAAGTCATTGTAATTTGAACATGCTCTGGAATAACGTATTAACTGAAATATGAATACGCCGTAAAGTCATTGTAATTTGAACATGCTCTGGAATAACGTATTAACTGAGATATGAATATGCCGTAAAGTCATTGTAATTTGAACATGCTCTGGAATAACGTATTAACTGAGATATGAATACGCCGTAAAGTCATTGTAATTTGAACATGCTCTGGAATAACGTATTAACTGAGATATGAATACGCCGTAAAGTCATTGTAATTTGAACATGCTCTGGAATAACGTATTAACTGAGATATGAATACGCCGTAAAGTCATTGTAATTTGAACATGCTCTGGAATAACGTATTAACTGAGATATGAATACGCCGTAAAGTCATTGTAATTTGAACATGCTCTGGAATAACGTATTAACTGAGATATGAATACGCCGTAAAGTCATTGTAATTTGAACATGCTCTGGAATAACATATTAACTGAGATATGAATACGCCGTAAAGTCATTGTAATTTGAACATGCTCTGGAATAACGTATTAACTGAGATATGAATACGCCGTAAAGTCATTGTAATTTGAACATGCTCTGGATTAACGTATTAACTGAGACATGAATACGCCGTAAAGTCATTGTAATTTGAACATGCTCTGGAATAACGTATTAACTGAGATATGAATAGCCGTAAAGTCATTGTAATTTGAACATGCTCTGGAATAACGTATTAACTGAGATATGAATACGCCATAAAGTCATTGTAATTTGAACATGCTCTGGAATAACGTATTAACTGAGATATGAATACGCCATAAAGTCATTGTAATTTGAACATGCTCTGGAATAACGTATTAACTGAGATATGAATACGCCGTAAAGTCATTGTAATTTGAACATGCTCTGGAATAACGTATTAACTGAGATATGAATACGCCGTAAAGTCATTGTAATTTGAACATGCTCTGGAATAACGTATTAACTGAGATATGAATACGCCGTAAAGTCATTGTAATTTGAACATGCTCTGGAATAACTCTGCATTAAGAATTTTATATGTATATACAACAAAGGACATTGTCGCGTAGAGATGCATTAAGGTATTTATGATAAAAACTTCGTCAGTTTATACTAGCATGATTAGATTCTAATTTCATTTATATACTTATTTTTAATTAGTTTATTTATGTTTTTATTTCTTATTTGGTTATTCATTTATAACTAATCTATTTATGTATTTACATGTATTTGTATTTAGGTATTAATTATTATTATTATTGATTAAGCTATTTTCTATAATATATGAAAATGATAATTATCATCATTATTATTATATTTAATAATTTTTATTTCATCATCATCATCATCATCATTATTATTATTATTATTATTATTATTATTATTATTATTATTATTATTATTATTATTATTATCCTAAAAGAAGAATAAATTTCATTCAAGTCAATGTTCGGCAATAGAGTTCAATATTCTTGAAATTCATTCCTTAACTTGGAAGGCTTTTATTTAATTCTAAATATTTTATTTACACATTCATATGTTTTATATTTGAATATACAATGTATATATCGATTCTCCTTCAAAACATTTTATATGAACATGTTAATACAAGTTTTATGTTGTACGCAAGCGAACGTGGCTGTCAAACACGTTCACGCGACAGTCAAGCGCGTTAACGCGGCGGTCAAGCGCTTTCACGCGGTCTCGAAATTAAGTTCTCGTGGAAATCTGCGTTAACGCAAACGCGTGTGCTCAGCAGTCCTGAGCGCACGAGGAAAGCAAACTTCACGTTAACATAATGTTATGTTAGGACTGCACCTCACTGCATGCCTTCATAAAGGGTTTTAAACACACACAGTACTCCCTAAATAAAATTAAAGAATTTAAAAGAAACAAGAAGCCAAAGTGGCCTATATCACCCACATGGGCACAATTTGCATATTCACAGACAAATGACATGTCTGTATCTTTTATGATTCAAAAGTAAAAGGTTAAAGTTACTGACCAAAAACAAAAAAGCCAAAAACAGTATGCTCATGATCTTAGTATCCAAGGGCATGAAAAGGCTCCAAAATATTAATCAGTTTTAAATATAATTAAAGACATGGCACAGCTCTGGAATATATCAGATGTCATTCCAGATGTTGTCATGCAGGAAGTGGTTGAGACCTCCATTGACCCACAGGAGAGCAACATGCAGTCACTTGTCTTTTTTCATGAAAACTTAAGTAGAAGAAATCATAAAGATTCTGTGTAGTCAATTCTGTTTTGTTCCTTAAATTTGCACAGGCGTAGTTATGAAATCTTTTTCCTTTCCAAACTAGAATTTTAATGTGTCGGTGTGACACAGATGCCCCCTCCCCCTTCCCATCTTGTCAGCTGAGATAGTGAAATATAATTGCCAGAGGACCAATAAGTGAAGTTTTTAAAAATTTCAAATGTTCAAGGACAAGTACTGTCGAAAATTACCAGAAATCACCCATATTCGAACTTGATCTGCATTTTCCCTTGATACATCTTTATATCTAATATCAATTTAATCCATCAAACCTTCAAAAAGAACACGAGCAGAAACCGAATGATGAAGGAATGGCGGAACACTGTAACACTATATACCCACGGCCATTTCATGGCGGGGTATAAAAAGGATCAAACTGCAATCACATGTACATGTAAACAGGTTTTATACTTTTAAGATATTAAAGAGAAGAAATAATGCTAAGTCATCAAAATAGTGTGAGATTTAATTAAATATTTTATTTCCAGCACCGTTACCTACCTCCACAAGTAAGGAATTGTCTGCATGCGTTAAAAATCGAACCAGGGGTCCGAAATCCAATCCAGTGTGGCAAACCTTACATAGAGGGAGAATAACAAGTTCTCTGTTTAGTGCTGTGCTTCGTGTAGTTTCTTCACCTAATAGTCTGGGATCAAGAGAGGTAAGTACATGTATATAATTAAAATTAAGAGACTTAATGTAATATGCCCTATTTCTTCAAAGTTCAGAATTAAAACTATTCAGTAGTTATGGTTATAAAGTATTTTAACAATTACAGATATTCTTCACTGCCAAAAGCTGTACAGTGCGGTATAGACAATGAAAGGACACCACTGAAAGACTACGTAGCCTTGCAGAATGCAGTGACAGAGGTGCAGAAGACACCAGTAGGACGAACACTCTACCCTTCTCACTCTTTCCTGGGAGCCTGAAGTGATGGATGGGTTACAGATTCTGCCCTTCCAGATGGAAATCAAGTGTCCATACTCCACTCGCAATGAAATGTCTACAATGAGGTAGCAGACCTAGTACACCACGGACACGTCTGTTTGGAAGAAACTGATGAAGGACGTGTCCATCGTGGGTGTCACCTGGTGTGATTTTGTAGTTTCGACAAGTAATTGTTTCATAGATAGAATTCATTTTGATGCCTTTTTTCAGAAATGATGCCAGTATTGCACAGTTTTCATCAAAGACATTTCTGCACATTATGTGAACTGATATTGTTCACTTTTTTAGGTGTAGGAGCAAGTCAACAGACGAAGATTCTCAAATGCCTGTCCGAAATTCTTCCTGCTTATGCTTCTAAAACAAAATAAATACCGCCTTAAATGCTAATACCTATCAGAATTTTCAAAGTATTATAATGCTTATAATGAGATCATGTCAGATTCTGGTTAATAAGGCTAATGGACTGCTGGATTCGAACCCGCCACCCCTGCCCTAGTTCGCCAAGCTTCATAATATCAGTATAAAAAACTGATAATTTCACATAAGAATAACGTCATCCTGATATATACATGTTATATACATAAGTAAGGAATTGTCTGCATACGTTAAAAACGAACCAGGGGTCCGAGATCCAATCCAGTGTGGCAAACCTTACATAGAGGGAGAATAACAAGTTCTCTGTTTAGTGCTGTCCTTCGTGTAGTTTCTTCACCTAATAGTCTGGGATTAGACTAAGAGAGGTAAGTACATGTATATAAATAAAATCAATAGACTTAATATAATATGCCCTATTTTTTCGAAGTTCAGAATTAAAACTATTCAGTAGTTATGGTTATAAAGTATTTTAACAATTACAGATATTCTTCACTGCCAAAAGCTGTACAGTGCGGTATAGACAATGAAAGGACACCACTGAAAGACTACGTAGCCTTGCAGAATGCAGTGACAGAGGTGCAGAAGACACCAGTAGGACGGACACTCTACACTTCTCACTCTTTCCTGGGAGCTTGAAGTGATGGATGGGTTACAGATTCTGCCCTTCCAGATGGAAATCAAGTGTCCATACTCCATTCGCAATGAAATGTCTACAAGGAGGTAGCAGACCTAGTACACCACGGACACTTCTGTTTGGAAGAAACTGATGAAGGACGTGTCCATGTAAAGATGATGGATAATTCCAAACCACAAGTCCAAAAATCATGAAACCATAGGACATACAAAATCAGTGAAAATGAAAAACAAATGGAAAATAACAAAATATGTCTGGTGGGGAGTTATCTGTCCTTAACCAAGGTAGTGGACTGAGATTCGACTCCAGCATATTTGAAAATATTCAGGTGAATACATCGTTAGTAACTTAAATAATCAAATTGGCTCATATATTGGACATTCATTGATATATATATATTGACACACTGCCTTCATATAAAGTGTATGCTATTACTAACTTTTCCTCAATTTTGTGAAAGTACATAGTGAATGAAATCCAACATGGCCGACTTCAACACTAAGACTTATGCTGAGGCGGCAAGTAAACCGGGTCGCAACCAAATTAAACCCATATTTATTAAAGAAAGGGACCTTTTTGGAACCACTAAACCACCCAAAGATCAATGGATAGATCACGTAGAGCTATACAAAGCATTAGAATTGCATACCCCACCCGAAACTATCTCTGGTATACAAAGAATACCATCTGGGTTATGGCGCATTTATCTGGACAATCCAACCTCAAGGACAATCATTCTAAGCGAAGGTATTGCACTCAGAGGAAAGAATGTTCCTATATATCATACAAATCCAGGATACATCCAAAATATAGACACCTCCACGAGGGTAAGGATAAAGAATATTCCACTTTCAGCAGACGACGGTCAGATTAAAAGGGCACTCAACATAAGGAATTGTGAAATAATTTCTCTATTTCGTGAAAAGCTAAGAGTTGATGGCAGACTTACCTTCGAGGAGAAACCTGATCAAGTATGTGAACAAACAGAACAACTAGACGAACAACCAATCGAACGAGATGAGCACGATACAGATGAGTCTAATAATGAACAGTCACAAAACGAATCCGATGCAGAAGGCGAACTATATAGTATGAAACAATCACATAAACCAACAAACAACATTACGACTGTGTCAGCCACTAAAAGTAAAAAATCATCCAAAAAATCTACCAAAAAGCAATCTGTGGCATCAACACCTGCATCCTTAGAAAAATACTTCCAGCAAACTACTCCTTCTAGGAAATCTACAAACATACCACATGAAGAACGCACTCCACCTACGCCTGTAGATGAAATACACACAAATGTCAAAAAAAGTCTAGAGACTCGAAATCAAACAAGTGATAAATTTCAGATAAATGTGCTTGGGTGGATCATGGCAAAAAATAGTATTGACACTAAATCATTAAGTCATCTCCACCCATCCTGCAATAAGTGTGCATACAAGTTTAGTAGTAAATACATAAAAAACAGAGTATATATAAAATTTATTGTATACAGATAAGCAATATATGGTATAAATGTAATTACAAATATAAAAAATATAATTTCACATATATTGTAGATATATCTAAATGTATACTTATATATGGGAAATTGTTATATATATTAATTATTCTCATAGATATATTTATATATAGACACATCATCAAACTACATTAAACACAAATATTATTTGGTAAACGAGACATCATGACATGCACTAATTTGCATATCATAACAATCAATACACAAGGCCTACGAGATAAACAAAAAAGAAACAGATTTTATCAATGGGTAAAACAACAAAAAGCAAAATTGATACTAGTTCAAGAAACACACTTCACTGAAGAAATAACACCATTTATTAAAACTGAGTGGAATGGAGAAATAATACACAGCTTCGGAAACTCAAATAGTAGAGGGGTTAGCATTTTCATTCATAAAAGCTTAAATGCAGAAATAATTGATAATTTATGCGACAAAGATGGCAGATACATATTAGCAAATATAAAAATTAATGACGACATTTACTGCATAACCAACATATATGCTCCAAATGATAAATATAAAAGAAACTCTTTCTTTAAACAAATACAAACTCTTATAGAAACCGAAAGTCAAGGATTTAATATAACTGGTGGAGATTGGAATGACATTCAAGCCTTCAATGACAGAAAATCAACAAAAAAAAAACTAAAGTTCAAATAAACACCAACCTCAAAAACCTGAAAAAGAAACATAATCTTTTTGACCCCTGGAGATATTCCAATAAATCTAAACAACAATTCACATGGAGAAGGAAAAACTCTCAAATAGAAGCAAGCAGGATTGATTACTTCTTAATCCAAAATGAACTGCAACAAAAATTAATCAAATCAGATATTAGACCTATACAAATAAAATATCATAGCAGATCATCAAGCAGTATCATTAATAATTGACATAAAAACAACACAAAGAGGACCTGGATATTGGAAACTGAACAAAAGCTTACTTACAGACAATAAATACAAAAACATAATACACAATATTCTAGAAAAATATACAAAACAACTTACTAGTAATACAGTTGATGCTAGAACATGCTGGGAAATTTGTAAAATAGAAATTCGAGAAAATTCAATTCATTACGGGAAATGCAAAGCAAAATCAAGGA
This sequence comes from Pteria penguin, assembly GCA_035048485.1. Lineage (NCBI taxonomy): Eukaryota > Metazoa > Mollusca > Bivalvia > Pterioida > Pteriidae > Pteria > Pteria penguin. The sequence continues at coordinate 16,884,171 of CM068591.1, read as the reverse complement.
AAAATCACATTGCAGACTTGGAAGAAAAACTGAAAACTAAACTTGAAAATAATACAAACAGTGATGAAATAAAGCAAATTGAAAAAGAAATTGAAGATGAATATTCAAATAAAGCAATCGGAGCACAAATAAGATCAAGAATAAAATGGATTGAAGAAGGTGAAAAAAACACAAATTACTTTCTCTCCATTGAAAAAAGTAGACAAACTAAAAAAGTAATAACAAAACTTTACAGTAATAATGGGAAAACACTAACTGAACAGTCAGATATATTAAAAAGACAAAAAGAATTTTATGAAGCACTATACAAAACCAACAATCCAGATTCTGAAAGTATCAAACAATTCCTAGAAAATACAAAAATTGACTCTAAATTAAATAATCAAGACAGCTCTAAATGTGAAGGTAAACTAACAGAAAAGGAATGTTATCATGCAATATTCAACATGAAACTGAATAAATCTCCAGGTTCAGATGGTTTAACAATAGAATTTTACAGAGAATTTTATGAACACTTAAAATGTATTTTGATAAAATCACTAAATGAAGGATATGACAAGGGTAAATTTTCAATATCACAAAGAACAGGAATATTATCATTAATGTACAAGAAAAATGACCCTTTAGATCTAGCTAACTGGAGACCAATAACACTCTTAAACATTGATTACAAAATTGCTGCATACAGTTTAGCACAACGAATTAAACCTATATTACCTAAAATAATTAATACTGATCAAAATGGCTTCATAAAAGGAAGAAACATAAGCTATAGCATTAGATTAATACAAGATATCATAGATTATGCTGATAATGTCGAAGTAAATGGTATAATATTATTTTTAGACTTTGCTAAAGCCTTTGACACCTTAGAATGGAACTTTATGTTCACTACACTGAAATATTTTGGATTCAAAAATTCTTTTATAAAATGGGTAAAAACAATGTACAATGATATCATATGTAAAGTAACAAACAATGGATGGATATCTGAACCTTTAAAAATATCAAGAGGAATAAGACAAGGGTGCCCTTTGTCCTCATTATTATTTGTTATAACGGTGGAGATCATGGCAGCATATATGAGACAAGAAAGTTCAATAAAAGGTATAAAATTATTTCCAGGTCAAGATAAGGAGTTCAAAATTTCCCAATTAGCAGATGACACCACACTTTTTCTAAAATCAAAACAAGATATAAGTAAAGCGCTGAATCTGATTGAAGTATTTGGCAGTCTATCAGGATTAATACTTAAAAGATCAAAATCACAAGGAATAAAATTAGGCAATAATAGAATTTTAATTGATAATGACTTTGAAGGGATAGATTGGAGCCGTCAAACAATTAAAGCTTTAGGAGTATTTTTTGGCACAAACATAAGTGGAGCAACTAAACAAAACTGGGAAAATAAAATTGAAAAAATAAATAAAATAATTAATTCCTGGAAACAAAGAAACCTCACAATGATAGGTAAAATACAAATAGTAAATTCATTAATAATACCTCAATTAACATATCTAATAAAAGTTTTACCAATCACAGATGATTTCATAAAAATAATGGAACACATAATATTTAAATATATTTGGAATTCCAAAACAGAAAAGGTTAAAAGAAATATATTGGTTCAACAATATGAAAATGGAGGATTAAAAGTAACAGATCTATCAGCACACATAAAAACTATGCAATCAGGGTGGATAAAAAAGATTATAGAAAAAACAAATACCAAAACAAGTCAATGGAAAATTATACCCCAACATTGGTTTAAAAAATTTGGAAATAACAATCTAATCTTTAAAATGAATTTAGACAATTTAAAAAATATAGATAACCGTGTACAAAAAATACCAAAATTCTACCAACAATTGATAAATTCATGGATTACTGTTGGTGGAAGTCAAACAGGGACTCCAAAAAACCCAACAGAGATAGTCACTCAAGTGATATGGGGTAATAAATACATAAAACATAATAAAAAAGTATTGATTTTCGACAATTGGATTGATAGTAACATCATAAAAATACAAGATATAATCGATGATGATGGCAAAATAAATGAAAATATAATATTAGAAAAAACTAATCCATAAGGAAAACTGGATAGCTGAAGTATCAATCATTAAAAAAAGCATACCACGAGACTGGCAAAATAAAATTAAAAATAAAAATTTACATCGATATCAAATTCAGAACAGACAAATTTACATCAGATTAAGAAATGGAACTAAAATAAAATTGTCAAACTTTAACAATAAAATCATTTATAAAAATCTATTGGTACAGACTGACAAACCCATTATCAACAGCTATTGGACCCGAAACATGAATATAAATAATCTGACCATAAAAAAAACCTTAAAATTTATATTCAGTGAAATTGATGATAATAAAATAAAAATGTTTCGGTGGAAATTATTTCATAGAATTCTACCAAATAAAGTGTTACTACACAAATGGAAACTAAGTGAAAACTCACTATGTAACAGCTGCAAAGGAATAGAAGATTATGATCATTACTTCATACAATGTAAATACTTTCAAAATTATCACAATACCTTAATAAATCTATTCAGATACTTAGGATTTAACAAAATTATGATTACACTTAATAATTTCATTTTTGGGTATAAAATCCATCAGGAAGAATATAATATGATAAATTACATAATAACATGTGCCTCATACACTATCTACAGGACTTACTACATAAGTGAGCTGAAAACAAAGCCAATTAATACAACATGGCTTTTTAAAGACACCATTGGCACGCTGGCACTACTATACCGCCACAGACACCCAATCCTTATTCAAAAAACTTGTAAATTCCTAGGCATCCCATCACAGATGAAATTAAGCACAACTAAATACATTCGTACACAGCCAATATAATTCTGCAAATTAACATCCATGTACTTATAATAAACAAGGCCACCAGTGCTGCACTCCATACACACCATATATGTCTGAAATATAGTAAACAACACATATAATATTTTACAAATTTATTGATAATAATAATTATTCCATATTTCATTTTAATACTATCACAAATTTCTTATTAATAAATGATACCAGTGCATATATGGTCGGAGGTCTTAAATTCGACGGTGTTGTAATTTCGACGGAAGTGCTTCTCTGTTGACATCTCGGTTTCTCTTGCGAGATTTCAGTCTTCCTTCGTAGTATTATAGTAAATAGGCTCCTCCCATTTTCCCAGAGAAATTAAAACCAAGATGCGCTTTAAACAGGTAAGCATTAGCACTCATTTCACACATATGCGTTAAAATGGCCGTTTTTCATAATGTCTTTTCTATGCTAACTTTACCTGTGCAATTAAAATCCAAAGCGATACTGTGTTATGTTGAAAGGAGATCGTCTGCATAAAATGAACTCTGCTGAATGAAATCACGTGACTGTCAAAGGAATTTAAAGCCAGGCCCAAGCTAATTTTGAGTTTATAACAAAATTGCTTATTTGATACGGTTTTCAATATGGAAGTAAATTACTGTTAATTCCAGGTCAAACCTCAGTCCTCATCAGCAAAATACAGACTTTATTCACCAACATCATTGACAAATGCATACAGGGCAGTGAAGGAAGACAAAAAATCCGTCTGTGGTGCAGCCAAACAATACAATGTACCCATAACCACACTGAGGGACCGCATACTAGGGAATGTTCACCCAGAAACAATAAAGAGTGGAAGGACTCCAATGCTAAGCAATTTACAGGAGGCAGAGCTGGTGCAGCACCTCAAACTTATGGCCACCTTTGGATATGGATATTCCCGTCAGGAGGTAGTGGACCTAGCGACAGACTTGGCTATCCAGCTTGGAATAAGGGACAAGCAGAATCCTTTCACGTTAAATTGGTTCCGCAGTTTCATTACACGCTGGCCAGAGATTAAGGTTATGAAACCCAGGAGTATGGAGGTTGCCAGGGCAAAGTGTGCCTCCGCCCAAGTGATTGAGAAATACTTTGAGGAACTTGAACAAGTCATAAGGAAACATGGTTTTGAGGAGAACCCACAACTAATTTATAATGTTGATGAAAAAGGATTTTCACAGAATCATTCCCCTCCTCCAGTAGTTTGTGGTTCAAAGAACCCTCCTCAAGCAGTCACATCTGGGAAATCCAGTACAACAACTCTCATTGGATGTGGTAGTGCTAGTGGCAGTGCTATTCCACCATTTTTTATATTTCCTGGCAAGAAAATGATGGACGAACTTATGGAAGGAGCAACCCCTGGAGCTACAGGCAGAGTGTCAGAATCTGGTTGGTCCAACTCACAGCTTTTCAGAGAGTACCTGGAGGAGCACTTTCTCAAGTATGTACCATTAAAGGAAGGAAAGAAAGTTTTACTCCTACTGGATGGGCACAAGTCTCATGTATCTGTTGGTTTGGCTAAATGGGCTAAGGAAAAAGATATTATTTTATTCATACTACCAGCACACACGAGTCATCTCCTCCAGCCAATGGATGTAGGATGCTATGGGCCCCTACAATGTATGTACAACTCAGAATGTCAGAAGTTTCTGCGAGAGTCCCATGGTGTCATTACCCGTTACAATGTATGTCAGTTGGTGTGCAAGGTCTACAGCAAGGCATTGTCTGCAGATAATCTTATAGCAGCATTCAAGAAAACAGGTATACATCCAGTCAACAGCAATGCTATATCTCCTGAACTCTGAAAGCCAGCTGAGGTGTTTTCTGAGGTGACTGGGTCTGACGTAGAGAAGACAACAAAAGAGCCAGAGGAGAAGGATTTATCTAAACCAGATTTCTTTAGAGAGAAAGAAGAAAAGCTGAAAGAGGTGAAGAGGGGAGAGAAAAAGAAAAGGAATACTATGAGTGCTATTATATCAGGACATTGCATTACAGAGAAGAGTATGTTAAATCAGATGGAGGACCATGTTATAGGTCAGCAGCCAAAAAAGCTTACAGGTGCTGTAAAAAGGAGTAGGGTAAGGGATGTTCAAGAACCATCCACATCAGGAAGCAAGAAACAGAAGAAAACAGCCATTGAAGTTGTAGATACTGAGGATACAGAGGAGGAGGTGGAGATCGGTGAGGAAGAGCTCTGCTGTGTCTGTAAACAGTTCACCCCAAAACAAATTAGGGACAGTGATATTCTCATGCTCACAAAGTGGGCACAGTGTGATGGTATGACAGACGGACAACCATGTAATCACTGGACTCATCTCAAGTTTTGTTGTAGTACCAAAGTTATAAGAAGAAATGACAAGTTCTACTGTCCTCACTGTGTGTAACTACCTATCAATCTATGAACATCTGTACTTTTTCACACTAACTTTGAAAATTATCGCTTTCCAGTTATTCAAATTTCATCATCTTACTTCAATTCTACGCTTTTGCATTATCTGATGTATGTATTATGTTCAATCATCCTGAAGAACCCAAAAATAAAATTTGTTTGGCCTTAATTGAGTGTTTACATCACAGATGGCGCTATCGTCGGAATTACAACACTAATGGCGGCCCACAGTATTAGGGCACCTTTCAAAAGAAATGCATCACTAATACAAGTAATACTTTGATGACATTTTAATAACTATAATGAACTAACTTGTATATAATTGGACTATTTGTTGCATAAGCAGCCAGATGGATTTCTGTAACTTTCACTTTGAAATCTGATTTGGAAAATTAGCCCGTCGAAATTAGGACACTCGAGGATACATATATGCACTGACATACAATTTGGATTCACCAAACTTAAAACAAAAAGTCATCCAAAACTGGTTTTCCCCATATCTATAAATAGAAAGTCAATGCCACGTCTTGCACTGTTGCATCTAGGCCAGACACCTGTTACTTTATTGTGATCTATAGTGACATATATGTATTAAATTCTGATTTATCAATCACCTGGACAAATATGCTTATAACTTTTTTTTCCCTTTTTTTTCCTTTTCACTAAAATCTACAATAATGCATAATGCTACATTTTAAATATCTTTACTTACCTTGCATGTACATTGGTTAAGAATTCCTATTCTCTTAATACGTTGTCAACACCGCGCACATCACCAAATAACTGTATTAATTTTCATATCCACGAGGGAAAGATATATCGGGGATTGATTTATACATTCACGGGGTACTACTATTAACAGAAAACATATTTTTACAGAAAGGTTGACAAAACTCATAACGGTTTAATTCATATCTGGTTATTGTAATGTATTGAGTATAAGACAATCATATGTATAGAGCACCGCAGATAACCTGGATCTTGCGGGATATATGTAAACAGGTATATGCTTGTTAATAAAAAGAAAAAAATAATAATAAATAAAAAAAAAAACGGGAAATTGTTCTTCACAAACTCTTATCAATCTTATGTTTACATAGCTCTTTATATATACAAATGTATATGAATGAATGTATATATGTATGTATACATATTTATGCAGGTACGCCTGTGAAATTTTTTGTTTTCATGTATTTTTAAAATATGTATTTGTGTATGTATGTATATGCATGCATGTGTGTTCATGTGTGCATACGGGTATATATATGTATATCTATACGTATAACAACATGGATACATGTATGCGAATGTTTATATGTATATATGTATTTGAGTATGTGGATATGTATGTGTCTAGTTTTGTCTGCATGTGTCTATGTATGTATTTGTGTATGTATGTATATGCATGCATGAGTATATGTTTTTTGCATGTGCACATATCTGTGTGATTTATATATGTTTGTATGTGTATGTGTATCTCAATGTGCAAGGGTACAGTCTTTTAAATATCTATGCATAAATGAATATGATTGAATACAAGAAAAGTATAGTTGTATACCGACAGGTATGATGTACATATTTATGCTTGCAAATCCACACGAGCTTATTTGTAAATGAATGCAAGTAATCGCATACATAGGTAAATTCTGTTATACATAGACAAATGTAATCTCAACACCTGCTTTTAAAATGTGTTATATCGGTGTACAGGAAAATATACTTATATGTACTTACACGTTGTATTTAGGCATTAATATATGTATCCTATATATGAAATAAGCATAAATTTTGTTATCGATTTTATCCTGACCCGGGATACTATCGAACACTGTAAATGGGTTTATATACAGTTAATAAAATGTTTAAAAAAAAAAAAAAAAAAAAAAAAAAACCAAAATATGTCTACTTGAAGAGCATATGTGAACCCCTGTGATGGAGTGAGATCAGGTGCCCGGGGAGAGTGAGCATCTCCTGCTTGCTAGCAACACCCGTCACATATACCCAGTAGAAAGAGTCAAATCGTGTGAATTCCATATGTATCTATATATGGAGAAGTCGAAGTAGGTAACCTTCTAGTATAGAAGGTGTCAAGTCTGTGTAAAGTGATCGGAATCGGTCTCAGTCCAGAATATCATTTAAAAGTCTGGATAACGAGATATCATATGGAGTAATAAGAGTCTCGTAACGACCGTAGAACTTCCTCAGTGACGATGCTAGTCTAGCACATATATAACCCTGGTTGAGCAGCTTAACTGAAAGTCGCCTAGTCCTCAGAAAAAAGTCATTGTAATTTGAACATGCTCTGGAATAACGTATTAACTGAGATATGAATACGCCGTATGCGGGCGATGATGGAATGTTGCTAATTATGAAAGGAAAGTTTGTGATAGCGAAATTGAAATCGTCACGTTTGTCATAGAGTGAAGTGTTCAATTGACCATTAATGTCGAAAGACAACATAATATCTAAATACGAAGTAGAATTACTAGTTTCTGTGGTTTCTTTGACCTCCAGTTCACTTGGATAGATGATGCTAAGGTAATCCGCGAATGAAGGATTATTAATTGAAAGCAAGTCATCTATATATCTGTAAGTAAAATTGAAGCCAAGAGCCAATTGTTTTTTTCCCTTGCGAAAGCAAAGACTGAATGAACTCAGCTTCGTATGAATAAAGGAATATGTCAGCCAGAAGCGGAGCACAGTTAGTGCCCATTAGAATGCCGACAATTTGTTGAAAAACCTTACCTCCAAATACCACAAAAATGTTATCGATAAGAAAGTTCAACATCTGGATGACAGCTGTTTCAGGGTATTTAATTTTGGAATCAGAATTTTCCCTAACAAAGTCAGTTTTATCGTGGCCTATTACTATATATTTGAATTTGCGGCTTCCGTTTTTACTAGTAAATGTATTTTGAATAATTTCCGCTAATCTATCTTTTAATTTCTGATGAGGGATCGTTGTGTACAGAGTCGAAAAGTCAAAAGACTTGATGGAGTGAATTTCAGTAAAACTTTTTGATTTTAGATGTTCTAACAACTCTTTTGAATTTTAAAGGATCCACATGTGATTAATTCCACTTCTGGAATATACTGTTTCGCAATATCTATGAAGCCAGATTTAATTTCTGATAATATTTGTGTGAGTAGCATCGATACAGATTTTGTGGAACACTTCGAGGAACCAGCGATAAAGCGTTGTTTGTACGGAGTTTTGTGCATTTTTTGGAATACAGTACAAATATGGAAGTTCTAAATTCAATTTATTTAAGTCAATACCAAACGTATTGAGGACAGATTTATGATTCTCGAGTACTTCCGAAACCGAAAAGTTCGTGAGAGTATAAGTAGGATGTCCTGGAGCTGAATTTAATCCTAATTCTTTCACTAGGCTGTCAAAGTAATATTTCTTACAAGTAAATGTATAATTATTAGATGCTTTATCTGCTGGTGTCACCTGGTGTGATTTTGTAGTTTCGACAAGTAATTGTTTCATAGAAAGAATTCATTTTGATGCCTTTTTTCAGAAATGATGCCAGTATTGCACAGTTTTCATCAAAGACATTTCTGCACATTATGTGAACTGATATTGTTCACTTTTTTAGGTGTAGGAGCAAGTCAACAGACGAAGATTCTCAAATGCCTGTCCGAAATTCTTCCTCCTTATGCTTCTGAAACAAAATAAATACCGCCTTAAAGGCTAATACCTATCAGAATTTTCAAAGTATTATAATGCTTATAATGAAATCATGTCAGATTCTGGTTAATAAGGCTAATGGACTGCTGGATTCGAACCCGCCACCCCTGCCCTAGTTCGCCAAGCTTCATAATATCAGTATAAAAAACTGATAATTTCACATAAGAATAACATCATCCTGATATATACATGTTCCTTCAAAATTGAGTATAGTGCATAGATTTCACAGTAAGAGGGGAGGGGAGGGGGCAGTATCAAAGTGAACTTCATTCCAGAAAAAGATTTTTATCAGTGTTTATGAATGAGGGATAAAATAACCAGCTGCTGACATGCATCAAACTTTTTCAAGAATGAAAGAATAAATATAAGACATGTATACCTTCTAAATTTGTGCACCAGATGCGCATTTCGACAACTTATGTCTCTTCAGCGAATGGTTGAAATTCTATTATATAAATATTTGAAGAGCAGTATTAAAACCAAAATGACCGAAAAAGTAAACCAAAGAATCAATCTAAGGACAGAGCTATGCATAAGGGAGATACTCTTTAGTTTTAGAGTGGTTTGCATAATTCGATGACGGAAAATTTTAAGCATATATCTTATCTCAGTACAAAAGCACTGCACTTAGGTTATGAATGATGCATATACATAGTATATCGCAGAGTTTAACAAAAGCCCCGGTCCAGCCGGTCAGGATTTTACAAGTACGGACGGAAATCCGCATTTTGCCGGTCCAAATGTCGAACACACATTTGCACTGTTTACGTTTACATTGAAGCAAGTCTCTTTCTTCCCAAGTCAAAAACGGGTCGATAATGCCCATTGGATAAAATCTATTTTCGGTCAATCACATTCTCTGTAATTGCTATGACTTGTTAATGCATGGAGTAATAATTCAAGAACACTGATGGGGTACGATATTTTATTATTATTATTATTTTTTTGCGGACAATCAGAATCTTTTGACCAAGTCAGGTACGCTGACCCATAATAGGAAGTTACATGTACGCAAGAATGGCGGCGTCCTGGCCGATCAGATATTCATCGCCCGCTATCCCCGACCAGAAAAGAAAGTGTTCAGAGGGGGGAGGGGGTGATTCCAATAATGAAATTATGAGGCGCAGAGAACGGAAAGGAGTTTTAACCAGCTATGGAAAGTGGTGAAGGGGTGGTTACAATTAATAATTAATGAAATGAATGAAATAAATGATTCCATGTTCATATTTTAGCATATTTTAGCAAAAGAAAGATTCAGTCCAAAAAATGAATCGGTCCGGCAAACATTGCTGTTTTGCTGGTCCAAATGACCACCAGAACACAGGGACATTTGTTAAACTCTGACATTGAACTCCGAACAGGAAACACGGTCATATAAAATATAAAACTTAAACTAACATTTATTCGTTCTTTTCTCTATTCATGACCTCCTTCCGTTTGGCGTTTATCGCGATCTTTGCAATGATAATTATTGTAATTTTAGTAAAACTTAACTTGAACAATTACTTTTAACTAGGTCGTAACTGACACATATGAGTGTAGATACGACAAAACGTTATTATTCTGTTACCATGGTTACAGAAGGAAACACATATTACATTTTGTAACAGCTAATGCAAATAAAGTTATATTATTTAATTTCATCAAAAAGTGATTTTGGTCGTATCTGTCACTTACGACCTTTCAATTCTACCGCGTCCAACACGTCATCATTCTCAACCAAATCACTTGCCAGACAAGAAGGGTTTGAACACTACGCACAAAGGATACGACTGCACGTAGGACTCCTGCACGTCATGACAATTAGTCAGACCGATACACCAAGAATATCACGACGACGTTAGGAGAGTCATGCAAGTAGCAAGGCTCTACGACAAAGAAGATCCACTGAGGCCACAGTGACTGATAGTTCTTTTAGAACTTTTTAAAAAGGCCCTTATAAGGGCCACCCGTATCATTAGAAACGTAGCTAAATGGCTGATGCATCAAGTTTGTTATACAACCTTTTTTGTTTACTTTTCGTGAAATGTATTTGGCCCTCACAACCTTTTGTTTACGTTTTGTGAAATGTAATTGGCCCTTAATAAGGGCCGTTTTGTTTAAAACGTTTTAAAACTCGTTATTGGCTGGCAGGTAACTCAGCAATGGTACCATTTCCTCCGTCGACGCCTGATAATGTATCTGCCTCTTGAGTGACCCACTTCGTTATGTAGATCTTGAATTAATTTCATCATGTTCTGCATACTTTTCCTACTCTTCCACACTTCATTGATTAACAGTTGTTTATTACTCTGTAGTCTCGCTATTCTCTTGCTGTACAATATGACGGGTCTTAGATTCCTTCGGCGGGGGTGGTCTAGCGGGAGGGGTGGGCTTTGGCGTCGTAACCGCTCTCCTCGACTTGTGAATGGAATCCGTCGGATGCATATTTTCTGACTTGTGTACCGAAATAGATGGCATTGGCTGCGTATTTTGTAACTTTTGTACCGAGATAGATGGCATTGGCTGCATATTTTGTAACTTCTGTACTGAAGTAGACGGCATTGGCTGCATATTTTGTAATTTCTGAACTGAAGTAGACGGCATTGGCAACGTATGCGTCTCGGTGACTTTAGGCTCTTGCTGTAGTAGTAGACGGCATTGGCAAAGTCGATGTAATATTTGTTAGATCATCGTTTGACTCCTTGGTGAAATTATTCTCCTTCCACATCAACATCTTTAATAGATATTCAAATTTCGATGTTTCCATCATGGTGTCTTCGTTCAGACTGATGCATGTGTAATGTATTATGGAATACGCGCTCGCGCCGTGTATCTAAGGTGACATTGTAAATTCATGAGGTATGTCCTTGAGTCAATGTCGATGGAATACGCGCTCGAGCTGTGTGAATGATTACGTCATTGTCGATGGAATATATAAACCCTTGTCCAGACTGCATTCCTCGTTCGATTTAGAATTTTTTTTCTGAGAACACACATCCATGGCGCATAAGCTCAGAGAATTAGCGATGACGCAACGAGTAAAGGTTAAATTGATCCAGCGGATCAAATGGAGGAGTTAGCGGAGGAGGTTGAAAGTATCGTGAAAGAAAAAAAGAGAAAACTGTAAAAAAGACAGGAAGAGAAGATGGTGGTATAGACATCACCAGAACGACCGCAGGCGGTCGTAAAACCGTTTTGCTTGAGGCCCAAACAATATCAGAGGCCTCAAATAGCACTAGTACCATCACTAGCATAGAAAGATTGGGAGGCAGGTATTGAGGTTGCGCCTCAACCTCCGTTTAACTTACCCTTCCCCATTCCTCTAGCAGCACTTTCGCGCGCTGCTAGAAGACGGGCACGTTCCTGTCCGGCGTGTGGCTCCGAAATTGCGGGGGCCACTAAGTTCTTTTTTCTTTTAGAACACATCAACATGTCTTTGATGAGTGATTGAGATCTTGCCAAATTTCGATATATACTGGCGTCTGTATTTGGTCCTTGTTACTGTATCCACTTTATAATCCATTCTCTTTTAATTCTAGTATTTCATTGAAATGCATGCATACGGATTTCAGGTTTCCAAACATTGTTGGTGCTGTGGACGGTACATTGATACCTATTATGGGTATGAATACAGATGACGAGGCTGCATATGTCTGCAGGAAAAATTTCCATGCTATTAACGTGCAGACTGTAGCAGATGGTGATCTATATATGTTTACTGTTACAGATTGCACAAAAGCTGCATTACTGTTTTTTAAACGAATTCGTATTAATTATATACCACCCCCAATGAAGTTGCATATGTTTGGGAATGTATATTGGTTTAACCAGGGTCAGTCCTTCTGTCTGTTTGTCTGTGGAGAAAGTGGTTTCCGCACTGTAACTTCATTATGTTCTCACATACTGTACAAACTAACTTTCATATGTGCAATGTCCATGACCCTAGGAATACCCCTAAGTCTTATAAACTACAACTTTTATCCATGATTCGTTACACCGTTTTTTCACTGTTGTCCCATATTTTGTATTGATTAATATTGCATAGTTAAATATTTGGGTAAATTATCAATTCATATTATTCATTATGATTGATTTACTAATGTAAACTGCCAGTTCCCCTGGTCTACACACGACGCCTTTATTCTGCAAGTATCTGCGATATCAGACATCATGGCAAGGCTACCAGAAGAGGGACATCTTCTTAAAAAATGGCTATCCTCTGCGTGACTGGCTAATGACACCATTCCTCCGAACCCAAAACGCTTCAGAGGAAAAGTACAACAAGCTCCACTGTAAAATACGTAACACAGTTGAGAGAGCATTTGGTGTACGTAGTATTTATAATTGAATTATTGTTTATATTGAAACAAGCAATATCCTGATTATATATAAAAGCTTAACCTTTTCATCTTAATCAGTCAAAAACAGACATACAGGACGGATGTACAGACAAATTACTATGAGACACCTGCAAATAGCATGTTTAAATACACTCAACAAATAAAAATTTCACAATTTAAATCATCACATGCATTTTATCTGTATTAATTTTACAGGTGTCTGCTAAAGTTGGGCGGTTGTCTACTGTTTACACCCAAGAAAGGTGTAAACGTTATTGAGACATGTTTTAGATTACATAATAAAGCTATAGATGAAATAGTCACTCTTCAGGCAGTTGGATTAGTGAACAGTAACAGAAACAATATCGTTGTTGATCAGGGTGCAAGATGTACACAAGAGGAGAGACTAACCATTGTTAGTCAATTGTAATTTCATTTTGCTATTATTATCAAATATATATCAGCATTACAGGGTACAAACTTCACAAAACTTGCAAATGATATGACAACTTTTCAACTTCTTCAGTTTTATGAACAAATACTATTGATTTCAAAATTTATAGTCATTAAATCAAGATATTCAAAATTAATAGTCATATTTCTTAAGATTTAGATTTTGACAAAACATATCCAATAACTGTTAAGTAAGTGTTTAGCAGTATCATACAATATTTGCACTGTTTTATTAAAACAATATAGCAATGTTAGCCAATCTCATTTAAACTCGATCTGCTCCTTAGTTTTATCATGTTAGCTGCTGTAGATGTCAATACACTGTGGCAGTTCATCTCAGAGCTGTAACGTTTGATGAACTGCTGCGGAGTGTATTGAGATCTACAATAACGAACATGTTAAAACTAAGGAGCATGATAGATGAGTTTTAATGAGATTGTTCTGTTAGCTTGCCGCACTCATGAGTGTAGTAAGCTTGCAATCACACTGAACGTACTTACTCATCCATATTGCTAAATAAACTTGAAATAGTATAAGATTCAATAGAATCTCTTGATAATAATCTACGTTCCAGCTTTTCAGCGGCACTTGCAATTCTCTCTAGGGCTACAACTTTTCTCTCTTCCAATTCAGTTCTTTTTAGTCGGGCTTAATGCCGAAGGCATAAGCCAAGGCTATAGCCACCGAATACGATTCTCAAAACGAGGCAGTCTAATTATAAGTTTTAAAGCCCTCTTTCTCACTCTCTGATGTAATTTCTATGTAGTATATTTTTACATTTGTATTTACATTTATTTAATGTTTATATGAATACATTAATAATATTTAGCACGTATTTGCACAAGGATGTCGTAAAGAACTCCTTTTTCCCTGATTTTGGGGTAAAAAAAGATGACGTCACTGGTTTATGTGTATGTGCACAGATGTGAAAAACCGTTTTATTTTTTAAAGCTAATTTAGTGTTTTTTTGGTTTTTTTTCTATGTAGATGGTACAGCCTACATTGTTAGAAAGAAAACACTCTTTGAAATGTGTGAAATTGTTACCTGTTATGAAGAAGATTAGAAATGGAAGGCCAGAAGGCTTAAAAGAACTGGTTAGGATGACAAAACAACCACATTAGAAAACATGACAATAGACGATATTAATAGATCTGTGAAAGATTTAACAGGGGAGATTTGGGCGAGTTGCTGGATATTACAGATATTTCAAGTGTTAAGGGATTTAGGGATATAACAATATTTATAGCTATATTTTAGATTTTTCTTTGTCAGAAGAGTAATGTATTTTTGTTTTTCAGTTTGTGTTTGAGTTTTAACTATTTGTTGTTCATGTATTTTTATTATATATTTTGTGTTAGTATATATATATATATATATATATATATATATATATATATATATATATATATATATATATATATATATATATATATATATATATATATTGAACGGGCTGGGTTTTTCCATTAAGCCGAATGCAATCAGTTGCATTTTGTAATACTTAGTGTCTCCCTAAATGTGATGGTGATTTGATAATAGGATTTATTATAAATATATTTTTGTGTCTAGATTATGTTTGTATGTATACTCTGAGCTACATGTATGTTGTGCAGAGCCTAGAGATACATGTATACATTATTATGAACTATATTAATTGTTATAGTAATCGTTTTGCATTTTTGAATGGTAGTACATGTACATGTCTTAAGTTTGATTCTATCGATTTTTAAATTTATTTATCTGAAAGATATATGTATGCAGTATTGATAGCATGAAGTTATATATATTGGACTTAGACTATACATAATATATAGATATTTTGTTTACACTGACATGTGAATAATTTGTCACTAGTGTCCCATATTTTAATTTTTAATACTTAAATTCGAATATTGTTTAGGCCAGGATGTTAATTTGGAGAATGCATGCCTGATGGACTTTACACTGCCCGATAATATATGCAAATGAAGTGGGCCAACCCAAGGGTCAAGATTTGTTGGTTGATTACAATGGGATGGTAAGTAAACTGTAATTTAGATAGAGTATATATATATATATGATTATATATAAGTCGTTATGAAGCCGATGTAAATTGTAAATTATTTGGATGTTTTATGTTGAAGATTATAGTTTCATTATGGTAAAGTTTTTGCGAATGATTGTTTAGTTGTTTTATTAATAGTGGGATATATATTTTAAAACCAAATTTATTGTAGCCAACAACATCAAGTACAGGAGCAGGTGTCTTAGTAGACCTGGATATGAATGCAGGAACCAGTGCAGGTACATCGACCAGTAATACAGCATCAAGGAAAAGAAAATCTGATGATTGCTTGGAACAAAGGGTCCGTTCTTTAGAAAAGTCGTCTAAAGTGGAAGTGGTGAAGGAGTTGAAGACCAAGGTGAGAAATCTGTCTTCAGGATGAGCCGAACATTTCCCTTATATTGTTAACACTGGACGAGTTGGCAAAGGCATCAAGAAGGCTCAATGATAATGAGGCAGATATATTTGAAGAGTTATGTAGACAGACTAATAGATATCAGTCAAGATTAGACATTTCTAGTTTATGTTTGAGTGTTTAAGGTGGTAAGGCTGCAGACGCAATTTCGAAGGCAGTCTCAAAATGTCTGAAAGAGAAACCAGATGTTAAGAATGATGTTACATGCAAGATGCAAAATGATTAACAAAAGAGGCCAGACTCTCCTTTAAATGGATTATATCCATACCAAACCTTTATGTATCCAATGTCTCCTGGGATGTTGCCTAATATGTATGGGTTTAGGGGAATGTATAGTTATCAGGGAACAAATTATAGAAGGGGTAGTTCTTCTACATGTGTACAAGATTTTTACTATTTTGATAATTGTCTTTTATTTTTGAGCATAAGAAAATGCGGTTTTGGGTTTAATAATGGTAACATATATGTATTTATATAGTTATTAAGTGCATTTTTAGAAATTTCCTTGTAATGCAAGGGACAGATTCCTAGTGAAAATTGTTTTTCACGTGGATAACAAGTGAGGGAATTTCTCCATTTTATGTGTAATTTAACGCTGGTTATATCTACATACATGTAGGTCATGTATTGGTTTTTCCTTTACAAGAAATAGAGAACATTTCTTTTGTTAAAGTTCCTATTTGGGAGTTGAACAGTAATTTTAATCCAGAGAAGGTCAAGATTAGAAAGGAGCCAGTTTGGATTACACTGAATGGGGAAGTTCCTTTGCCTGTAACAAATGTTCCTCAAATAGATGTATTTTTAGGTGTCGACAATTTTCAAGTCGAATCTTTATTGTTGCGAGATCCAAACAATTTTGTCTCTGGTCAGGTTTATAGACATTCTTGGGAATGGGGTCAGATAACTACTAATGAGGTTGTTCTTAAATGGATAGAGAATGGTGTTAGTGTTTATGACTTTTTCCAACCTTTTAAGGGTAATTTTAAAGGACGACATTTTGATAGAGGATTACCAGCCAGACAATATTTTCCGAATGCACTCAATTGTAAACAATATGTAGATTTTATTTCTAGTGAACTTGAGGAGAAAATAGCATCTGGTGCAATTAAACTTCTAGGTAGAGGTGGTGAATGTGCACCACCTACAATCATAATGCCCCTTACGGTAGAGCCTAGTAAGCCACGTTTATGTCACGATGAACGCTTTATTAACTTATGGATTAAAGATTTGCCATTTCATTTGGATACTCTAAAGGATGTTCATAGGTTAGTTTGAAAGGTGCTTTAATGATAACATGTGATGAGAAGTCTGGTTATAACCATGTAAAATAGATAGTGATTCTCAGACATATTTTGGGATACAATTTGATGGATATTATATGGTTTATGCCACACTACCTTTGTTTGGAAGGCATCACCCTGAATCTATCAAAATATTGGTATGTGTGTAACATCATTTTTGAGAAAATTACATGTGCGGAATTCTTTGTATATTGATGATAGGTTATTGGTGACTTATTCATCAGGGGACAAACATTTAGAGGCTAAAAGGATGGTTTATGGTTTGTTAAAATTATTGACCAGGTTAGGTTTATACACTTGCATTGGGTAAATGTTCATTAGAGCCAACCACATGTAAAAGGTATATTGGCTTTTTGGTTGATTCTCTGAGAGAAGCTTATATTTTGCCAGAGGATAAAAAAGCAAAATTTATTGAGTTGAGGGAATTCATCCTTTCTCAGGATGAGGTGGATATTAGGACTTTACAGAGATTTGCAGGGAAGACTATTTCTATGAGTTTGGCTGTGCCTGGTTGTAGGTTGTTTTCTAGAGAGGTTAAGTCTTCAATTTCTCATGCATTTAAGAATAGTAGAAATGTAGGAGTCTGAGGTTCGCTTAAAAAGAACTTGAGTATTGGAGGTTTATAAACCATTGGGATGGGTGTAAAAAAGAACAGGTAAAGGTTCATACTCTTAATGATTGGAAATTCGAGATTTTAAGAATTGTCGATATCCGTATTAAGAACTTTACGGAAAATCGGCATTTATTTCAACAGCCTAATACACTGATGACAAATTCTATTAAAAAGAAGATAGCTGACTTACATGCTAAATATGTCTTTGTTCCCGCTGATAAAGCAGGTAATAACATAATAGTTGTTTGAAAACTATATTATATTGAAGTACTTAAAAACGAATTAAACTCCACTCATACATATGTGGAAAGCCCTACCTCAAAAGAGAGCACCTTGCACGATCACCTCATGACCATGTCCGACTTCAAAATTAAAACTGATAAATCTGATCTACCAACCATGTATTGGCTCCCAAAACTACATAAAAGTCCATATAAATCACGTTTCATATCTAATTCTAGCCACTGCTCTACTACGGTACTATCGAAACATATTACGTCTGCTCTAACTGCTATAAAAGATCATATTATCAAATATTGTGATGTCGCATTTCATAATAGTAACATCAATTACTTTTGGTCGATTAAAAATTCTCATGAAGTTATAGACAAACTTCTTTCGCTAAATTTCAAAGCGACTCAAATTTCTACATTTGATTTTTCTACACTTTATACATCTCTGCCTCATGATTTGATTAAAAGCAAGTTGCTGTCTCTTATACAATGGTGTTTTCACAGAGAATCTAAAACGTACATATGTACCTCCAATAACTCTGGATTATTTTCCAACAAACAATATACTTCATATAAATACTGGACTTGCAAGGAATTATGTAAAGCACTAGATTTTCTCATGAATAATATTTTTGTGCAATTTGATGGCAAGATATATCAACAAATAGTTGGGATTCCTATGGGTACTAACTGCACGCCTCTGATAGCAGATTTATTTCTTTATTGTTATGAGAGGGTTTTTATGGTTTCTATTCAAAAATCTAAACGTTTTGACCTCACTGACAAATTTAATAATACTTGCAGATATCTGGATGACATTTTGGTTATCGACAACCCTGAATTCGAACAATTTATATCAGAAATATATCCACCAGAGCTCACATTGAATAAAGCTAATACTTGAGATAAATCTACACCTTTCTTAGATTTAAACATCAAAATTATCAACAACCTAATATATACTAATATTTATGATAAACGTGAGGATTTTGGATTTCCTATTGTAAATTTCCCTTACTTGGATGGCGATGTCCCTCGACTCCCATCATATGGTATCTATATATCTCAATTAGTTCGATTTGTCCGAGGCTGCACCGATGTTTTGGACTTTCATAAACGAAATTTACAAATTACTACTAAACTTTTAACTCAGGGTTACAGATATCACAAGCTAAGAAAAACATTCGGCAAATTCTTCAGATCTCATTCAGAACTTCTATCTAAATTTGGAAATATTTCTTTTCAACAGTATGTATCCAATGGAATTTCCCATCCTAATTTTTACGGTGATCTCGTATATAAACTAAGGAAAGTAAAAGGCTCCGATAACGTTATTTTATCATGTAATAAAATAGTCAAACGTCTCCTAAATAGACAATATGATATTGAGATCATCAAAAAGACTATAGGTCTTGTATTTGGCCCCTCTACAGCCTTATGCAGACTTTTACTTGAACGTTGCACGCTGACTAACAGGGCGGTGGGGACTATATGACGGGCCTTGTCCAAACCTCTTTCAGAGGAGACATGGTCCTGAACCTCGTCCCCTCTGACTGTTAGTCGGGACTCCTACAGATCTAGGGTCTTAGCTCGCTTTCAGACTGGCAGAGCACGGTTTATCATGTTGATGTCGCATATATTTTTATACCATTATGTTTTTTACAATACCTTACGTGTTTATATTTTTATGACCTCTCAATATGCGACACCTATTGACCCTTGTTCTTTACATGGAGGATTATTTATAAATTTTTAAATGTACGTCTTTTGATTGTTCTGCTGTTACGGTGAGTGGGTAGGTGGGCCCGTAAACCGGTTAACCACACCATTTGTTTGGCTTTTGTCAAATTAAATGACCGTCCTAAGTCGGTATCGTAATTGCACTACAATCAAATATTTTTGTAATGTGTTAAATGTTCTATTATATTATTTATATTCATGTATTGTATAGCTCCATGGTGACTTCTGCCACATAACTGAGCCGGTAACTCCTCTTTTTTCTTCGAAATGAAGACCTGAGTTTCACAAAGAGGTCGAAATCTATACTGAATCTTCAGGCTATAGGTATGTAGCAATTGGGAATTCAGTTGATGGGAAGTTTGACAAGGGTGATTACTGGAATGAGATGGATTCGAGACCCATGCATTTAAAGGAGACATTTATACATGTACTGAATGCTGAAAGATATCAAACACCGAGGATAAGCTGAATTCGTCTGCAGTAGCATACACAGCATTATTATTACAGTATTTAATGTAACTTATGAGGGGCGTATGATGTTTAGCGTTGACAGGGACGCATATAGATAATTTAGATATATACGTCCCTGACGTCGAAGATGTAATTGTCATTTTTGTTGATTCTAGGCTAAATGAATAAAACAAAACGAAATCCAATGATATAAAACACCGATAACGCGTCACTTAAACCTCAGTCAGTCTTGTTATGGTCACTGTCTAGATATTTTAAGATCTAGACAGGCATGGAATGGCATTGCCAACTGGTCTAATATTTCTGTATGTGAGGGGTTTCCCTATGTCTATTTTTGCCGATTGAAGCATGTTTCATATTCAAGCGCCATACATGGACATTGGTATAGCGCTGTGTACTCCATTGCCTTATTGCTTGGCAAAAAGAAAACGGGTACATGTATTGAATGCAAGGACACTTCAAGTTTAGTTGACTTTCTATGTACATGTACATTTACTATATTTCTCTATTAAAACATTTTTTTTTTAAATAAAGTAAGCAATTGTACATAATAAGACAATTATTTTTATTGTGTTATACAAAACTGGATAATTGTAATAAATAAACGTGAAAAGTAAACTTGGTGTCACTTGATAGTAAACTTGAAGACAGAATTACTTTAAAGTAAACTTGATATCAAGTGCACTTGACTAAATTTTATGACTGGTTTTCGGGACGAAAAACTAAACTTGAAGTGCACTTGAATGTAAGGTTAGGACTGCACCCAACTGTACTTCCACAATGAAAGGTGTAAATTCTTCTTTCCTTGAACTTGTTATCAACTGTATTTTAACTCCAATTTAATCTTTTGCTACTTGACTAGTTACTTAAAGCCCAGCTATCAGTATTGTAAGTAATTTGATTTCCATTGCTCTTGTTTTCCGTTCTTCTATAACAAGACTTTGCCTTTTAACCGCGATGAATTCCACCAAGTCATCATAATCACCTGATACTTTTTACATTTCCGCCGCTCCGTAAAACGTGCCTATAGAAAAAAAAATTCGTGATCGAAATGCAAAAAACCAATGGAGTCATGGAGTCCGCATACAACCCCCCCCCCCCCCCCCCCCCCAAATGATATGTTTGATTCCTGTAACATGACCTAAAAATATAGGGTCGGTAGGTAGGCTTTTCATTCTTTTTTTTTTTTCCTATGGAAAATGTCTTAACATTCAGATGGGCATACATAATGTATAATAAAAGGTATTGTTCAGCAAAATTCACCTTGTACGACGAGGCTTGATGTCATGGGGGTCGCCATATTTGTTTTAAAAACACCGGAAATAACATTGTGAAGTTTCAGAAAACCGATTCCGGAATTTCGAATCCAGAAATGGCGGCGCTTGTAAATGGCGATAAAAAATCAAGAGTCGGCGCCATTGTTGAGGGGTCGGTCGGGTTACAGGAAACAAAGATATTTTTTAAAGCCTAATCAGTACTACTGCGTTTTGTTTTCTTTTTAATATAAATATGTTTTATATTGGAGTCTTCCCGAAAAACTTTTCAAACCAGTAATCCGACTTGCAAAATTTGGCATATTTCCTTCATGTGTTTGTTCGTTTGTTGTATTACATCACAGTCATCGATATTTCAGTCATATATGTTACTGCACATAAATGTGCAGGCAGACGGAAGAATGTAAAGATGATGGATAAATCCAAAGCACAAGTCCAAAAATCCTAAAACCAGAGGACATACAAAATCAGTGAAAATGAAAAACAAATGGAAAATAACAAAATATGTCTACTTGAAGAGCATATGTGAACCCCTGTGATGGAGTGAGATCAGGTGCCCGGGGAGACTGAGCATCTCCTGCTTGCTAGCAACACCCGTCACATATACCCAGTAGAAAGAGTCAGATCGTGTAAATTCCATATGTATTTATATATGGAGAAGTCGAAGTAGGTAACCTTCTAGTATAGAAGGTGTCAAATCTGTGTAAAATGATCGGAATCGGTCTCAGTCCAGAATATCATTTAAAAGTCTGGATAACGAGATATTATATGAAGTAATAAGAGTGTCGTAACGACCATAGAATTTCCTCAGTGACGTTGCTAGTCTAGCACATATATAACCCTGGTTGAGCAGCTTAACTGAAAGTCGCCTAGCCCTCAGAACAAAGTCACTGTAATTTGAACATGCTCTGGAATAACGTATTATGAATTATGAATACGCCGTATGCGGGCGATGATGGAATGTTGCTACTTGTGATAGCGAAATTGAAATCGTCACGTTTGTCATAGAGTGAGGTGTTAAATTGACCATTAATGTCGAAAGACAACATTAAAATGTATATATTTTCTATATCTATAATATCTAAATACGAAGTAGAATTACTACTTTCTGTGGTTTCTTTGACCTCAAGTTCACTTGGATAGATGATGCTAAGGTAATCCGCGAATGAAGGATTATTAATTGAAAGCAAGTCATCTATATATCTTTAAGTAAAATTGAAGCCAAGAGCCAATTGTTTTTTTCCTTGCGAAAGCAAAGACTGAATGAATTCATCTTCGTATGAGTAAAGGAATATGTCAGCCAGAAGCGGAGTTTAACCTACCGCCAGGCTCCAAATTTCTTCAGTCTGCAATGTATCCAATGCTTGATTAATTTTCAGTGGTCCTGTCAAAATCTCACTGGCCATGGTCTTTGGACCATTTTCGGGAAGACTACATGTTTTATGATCACGATTAGGGCAATTTATCTCGATCTTATATTTAATTTATCACGATTTAAAGATATTCGATCAATTTTTATGGATAATTGGGTTTCGAACTTGCAACCAAAAAATAAAGAGCCATACTGCAGTCGGCGACTGTCCATGGGTTCCGATTTTCATACATGTAATTTTATTAAACTGAAATCTAAGCAGAAATTTCCGTTAATATTATATTGTACATGTACTGGAATTTGTGAATAGACCACCTCCTTGAAAACCAAAGATATCTTTGAAGTGTCAGAATATAAAGTCCTATCCAACATGTCGCACGATATTTTAGATTACTCGGTCTAACAATATGTCAGCTCGTTACAACTACATTTCAGTATTATAGCTTCTAAACTACAGTACATGTAGTAGGGATTATTTTGTGTCTGAAGTATAAACCATTTTGAAAATCAAAGCATTCACGGTTTACATAGGCAAGGTTTTAGACAAGCAGCAGTAACATTTTATGACTTTAACAAATCTAAGAATTTTTTTTCGACCTCCTACCCGACTTTTTTCTGGAAGATGTCTGTAAATCAACTAATAAAAAAAGGCCTTACATGAAATGATACCTGGTATACAATACTTACAATAAGATAATTGGACATGTATTATCATAATTAACTTGATATAAATAGGAATAGTGAAGTATAATATAATTCAGATTATAGTAATATAGTAGCAAATTGTTGAATTACAAAATCAAATCACTAAACATTTAATTTAATTATAGATACACGACGATATTTCAATTTTGTATTAGCATTCCATTGTTGGTTATCATTGCCTTTACCAAATCTCCAGCACACTTGTTTACACCATCAATATCAATTTATTTTGAAATAAAATTCAGCTGATCTGTTTAATACATTTATATCTCTGAACTCTTACCTTCAAACATTATGTTCAATGATTGTATTAATGATATACAAAATTCACACAAGATATAAGAATCGCTCCTAATTATGAATATGTAAGGAATTTGTAAGAAATTCTCATTTGTAATGTTATGTGCTTAGAAAGTAAGGGAAAATACATCTTTTTTTAGTTCGGTACAAACATTAAACAGAAGTAATCCCGATACGTAGGATATAAAACTACGTCATGGAACAATCGCGGATAAGCATCCGTTGTTGTCGGGTTCCAGTCTACTGATGTCCAACTATAACCAGGTAAACTTGTTGAAACCACTAAGTTACTAGTGTTATATTCCAAAAAAGTATTGCTGCTACATTTCCATAATGTAATCTCGCGTTTTATACTTTCACATACCATAAATATCGAAACACAGCTTTTTCTGCACATTGTGGTAAAAGCAAAGTGACGAATTATGGATATCGATCATTGACTGTATACTTTGGCATGAAACGTAAACGTCATGTCCATTATTTAAATTCGTCGGAAACACTATGCCTGGTATTGTCAGAGTTTTACTTGATTTCTTTAAATTATACTACTAAAATAAAACATCTTATAATGCATTTATTGCTTTTTGAGATATAACGCAATTAATCAATTAATGGTATGTTTTTGATACTGATGCGAAAGGAAATGATTGCTGATGTCGTGTCACATGTCTAGAGTTATCTCTCTTTGGTCATATAGTGATTAGTAGTCCGTTTTGGGTTTTAGCTTGTTTTGTGTAGCACGTGCGACCCATGTTTATCCTCCATTAGGCGATGTGTTTCTACCGTTTATTATCCATAATCCATAATTATCTATTATTTCTAAAATGTATTTTTGTGCACTTTAACATCTTTGTGAAATAATTGCATGGTTATTTTTGATGCATAATGATGCATATAAGTTTTCTAAAAATAGATTGTTTACATACAGCAACACATATTGTATATTGAACTGTATACATGTACAGTTTTCAGTATTATGGTGCTGATTGTTGGTATACTCTATGAATTATTTTCAGATATTGAATTGTTGATTAGATGATATTTACATTATTGTCTGATTATAGAATCATTTCGATAATTTTTAGTATTTCATGATTTTTAGATTAATTGGTTTATGTACTAGAATGTATTACTATAAATCAGACTTTGCTAATTTATGATCATGCTGTTTGAATATATTGAGTGTGATTGTGTGATTATATGTGTTGTTTTTGTATATTTGTAGCTTTTCACCACTACTGTACCACATCAGTGTTTTGGATGGAATCAATAAACCAGTCAATATAATATACATGGACTTTTTCTTGGACTGTCAGTTCCTGACAATTAAAGTTATTTACTGTGTTTATTCTTGATGTGGGTAGGCCAGGTTTAGCTGCGCTGACATTGGGCAGCGATAGTGAAAAGATCCATAATCAGCATGGAATTCGAAAAACGGACCCGTAGCATGACGGACAAAGGCTATGAAACATTCATGACACATCGGGATCATCATATTAAAAGGATTTCACGTGTTGCTAAGGACATTGAAATTTCTTGTACCAACATTACCTCCAATGAGTATCCGGAATTACTTCAAGACAATTTAGTCGCTCTCGAAACATTATTGCGGACTTGTATTGAGAAATCGGATGAATTCGTTGATTTTCTTAAGCGATCGGCCATAAGTGATGCAGAGGAGGCATTAAGTGAACATAATTCTCTGCGTGATAGGATAATTAAATCCACAGACTATGTACTACAAACTTACCGTCTTAAAGTGAACTCAGTACACTCGTAACCAGCAATACACCCTACCTCAAAAGCACCTTCACATCAGTCACGTTTGTCTTGGAATCGAGCTAAGTCGAAATCATCATCACATAAATCTAGTGCCAGCTCCTTATTAATGCATCAGAGGGCGAAGGCAGAAGCAGTTGGTAAAAGACTTGAGTTTATGAAAGAAGAAACTGACTTAATAACAAAAAAGGCAGAGTATGAGGCTAAAGCTATTATTCAACAGGCTCAGTTAGATGCTGAAGAAAAAAGGTTGTCAGCGAAAAAGAGCGTAGCTATAGCAGAAGCTGAACTTTTGGCAATGGAAGATTTTTCAGACGAATCTGACCGTAGTGACGATAAAATGTTCAACATGAAATCAGAAGAAGATTTTAAAGTTAAGTTTACAAATTCATATGTGCAACAGCAAGCAGAAATGAAGGCTAATGGCGGTGGTTCCATTCATGATGTACATACCAGTAATGCTGGAATTATTCCAAGCGTCAACATTTATCATGGCAACGTTGACCTTTCCTATAAAAACCATGGTAACCCAACTTGCCATGGCAACCAGATGAACAGTGGAACTGAGTTTGCCAAATACCTTGTTAAAAAGGATTTACTTGCTTCCAGACTTCAGAAACTTGATGAGCGTCCTGAAAATTATGTGTCATGGAAGGAAACTTTCAAATGTGTTATGGTGGAAATCGGTGCTTCTTCGTCCGAAGAACTTGACATGCTGCTTCGATGGACAGGGCCAGAGTATCAAGGTTGCGAACGCAGGGAATCCATCTGGTGCATTACAGTTGGCATGGGACCGTCTGGACACTCGGTATGGGTCACCCGAAAGGGTCGAAAGTGCAATACCCAAAATAACATTCAAGGACAAAGGGAAGTTATTCCAGCTTTCAGATATTCTTTCTGAGATTCGCTCTGTGAAGGAGAAACCTCAGCTCTCCTGAGCTTTTATGATACTGCTGCTGGTGTGAACCCCACAATTTTGAAGTTACCTGTGCAACTACAAAATAAGTGGCGCGATCGTGCTTCGACGTACAAACGCAACAATAGTGTTTTGTTTCCGCCATTTACATTCTTCTGTGATTTTATTCACGACATGGCAGAGTTGATAAACGACCCAAGTTTCGATTTCGACAGTGGTGCCAGTCCTTCTGAAGTGAAAAACAGAGGTTCAAGTCAAACACAAAGGATTACATCGTCAAAACTTACTATCTCTGATGAGGGAAAACTTCTGAAATGTGCGATTCATAAGGCAGATCACTCTCTAGACAGTTGTGCATTTCGTCATAAGACGCTGGATCAAAGAAGAGCAATTTTGAAGGAACACGGTATTTGCTACCGATGTTGTGCATATAAACATCTGAGACGTGACTGTCACAAGGATATTGTATGTGCAGAATGTAAAAGTACAACTCATACTACGGCTATGCATATCTACAAACAGACTGAACCAAAGGTTAAGTCGGAAGTTCACGGCGGGGAGACAGGAGCTAAGAATATTGACATTCTTTCAAGATGTACCGAAATTTGTGGTAATGGAACTGGAAAGTCTTGTGCGAAAATTGTGTTAGTTAACCTTTTTCATACTGCGAAGCCAGAGTTCCGTATGCGCATTTACGCCATCATTGACGATTAAAGTAGCCATTCTCTTGTGCATAGCGAACTTTTTGATCAATTTAACATTACATTAAGGTCACAGCAATATACCCTGGATACATGCAGTGGTAAGATGCTTATGGCTGGGAGGCGCGCACATGGGTTTGTTGTCGAATCTTTGGATAGTCAAGAACAGCTAAATTTGCCTATGTTGACAGAGTGTGATATGATACCAAACAATCGTCACGAAATTCCAACTCGAGAAGTAGCCTTGTGTTATGATCATCTAGTTGATGTTGTAGACAATTTCCCTCCATTGGACAATCAGGCAAAAATCTTGCTTCTAATAGGTCGTGACGTAATACCAGCTCATTATGTCTTGGATCAGAGGATCGGAATGGACAGTGAACCGTTCGCTCAGAAACTCAAATTGGGATGGGTTATCGTTGGGGAAACCTGTCTTGATGGTTCACACATACCATGCTCTATAAACACGATGAAGACATTTGTTCAACCTAATGGACGACATTCCTTACTAGAACCGTGCAGCAGTCAGTTTAACGTGTCTTTCTGTGAGCCAGATAGATCGCTTTTCCAGCTGACAAGGGATGTCAACAAACCAAGTATGTCAGTCGAGGATCAGCATTTTATAGCATTGATGTCGGAGAAAATGCATCGAGATGAGGACCGTGACTGGGTCGCACCTCTGCTATTCAAGCACCAGCGCCCTGCTCTTCCCAATAACCGTCAACAAGCTTTCGATAGGGCCAAAAGCTTTGACTTGTCTATTGGGAAGGATGCAGTGAAAAGGCAACATGTGCTCGAGTTTATGCAAGCTTTGCTTGATAATGGCCTCGCTGAACATGCTCCGAAGTTGTAACCTAATGCTGAATGCTGGTATTTGCCGTTATTCGGAGTCTATCATCCCAAAACGAGAGACAGAATCAGAATTGTCGTTGATTCATCTGCAAGGTATCAAGGACTTTCGCTCAATGACGTCTTGATGACTGAGCCCAATCTTACAAACAGCTTGTTGGGAGAGGTCATGAGGTTCCGCACTGACGAGGTTGCTGTAATAGCTGATTTGCAACAGATGTTTTATTGTTTCTACGTACATCCAGATCATAGGAACTATCTCCGATTTATTTGGCATAAGGATAACGATTTGGAGAAGAAGCTTATGGACTTCAGAATGAAGGTACACGTTTTTGGCAATAGTCCCTCTCCGGCCATTGCAACATTCGGACTACGGAGGACTGCAGATATTGCGGAGCAGAGTGCTGGCACGGATGTCAAACGGTTCATATATCGCAACTTTTATGTGGACGATGCACTTTCTTCACATGCCACAAGCGACGAGGCAGTGGACATGCTCAGTAGGACACAGGTGGCGCTTCAGAACTTTGGTAGATAACGTTTGCACAAGATATGTTCCAATTCAAATGAAGTTTTGTCTGCCTTTGACAAGGAAGATTTAGCAAAGGATCTAAAGGAACTTGACTTTGATTCAGACAATCTTCCAATGCAGAGGAGTCTTGGGGTCAGTTGGAACCTACGTTTTGATACCTTCACATTTAACGCAGATCAGGAAGCAAAACCTTTCACTCGCCGTGGCGTATTATCTCTTATTAATGGACTGTATGATCCGCTCGGATTTGCTGCGCCAGTAACCATAGCTGGTAAGTTTTTGTTGCGAGAGGCAATGACTGAGCCAATCGATTGGGATGAACCTTTACCATCGGAAATCCGTTCTAGTTTTGAAACCTGGAAGGACAGTTTGAATGTTCTGTCTCATGTGCAGATTCCACGTCGGACCCATTCAATGAAGGATGCTGAATATCAGGATGTTTGTATTTTCTGTTGCTTCAGAAAGGGGCATTGCTGCAGTGGCGTACATGCGATTCATAGATGTCGATGGTGTTGAGCAGTTCCGTTTCATCTTTGGCAAAGCTAAGGTTGCTCCGAAACACTGGCATACTATTCCCCAACTCGAGTTGTGTGCAGCCGTTCTTGCGGTGGATATCTCCGAAACAATTCGCGAGGAACTGGATCTAGACACACAGAACATCACGTTCTTTACAGACAGTAAGGTGGTGTTAGGGTACATTTTCAAAGAGACAAAGAGATTTTATGTCTATGTATGAAATCGTGTTGACCGGGCAAGAAAGAGTACAAGACCGGAACAGTGGAAGTATGTGCCGTCAGCGCATAATCCAGCTGATGAAGCCACCCGTTCTCTCTTGGCTGCAGATCTTCAAAACAGCAAATGGTTGAATGGACCTCGTGGTTTCCCCTATGAACAAAGAAAGATCCCGTATCAATCGCTCTTTTATCACCAGATTCTGATTCGGAAGTACAGGTTAAGAAAACGACTGTCGATGCTTGCTGTAGGCTTGGATGTCATATGTTGGAACAATTCTCTTCATGGATCAGTCTTCTGAAGTCCATTACTTATTTGCGAAACGTAGCCAGATCACATCACTCTGATGTTTCCGATGACTCAAACCGCAAACGAGCCTCGCGCAGGGAGTCGCAGATGTTCATCATAAAGGCCGTTTAGCGAGAGGTGATTTCAGAGGAAGTCAGTGCCCTTGAAGCTGGCAGATCGCTTCCGAAAGATAGCAAGATCTTGAATTTATCGCCTTACTTGGATGATTGTGGTGTACTTCGTGTCGGAGGGCGTATAAAGAAGGCTAAATTGTCATCTCTCGAGACGAACCCTATTATCGTTCCAAATCATCACGTAGCTGTCTTGCTTATACGATACTTTCATGAGAGAGTCTACCATCAAGGACGAACATTTACCGAAAATGTTATTCGTAAGGTTGGTTTCTGGCTAATAGGTGGTAGGCGTTTAGTGTCTTCTTGCATATTCAAATGTGTTCGATGTCGGAGACTGCGCGGACGTCAGGAAAATCAAAAGATGGCTGATCTTCCGTTTGTAAGACTGGACCCAGCACCTCCGTTCACATACATAGGAATAGACGTGTTCGGACCGTGGACTATATCAACCCGCAAAACGCGAGGGGGACAGATTTATTCGAAGCGATGGGCAGTGATCTTTACCTGCATGGTGGTTCGTGCAGTACACATTGAAGTGTTGGAGCAAATGTCTTCTTCATGTTTTATTAATGCGCTTCGGAGATTTTGTGCCATCAGAGGTGAAGTGAAGGTGATATATTCTGATTGCGGCACAAACTTTGTAGGATCTGTCAAGGATTTGAATGCACATGTGATAAATATAGATGACCGACCAGTGAAGAACTACCTCATAGAGAAAGAGATCAATTGGGTCTTCAATCCTCCCCACTCTTCGCATATGGGCGGAGTGTGGGAGAGGATGATTGGCGTGGCTAGGCGGGTACTAGATGCTCTTTTGCTGGATGCAAGACAGTTGACACATGAGGTTATCACAACACTTATGGCTGAAGTTTCTTCAATCATCAATTCACGACCGCTTACTTCTGTATCTGCCGATCCTGAAGTTCCATATCCGTTGTCTCCAGCAACTTTACGTACCTAAAAGACTGAACACTCTGTGAACTCTTTCTGTTTGGAGAACTTTGATCGCAAAGACATTTATAGACAACAGTGGAAGTGTGTTCAATATCTGGCAAATTCGTTCTGGTTGCGCTGGAAGAACGAATATCTTCCTACTTTGCAGTTCCGTAGAAAATGGCAACTGGACCGCAAAAACCTACAGGAAGGTGATGTTGTTCTACTACGCGAGGAGTCCGTACACAGAAATGACTGGCCAGTAGGTGTCATAGTGAAGGCACATACGAGTGATGATAACTTTGTTCGAAAAGTGGATGTACGTTTGGGACGTAATGGAAAAGTGTTCACAAGACCTGTGAAGGAAGTGATTGTGCTTTTGTCTAAATAATTTTGTATGATTCTTGTTTAATAATTGTAATCTAATCAGAACTTTTCACATGCATTAATTCATACTTGATTTCCATATATTTTTGTAAGTTTGTGAATTTATATGGTGCACATGATTTAGAGAAGTGATATTATTAATATCACGCGGGGAGTGTCGTGTCACATGTCTAGAGTTATCTCTCTTTGGTCATATAGTGATTAGTAGTCCGTTTTTGGTTTTAGCTTGTTTTGTGTAGCACGTGCGAGCCATGTTTATCCTCCGTTAGACGATGTGTTTCTATCGTTTATTATCCATCTGATGCCACGATGCAAGTTATTATTATTATTATTTCTAAAATGTATTTTTGTGCACTTTAACATCTTTGTGAAATAATTGCATGGTTATTTTTGATGCATAATGATGCATACAAGTATTCTAAAAATAGATTGTTTACATACAGCAACACATATTGTGTATTGAACTGTTTACATGTACAGTTTTCAGTTTTATGATGCTGATTGTTGGCATACTATGAATTATTTTCAGATATTGAATTGTTGAGTAGATGGCATTTACATTATTGTCTGATTATAGAATCATTTTCATAATTTTTAGATTAATTGGTTTATTTACTAGAATGTATTATTATAAATCAGACTTTTCTTATTTATGATCATGCTGTTTGAATATATGGAGTGTGATTGTGTGATTATATGTGTTGTTTTTGTATATTTGTAGCTTTTCACCACTACTGTACCACATCAGTGTTTTGGATGGAATCAATAATCCAGTCAATATAATATGCATGGACTTTTTCCTGGACTGTCAGTTCCTGACGATTAAAGTTATTTCCTGTGTTTATTCTTGATGTGGGTAGGCCAGGTTTAGCGTCGCTGACATTGGGCAGCGGCAGCTGATGCCGTAGATATTTAAGCTTGGATGAGATCGGACAGAATGCATCCAAGAAGTGAATTTCGTAAAAACGTTTGGTTGTTTAAAATATACATGATTAATAGAATATATTAAAGTGAGTAACCGTTAATTTTGAACTTTTTTAAAGCAATAAATAAGTAAGCGCACATTGCATCAGGGCCCACTTACTTAATAAACTTAATCTTATTGAATAACCATAGTCTTGAGAACGATTAGAAGTGAGATAACAGACAGTATAAGATTTGTAAATCAGAAATAAACAATTAAAAATACATATGAGTGTTCAGTTAATATACAGGATGTGTTTTAAGACGTAATAAATGTATCATAATATGCATGCCCATACTATACAAGGTATATTAACGAAATAAAACACGTAGCAGAATCCAGGACATGTGCTTTATGTTCTGGCAAACCCGTTATTGTCATGGCTCTTAACTTCAGAAAATAGGTCTGTTGATTCGAAACTCAAAAGCGTGCTTCTGTCATTTTCAAAACCTGAAACAACATATTTCTTATTAAAAAAAGCATTTAGACAAAGATCAATGTAATATCACCTTAATGTTTAAAATGAAATTATTTTATACATGAATATATATCTGTATTTTTTCTCATACGGGTTTTGTTTGTCATTACCTTTACTGAGTGTTATGTCACCAAAATTAGGATAAAATGACTGGCGTTCAAAGGTGGTGTTTCACTAGTAAACCTTTAACTGTAGATCATTCATGCAATAGTCATGGTGTGAATTACTTTCGAATGCTTTACGTTGTCAATAATTATGCACAGGTAGAGTACTGCATATCATATATTTGCAAGCGTCACATTATCGTCAGTACAAAATCACTGATAGCTGCACAGTCTTAAGATGTGTAACCACACTGTTGTAAAAAGAGATACTCAATAAACATTTAAAAAACAATTTCATTTTATAAATAAATTAATGGCTCGTATCATTTCCTCTCAGAACAACTTTCAGTAATGTTGCTGTGTTTGTTGTTTTCATCACATCATCAATTTCATCTCTGTCATCACATACAAGTGGTGCTTTAGTCGCGTTTTATTCACACGAATAAAAATCGTATTTTAAAGTGTACACGTACATAGTGCATCACATTTAAAACACATCACATATAAATATATATATCACATTTATATAATGTAGTGTTGTTTATACGACATATTGACATGAACATTCAACTGATATGACGTATGTAAAGGGGGGAAAGGGTGGGGGTTCCTGGCCGTTACGCCTTATAGTTATACCTAGTAACTAATGCTGTTGTCTTTTATATCCATTTATGACCTAAACCTGTGTCTTTCCTGGATAAACATTTGATAAATTTTCAATTTACATGGGCGAATGTTGAAATAAATGACTTGGAAAACAAAAACCATGAAAAGAAAAGGGGGGGGGGGGGGTGTCTGCGATTTATTTCTTTTTACACTTTGCCGATTCGGTCCGTAAAGGGGTTACAGGTCTAAATTTTTTTGTTTTGAAAAAAAAATCCGTAATATATAGAAGTAAATAATTTTTAATGATTATTGATATTTTCATTAGTTGTGTAGAATAAATTATTTTACAAACCGAAAGACACAGCTATACTGGAAACAAGTAATATCTTTTTTTCAGATTTTATTTTCTAAGAAGATCTAAAGGAAGATCAGATCTGATTGAAAGTTTTATACCCGCACTTATCGATATTGACGCAGCGTTTATACTACTGTAATCACTTGATTTACATACGATCGTCGTTACAGGATTCGGACTCATAACCCGTTTACTTTTTAATAACATCTTTATACCATCTCGGCAATAACAATGGAAGGAATCGGTTTGTTTGCGGCAAAACACAATATCACTGTATCAGGTATTGCGAATAGGACCCTCCCCAAAGTTAAATCAATAGAAAATGGTCTTGTATGCGAGATTAGGAAAGTTTGTGCAAGTGATTCCGAATGTGCCGCTATCATTTTAGATATTTCAGGAGAAACAAAGGAGTCGGTCAGTTTTATAAGCCTGAGACTGAAAGTGAAAGAAGTGAACGAGAGAGTGAAAAAGTTGAAACGTAATAAGAGTAAAGGCTTACAAATTTATCTGGAATCTGGCTTTAACCTTCCAGTTTCAAAAGATTTCGAGACCATAAAATCTTCGGCTTCGGGAGGGGAAACAAGAGTTTCAGTAGGCATATCAAAAGAACTAAAGACGCTACTAAAGAAAACTTAACTCTTAAACGCAAATTAGATACAAGTACAAAGAATTTTGTTGGCCTTAACACCGATTATAAATTATTGAAAGAAAGTTTTACCGAGATGGCTAAAAAGTACTCCGATAATGTGCGGGATTATGAAATGAAATTAGAAACGAAAGAGAGAAATGAAAGAATGTATAAAAGAACTTGAGAGCGAGTGCGAAAGACGATCGAAAGAAATGGACGAAATGTTGTTGAAAATGAGTGATGCTACTGAGAGGTTATCATTGAGTAAGATGAGTGTGCAAAATGTAAATAAGAAAATGAAAAGAAGAGATATGAAAATTCAAAATTTAGAGAAAGAGTTGACGCAAATGATGTTGGAAAACAAGGAGTTGTGGCAGAATGTTTTCGAGAGTGAAGAGAGAAGAAGGTTTGGGAAGCAATGGTAGATTGTGAATCTGAACGTATGGAAGAAAGAGAGAACGTAGAGGGAATGAACATTCAGAAGATTGCTCTTCAGAAGAAAGTTCATAGATTGAAAAGAAAGATAGAATCTTTGCAGAAGGCATCAAGTGATATAGTTGTGAAAACAACTATTGAACTTGAATCAGAAATCACGAGTCTGAAAGAGAGAATTGGAGAACTAGAAGTTGTGAATGATTTTCTGAAGAGTGATGAAATCCTGACGTTCAAGAATGGCAAATATACCAATGAAGTAAGAGAGTGTTGTATGGAACTCACGACTGAGGGAAATGTTAGTTTAAGTAAAATATCTCATGTTATTACTACGGTACTTAAGCGTCTTACAGATAAAATGCCAGAACGTTTACCCAGTAAATCATTGCTCAGTGGTAGAATAATGGCTGAGGCCAAAATAGTAGCAAGTGCACAAGTCGGCAATGCAATGCTACATAGATTCGAACCCACTGACATGACGGGTAATGTTTTACACCAGGATGCAACAACAAAGTTTCATTCTCATTACGAGGGTATGCAAGCTACCTTAAAGGATGGTTCAAATATGTCCACTGGGTTGACAAACGTAGGTGGTGGTGATGGTGCGACTTACACAAATGCCTTTGAGAATATCATTAAGGATCTTACCCATGCATACCGATGCTTTGATAGTTCTACCCAAGACTCTGTGATTCGAGCTAAACTGATTACCTCTATCAAGTCATTGATGAGTGATCAGTGTGCAACTAATAATGTTTTTAATAGAAACATCTTCCTCTGGTTATACAGAACGTTAGTGAACTGTCTGATAAGGAAAGGCATGACATTAATGATATGGGTAAATTTGCGTATAGACTGCATTTGATAGCTAACTTTGGTGAGGCAGCTAGCAAAGCACTGAAAATGTTCGAAGACGCAGTGGTAGAAGGCAAAAACCCTCATATATTCGATCATGGAGAGCGGTACATACAGACTAGCTAGAACTGCAGCAAAAGCTCTTACAAAAAGAGGTAGCGACAAAGCAGGCATTGCCTCATTTTGAGAGGTCTATCTCAAGGCCAAAGGTAGAAAAAATCATTTGGTAACATTTCATGGTCATATAATAAATATAGCGTTCCATGATTGCGCAGTTGTTTTCTTTCACAAAGATGACATCAGTGGTATCCTCTCTGACTGGCATGAACCAAATAAGTTGCTCCAGTCCCTTCTCTTTGATGTGAAGGAAAAGGTCTATATTGCTGGCGCAAGAGCAATAGGCATTTTTGATAAGCTTGTCACTGCTCCTTTGTGGAATATTTTAGAAAGGAAGGGTTCCATATTAGACATAAATGATGATCTCCTGCAAATGAAACAGGTATTAACAAATTGGTCTATGGATGGCACTGAACCACTCAATGGATCATTGATGTTTTTAGAGTCCAAAGCCAAGGTACGTAGAGACGAACTCTACGGGGCTTTATTCCAGGCAACCAATGATCCCCAATTTGATTCGTTAACCCAAATAGCACTCGAGTTGTTAAGTGCCCAGTTACTTATCATTTTGGAACGCCAAGCGTCCACTCAGCTCCCTAGTAGAATATTTTCAGCCCTCTGAAAATGTCAGACAAATGTGTGGCAATGTACCTAAGACAAATGCCATCAGTGAGAGAGACATGGCTATTCTTGACAACCTCCTTCGAGCCAAACCCGCAGCCTCATCCCTCACTCTGGAGTCTATAATAACGAGGTCTCGCAACAAGCCCTCTGAGTGGATAAGCAACTTGCCCCAAAATGAGAAAGACGCATTGCTTAATTACGCCCAACACGAGGCCCCTTCGTACATGAAAACAATAAAAACTAGACAACAGAAGGTCCAAGAGGTGATTGCTCAAAAACTGTTGGATAAAAAGCAAAGACTGCAAAAATTGAGCAAAATAAGCTCAATGTCAAAATGAATGTCTCTCGAGAAATTTCAAAATACGGAGGTCTATGGTCAAAATCAGATATGGGTGATAAGTTAGCAGTGATAAATGAAGGGTATGAAGGTAAAGCTATGGAGAAAGTGGTGCGTGATGCTCTTTTATGCCAGATAAAATTTCACAAGGCAGTCAAACTCTAGTGGTCCCAAGGACCTGTTCCAAGAAAGTTCAAAGAAGGTTAAATATACAAATGATCAGTTAAAAGGAAACCTCATGAACATCTTGGATATAAACGAACCCACAGTCGAAAGTGACCCTCGACCACAAAAAAAACCCTCTCGTTTATAAATCAACTGTCGATGCTGAAGTAGCTTAAGAGAGTAAAAAGCAGACCTTGTTTGAGAAATTGTCTTCTGAACGGCTTCAGAGGCAAATTAAACAACAAAGGGAAAAACTACCTCTCTTTTTATCTAACCCTGAACATTTAGTGGGAAAAAGGGTGTCATAAATTACCCCTTTTGATTGGATTTATGGATCATTCTATGTTGTATGTGTATGAAAGTGGTGTAGAAGAATACATGCAGAGTTCAAATGTGTATGCAAGTGATGCAAAAGTAGTCATATAGAAATGAAATGTGTGTGAAGGCGATGCAAAATATTAGAATTATTTATATTTATTTTCACTTCCTTCCTCACTCTCTTAGTATCTATTCTATTTTTCCGCTATTTATTACTCTATTAATTTATTTAGTTGAATTAGGCTTCCAACTGATGACGCCCAGACTACTTTTTTAATTGTTCATTGAATTTGAGTTTAAGGGCAGAAACTCTCTAGGCGAAACCGACTATTGTATATCTATTAATTGTTTTGACACAGGTATTACCAAAGTGGGACTCGAGCCAGTGACCTTATCGTGAATTCAGGCTTCTAGATTATGAATTAATGTTGTAACTTCAAAAATGGGTCTACCTGTAGAGATTAAATGTTATTTAGTATAAAGCAATATGTAAAATAAACCTGCTGTCAGTAATTTAAATAAAGTACAAAAGTTGTTTTCACTATTATCCTGAAAATAAGTTCATATAGATAACAAAATATGAATGTAACTAGCAGCATAAATAGTAAATCTTTGGCTTATTTCTCATTGAAATTTAGGTCAACATCGCCAAGAGGGTTTTGGGGATTATTTTAAATGGATTAACTGCATGATGTTCAGTTCTGATTGTACTCTATATTACATTACCTGTACAGGTAAATTTTAAAATGTCACATGCCTTTTTAATTTTTTATATAATGATACACATTTTCATTTAAACGTTTCGTACCAGAAATTGAATTTGAATCATTAAGGAATCAAACAATGGCCAGAAAAAGTATACACATATATTATGATACAGGTAAATTACCTGTAATGAACAACTACAGATCTACACCTGTAATGTATAAACATTAGTTTTATTTGCAAATATCTTAATGTATTTTTATATGCCTAAAATTAAAAAGAAACGAGACAATTTTGTTGAAAGAAGTTGCTGGTATAGTTTTCCTAATTTTAATTGTAACTTTTACCTGTATTTACCTATAGTTAAGGTAATGATGTAAATCTAGGTGAGTGAGTATTATCTAAATGCATCAGATGAATACAAGTATGACAAAACTTCATAAATTTATAATGCATTTTACCTGATTTTACCTTTACAGGTAAGACAAAACACATTGGTGGAAATCTTTGATGTTAATCGGAAGTTTAATTTTGCATGAAAAATGACACAAGACAGTCAAAACAATTAATCTATCCCAAATCAGAACCAAAAATCAGTGATACTGTGTATCAATAAATTATACAGGTAAATTGCATTTTACCTGTTGTTACCTGTAATTTACTACTAATGACTGAATTTTACCTGTGCTATACATACCATTTTTCTCTTATATGTATGTTTATGTATAAATCTGACAATTATATGACTTTTTAACTATACTAATCAATCATATTCCTTATTGACTCTCTAATTTTACCTGTACAGGTAAGGTAAATTTAGCAGGTGTAAAAATGATACAAGAAAAATGAAACTCGTACTCCACTGAAAAAATCCTGAAAATTTCATAGAAAAATCTTTTAAAATAAGAAAGTTATGATAGTTTAAACAGCAGTTTCAGGGTTAAAAACGGCCATGTTGGTGCCATTTATTATTGCGTAATACTGGTATTTTACGGTACAATCCAAGTTAAGAATTTTCCCCGAAAACGCGTCAATTGGCAATCTTCAAATGCTTGTATCTCGGAAAGTATACATGCTACCCCAGCAAGTAAGGTATCAAAATGTTCAGAATGAAGAGTACTATCAATATCATATAATAAAATCTCAAATAAAACATGTTTTAAAATTGCCTTGAACACCCTACTCTTGCATAAATTGACCCAAGTTCCATGGCCTGCGCCTGTGGTCCAAGAAGCATCAACACGTTTAGGTTTATTGACTGATGAATACGCAGTACAATTAAACTGCGCAGTGTTCTAAACTTTTCAACAGTAGATTCTATCAAGTGGCGACACCTCTGCTATCCTTTTTGATAGTCGCGTGCGTTTATAACACTGCACTGCAGTATGTTGATTATTCTCTGACTACTTGAAACTTTTCATAAAGGAGGCTTCCAAGATGGGGACGAATTTTTATGAAGAAGAGCCTCCCGAAATTTGATACTACAGAAACACTTGCATAAAACAACATCGCCAAAAGAATAAAAAGCAATATTAATTTTAGATAATTAAAAAACAACAAACTATATTAATTGATACTTTTTAATTGAAAATCAAGTTATGTAAAATGTAAGGCCAGAGCACGGATACGCGGGTCCAGGGTACCGAAATGTTAACACTGTAACGAGTAAACTTGGCTTAGAAGTGTTTCTCTGGTGTCCGAGATAACAACAAAATCCACCCGGTAAACAGATGTGGAGAGGATTCGATAATAAACACCCGTTTTAACTCAGTTGCCCTGACCTTACTGTAGCTTAAGGTTTTAAAAACGGGTTCCTCGGCCCCACGATACCGTAATGCCCGCAGTTGGTATCAACTATCGAGCGGGTCTCTATGGTAACACAGATGATTGGAATAAGCCTTCAAAACACATGTCGTATAGGGCACCTACATCCTATGGTTTAACATAAATTATGAAACCACCCCCCATGACGCATGTCATGTAGAGGAAAATCTGGACAAGGGTTACGAACCCTTTGTTTCCCTGAACCACGCCAAATATGTGATGTTTTAATATTGAACACCAACAAAGGGAGAAACTAATATCTCTTAAACAAGTGAAAGCAAACCTCGGCCAGCGTGAATGTATGATTTAATTTACGAACATTGGCTCATTTACATATAGGAGGGAAAGTTGTGACTGAGGATGTAATAAATGTCTCAAGAGCGCCTTTGTATCATTTAAAGGTATGGAATTGCCGTGGTCTGATAGGTGGGTGCCGTCGAAACGAAATAAGGTAGACTCAACAGTTATAGATGGGTGCCCAATAACCATCCCCTTCCTGTAATAAGAATAAACGAACTGCATGGTTGATGCGGATCGTAGATTTTTCTATTGCTTTTTGATTTAATGCACCATGCCAGTAGCAGCGTGGTAATTTTTCTGAAAGTAATAGTTTTGTTGCAGACTATTTAGTCTTTAAACGGAGGTAAGTGGCCTTTATGTCGGAAATGAGGTCAAATCTCTTGAAAGCGACAATGTCGTTGGACCCCAAAAGTATCAAGTGGTAATCAGTCTTTTTGGAATGGTTTTGAAGTTTTGCCAAAATGACTGGGTTTAATTCATTCCACTTAAGCCGTACCATCTCAAACTGACGCCGTATCTCTCAAGGCTCAGAGACGAGCCTCCTCCTCTGGAGCGGGAGGTGGCCTAAGCCCAATATATAATAGAGCAACCGAATAACCATACAGACATATCTACAAAACAAAACTGGATGATTATAGAGGTAATATTATGCAGTGCACAAATAGATTTAATTAAGGCATGGTATTCGTATAGAAGTGCGGAATGCGTCGGATATCCACCTCCCCCATATTTGAATACTGAACTTCAGTTGTCTAGTTGGTGTCGTTTTCGTCCGCTAACCATTTCAAGATGCCTCGAATCCGTCCTTAAGCACGTGATTCAATTCTGCCAATACTCCATCGTCGACGGTACTGTAAAATCCTGACATGATTTCGACTCGAAACTTGGGTTGGTGACGGTAAAACGTATGTCGGGACGGTCGGTGGAACTGAACGGTAACGTTTTGGTGAGCTTTATAATCTTAAATGCTTGGAATGACTCGGTGTCACGGATCTTCCTCGAAAATAATTGGGTATGACGATCTCTTTGTAATTGCCTCCCTCCTTGACGGTGGTTGGATAAACGATCTCGCTCAGTCCCCCTTCCCATTCCCCGTCGTCTAAGTCCATCATTTGAGGACAGCGTGTTGTTGGGAAAGGTTTCCAAAGATCCGTTGCTTGGTAATGTCATGTAAAAACTCATGATGCCGTCTTCTCGAGTCGCGATCGCATCCAATTTGAATGTTTCATCTTGAGACTGGGCATTACATACCCCATACATCCGCTCAGGATGACCATCCAGAATTTGTGTTCTTTTGAGCACATCTTGCTCCTTCCATAGCCGTAAGGCATAGTGTCGAGATTTTTCAAAACTTGTCTTTTATCCTACACCATCTAGTCTTTGGTGGCCAACTTCGTATGAAGAGTATGGTCATTGGAACACGATCTTCGAAGGATAAACGACCTTGGTCTTATCCTCTTCGTCTTTTTAGTTTAGAGTGGGAGACAGGAGATCCGAGTCGATCTCGATCACCCAGGGCGGAACTTTAGGAGTTAATTGTAGTGGAGGATATTCAGACAGTTATTGTTAAATATCCTACATCACAACAATACGGAAGCCCATTTAGGACCTATCAAAAATATTTTTGAATTTGGTATAACGAATTCTTGAAGGGCGTTGTTTAACAACGTGTTTATACTTTTATGACCTCTCAGTTAATTCCAAATTGAAATTGTTACAACTTGAATAATTTTATAAATAGAGAGAGAGACGTTGAACAATTGTGAAATTTCAAATGTCCCAAGTCATATCAACTGAAAGCTCTGGTCATGAGGAGTATAAATGTTAATTTACATTTCAAGACAGCCAAAGTTAGTTTTGGAAAGTAGGTCAAAATAAAAAAAAATCAAGGTCAGTAGCTCCAAAGTCATGGTATCAAATGAAAACTCTAGTCTTGAGAAATTCAAAACACTATCCCTGGTTCATATGA
Organism: Pteria penguin; assembly: GCA_035048485.1. Classification (NCBI taxonomy): domain Eukaryota; kingdom Metazoa; phylum Mollusca; class Bivalvia; order Pterioida; family Pteriidae; genus Pteria; species Pteria penguin. The sequence goes on along the minus strand of CM068591.1, from coordinate 16,841,920 downwards.
TATAAATGTCAAGGTGAAAAATTGACACGGGGTTGATAACAATAGCTCTCTGAACCTTCGTCCCAGCGAGCTAAAATGAGAAAATTGCAGATATATTTGGTTTAACTGAAAAAAATGTAAAGCTGAAGTACTCGGTCATTTTGGGTGCCATATCTGGAGTTTTCATATTAGTCAAGTGTTTTCAACCTTGTCATATGACTTGTAAATTTGGTTTAACTGAAAAAAAGAATATGTACACACATTTACTGCTTTTATTTCTTTTTTTTCCGAGGGTTTGTTTTTGCTTTCCTTCTTGTACGTATGTTATGTTTACAATACGTTATGTTTGCAGTGTTATGTTTCACCTTCACTAAACTCCGTTCTGGTGTCAACATTGACACCAAAATTAAGAAAAGGACGTCCTCGGATAATAATATATGGGTAAGATATATTGAGACCTATCTACAAATTTGAAAACAATTGAATTGATTGCTCTTACAATAGCAATGAAAAGTATTTTGTTTTTTATCCTATATGTATTGTCGACTATTTACTGCTACAAGGGAAAACGTACCAGTAGCGGATCCAGAATTGACACAAGGGGAGGGGGGGGGGGTTATGGACCACATGCAAAAGTCAAGTATAAGCTGAAGTACTCGGTCATTTTGGGTGCCATATCTGGAGTTTTCACATTAGTTAAGTGGTTTCAACCTTGTCGTCATATGACTTGTAAATTTGTTGCAAAATGGGCACCCCTCTTTTACACTGCCACCGCATACCATTTAATATTGTGCGATTGGAGGTCTGTTCCTTCTCTTTAAACAATTCATGGTTTTGTGGCATAGGTTAGTAGATCTACAACACCAATATGATACATCATCATGTAACAAATATGGCCTTAGTTAAGTTTAAGGGACCGGAATAATATAGGCTTAACTATTGTATATATCAAAGAAATTTTACCGTACCTTATTTGCGTGCAGTATATTCAAGTGTTTAGCGCCAAAGGCCCAATGCCAGAGGTTGGAATTAGACGAGATAGGGAAAGTTGCGCTTAAAAGGGAGAAAAGGACGGGTGAAATCGTCCGTCATTTTGGTTTGTTTACATCTAGGCACGTGCGAAAGTAAGTGACGAATCTAAGGAGCACCGACTGGTTTTCTCGGCGTCACTATTCATTTTGACGTCATAACGACGTTTTTGTGACGTAATAGCGCGTAACCATGTTCTAAGATATCCTTTCTAATGTTATTTTGCTTCATTTCGATCTCTGAAAATGGATGTCGTACTATTATTCGGGTCCGTAAAAACAACGTTTCCATGATTAGGTGGTTGTATGGAGCAAAGGGCTTGTAAAGAAAGGCAAGTACTGCAATGACTGTAGATTGTAATCAGCTTAACTCCAGGTGAGGAAACTCGTTCCTTGGGGCCTACAGATTTCGATCTTCAAAAGTAGTCAATTCTCTGAATTTAACAAAAGTAAATATCAGAACCTACAGAACACACATCTTAACATACATTTTACAAAAAAACCCGGTCCAAAATTCTTTTATTTTTCGGTTTTGCAACCACGTTCCCCTAAAATTAACTTAAGACCACATATGTTTGTTTGCCCCTTTTTATTAACTTCTCGGTTCCTTTCTTTTCTATTTCAGATATATTACAGTACATCATCATGCTAAAATGTTTGTTTTACTCTTTTAGTTATCAATTTCTTTCTTTTCATGTTTTGTAGTCAAATTCGCATACATTCAAGATAATTTCTTCAGTGCGCCCCAACAAATTACGTTGGCGGGGTCATGAACTCTTATGCAAAGAGTAAATTCTATTTTCATCCGTGTGACGTCACTTTCCTGCACGTGAAATGTACACTCGAGAAGTGTACATCATAAATTGGCAGTGTTGTCTTGCAGTAGTTTAAATTCACTTGCTGTACTCGTAGACTACAGGTAACGAAAATCTCGAAAAATCGCATTTTTAAAATGATTGAAATCACCAAATAGCTGGAAACTGGTACTTGCCGAAAACTAGTACAGTGCCAGTATGGGGAACAAATAGACCAATGTCATCAAAAATGCTTGCTGTTTGAGCAGGTGCGCTGCCTGATGAGGAAACAAAATTAATTTCCACATTACCTGAGCCAGATGAAGAAGCAGACTTTGACACATGGGTAGTATGACACAAACTGGAAGGGGCAGCGGGCTGGGGATTTCAGAAAGTTACTCGTAGTGCTGGGAACGGCGCCACCTGGAGAAACCGAATCACTTAGGTTCAGTGGAGAGGATGTCGTAGGTGATGAAAAAACATCAGCTGGGACTGGGTGACTAGCAAGCATGGCTGCTGCATCATGTGCATGACGGATCGGCTGAAAACGGTTGGTGCGACTGCGAGATGGTCGACTGCATCATCCCTAAATTAAGAGGGGGCGACTTTCTATCAATTGCCGGGTGATCTGGTTAGAGTACCTCTTCTTTTGGGTGCCATACCAGCAAAAGATAGTCAAAAAGGCGAATTATGTAAACAAGTTGTCGCTAACTAAGAAATATGCGTTATCAATAATGGAAACCGAGACTCACTGTTATTGGAAGGCGAACGCGCGCATGCGGCATAGATATGGAGCCGCGTTATTCTACTGTAATTAATTTCCCTATTATCTCTGAATGATAATGTGTTATTATTTTGTCCTTCATCTATCTTCAAAAATTAGCTTCACAGTTTTTACTAATTAAGCTATTCATTATATAAAGGACAAAAATTTATCATTAATGTTCATATACTGTACACCCTTTTAACTTCGCTGCCTTAAAATTTAGCGATTTTTCCATTCTTCGCTGCCTTTATGATTGTTTAACACATTTACTACATCTAGTAGTACAAGTATTAATAGACCTATCCAGTATTACGACCGCCATTTTTTTTTATAAGAGTTACCTTTCTCGAAGTTAAACGCTACTTCATTTGAAAAAACCTGTACACTTGCCAAAACGCGAAGATGTGATTGTTCCACTAAGATTTAACAATAATGGCGGATTAAAAAGGTAGCTACAGCTTTAGTAATTACAGTGTCAAGTTTATTTGTTCATAGATGCTTGAAAAATAATGTGAATTAATCTCCGTAATCCTCAATAAAATAGCCATGGCAATGGTACTGACAGGATGGGGACGTTTTGCCTCTGACAGCTTGACGGATAAAGGAGTGACAGACTTTCAAAATAAATTAAATATTCTGTTATTTAAAGTGTTCAAACTATTGAATATTTGATATCTTACAATATGACTTAGCAAGTCACTCCTAAGGCACATTGGACAGTAATAAAATATATCTTGCATGCACGTGGTAAACAACTTATGTTAATATAACGTATCTTAACGATAAATGGAACACAAAGAGGAGACTGATTATTACTAATTGATGGGATACAGTAGTTCCATTTACAAGGGCCATCTGTGAAACTATGCAATGGTCAGCGGACAACAATATGACGAAAACAGCCTTATTTAGGTATGGAGATTGTAGCAGTGCGCACCTACCAGGGGTAAATGTAGTTTTTCTCGGAATTGAAATGACGGTACTAAGGCACGCTAAAGCCTTCTTTGTTCTACTCCTTTGTGCGCCGACCAGACTGCACCTTTATCAACTATACTGCCATTGTTTTGATATGGTTGAATAAACTTTTTTTTTTTACTGATTTTGAATAAACTTTTGAAAATAACGCACCAGTTCGTCGCAACACGGCAACCTTACATCACAGAGTATTGATCGAGGTACACATGTGGTGTATATTTTAGTATTACTAGGTTTAATAAATATAGACCATGTATACCTCTTAATTTTTTTTCACCAGATACGCATTTCGACAACTTGTGTCTCTTCACGGAAGCACTTGGCCAAATAATTTGAATTCTCATAATTAAAAAATGTGAAGAGCAGTGTTAAAACGAAAATGACCGCTAAAGGGGCACAATATACAACTTGATCGCTGTGTGAACTCTTTAGATCACTGGGTATTGTGTCAGCTTAGTAACCTAGAGATCGCTGCTTTGCGATCAGCACTCTTTCCTTCCTTGTTCCACAATACTGAATAGTATGAAGGTTATATATACACAATTTCCCTGTTCTCAGTTTTAGCCATTTGTTTCACTTCAAGTAGGAGTTGCACACAATTTCCGCACATTGTAAAATGAGCAGTATACTCATTTAAGACTACTTCAATATTTATTCATAAAGAGCAGAGCAAATAAAACAGATTTAAAGAATAAAAACAATTTTTCAAACAACCATATATAACACAAGGAACAATAGTTTCTTTTTATTTCGTACAGTTTTATTTTCACATTTAATGTATCCTAAAAAAGTTAATTAGAGGTATATTTAATAGGAAGTTTTAATCAAAATTTTATGTAATAATAAATCTTTTAAAATATTTCTTTTTACATGACAGAGTATTTTCCTCAATTCACCACTAAATGTACCTCTGACATTAATTTTAGAACAATAACATATATACAAAAATTGTAAATAACAAAAAGGTTTTGAACTGTGTGATAACGCGAACATATTAACAGTTATAATTGTGTCTCCTTTATTAAAATGTATTTGAAATGTTTATATTGCTGGTTGCAATGAACATAATTTGAATTTAAATAGAATATTTAAAATCCATATCTGAACTTAAAATAACTGAATTTATCAATGATTAATGATTCTGCCTTGTTCATCTGGGTGTAGGGACCTAGCTGTGTTTAAAGTACTGTAATGTTAATAAGAAATTTACCATGCCTGCAGATCAAATATTTGGGGACATATTGTTTTTATCCTGTTTGTCTGCTGTCATCTTTAAATTTCGCCATAAACTTTGACCCGTGAGATAAAGGGACTTCGTATTTGACATGCATACTCTACTCATGATGTAAGTGAGGATTTCATTTGAAAAATTGGAATCATTGTGGCTCTTGCCTTAACCAATGATATAATAACGCCAATGATGTGGTAACACAAATATTTGAGAAGTAAGTCTTGTATTTTGGGGAGAGGATGCAGGTATCAAATGACAATTATGACAGAAAACTGCATTATATTTTCATTTTCAGAAATTATATATTATGATTATGAGTAACAATTTATTATTATTACCGGGATACAGCGTGAAAATAATACAAGCATTATTATATTCTTACAAAGTATGATGAAACTGTATGACTCCACATTACTTCAAAAATTATTGAGACAGATTTCTAATAGGGTAGAAAGTGTTCAATATAAGAAATCGACTGGTAATGTAAAAATTAGGCGATACCGTCATCATCACATTAAAATATAAAATCTTTCTATTCAACTGTTGTTTGAAATGTCCCCATCTGCATGTTGTCCTTTTGGAGTTACAATGTTCATGTTGGAGCTATCAGGAAGCTTTATATTTCTATTTTGCAGAGAAGGTGGAATTAAATAATTAGATGGAATGTTTATTGCATCGTCTGAATTAACGAATATTCTGTTTTGCTCTTGACTTGATATAGCTGCAATATTGCTCACTCTACTTGGACTCATTCTTACGAGTGGATATGGCCTTACCGAAGGGAACTGTGATAGATTATCTTTCTCTTGTCAGGGGGAGCTCTCAAAATCATACTTCTCTTACAGTTTTTGGTTGGTCTAAAAGTTGGTTGTTTATAGCTGATTTATATTTACGGTCTCTTATAAGTTTAACACTATGCTTTCCAATGATAATGGTTTTATATTTAATTTTTTTTACTTGATCATCTGATGCTTTTTCATATCTTTTTAGTAAGCTCTCAGTGGTGTCATTACTTTCGGTTGGTCTGCATTCAGTGTTAATTAAAGGTAATTCTTCATGTCAGTCTGTTTTTAATGAACTGCGCCAGTCATCGAATGTATTTTGGGAATGTGTTTACACATTCAATCAGCATCTGGACAACTGCAAGTATCCACACAAATATAAACATGGTAATGATTTAGATTTCTTAAAGCAAGATTGAAGGGTACAACGCTTGTTTATATTGGTAATAATGTTGGAAAGATTGGGATCAGTAGCAGACTTAACTGAAAATTGTAATTCGTTTATGCATTGAACACTAGTGTTATCTATACTTATTCCATTCTGATGATGATTAAATATGGCATTTTCATTATGATTTGTGTAAAGCTGTTTTAAGTCGTGCTAAATAATAATGTTTTACCATTTCTAGTAAATCGTATAGGAGTTATCAACTCTTATTTTGTTTCCTTCCCAAGTAATTAGTTTGTAAGTTATTAAAACTTTCGATAAACACATTTGTAGTAATCTAATTTTGCAATTCTGTTTCCCTCTTGTGTAAAGCCCAGATTTCTAGTCTGTTTAAATAATTAGACTCGAAGTACTAAAAAATTCAGGTGGTAATGTAGAATACTTCTGCATAAATTTTCCTCTGAAAAATCTGAGATTTACTTTCGCTTCTGGCATTTAGCATACTGTATAAAAGAAATATTTTTTTACTTTATCACTTTTATCTGTTAAAGAAATATGTTTGCGTTTCCAGGATTAATGTACATGCCAGACACATAGAGATATTGTTGACATAAATTGTCGAAATGCGCATATGGTGCACATAATTTAAAAGTATACATGTTCTATACATCAGCTCCAAACAGATTCAGCAGCATGTGTAGCAGAACAATCATCTTCAAATATAAGGCGATAGGTAATTGTATTTGAATTACTGGATTTTACAGCATTAAGGAAAGCAGTCATTATACAATCTATACAATTTTACCAGCAAATTTATACAGTTCACATTGTTGATGAGACATTATAACTAATATGAAATTATTTTTTGATAATGGAAGATTAGGATCACTAACATCTGTTTATAAAGCAGAATTGGATTTTCATCTGCATGCCTTTTAAATTTAGATTCCTCTACTTTCCTTTTCATTTCAGCAATATTTTTACGATTAATGAGTTGAAAATATTGTATATTATGTTAATTATGGACATTGATGTTACCTATGTTGTCCTTTAAGCTGCCTATTATTCCCTTGATTAGTATCTGCAATAACTTCTTTGTAATGTCAATACGAACAGAATTTGGTATAGGCAAATATTTTGATTGATCAAATAGAACTGAATGAGTATTAGTTTGTATATAGTGAACAGATGCACCATCTTCATTATATTTAACATACATTCTAAATGGACACATTTCATTTAACTTAGAGGAACCTTTAGTGTTCGGTTTTCTCTTAAAGACCTTACCGTTAAGCGCTTGGCTTGCGGTGCCGACGATCCGGGTTCGATTCCCGGGTTGCGCCACTATGTTTAAGAGGTTGGTTACCTCCTGCTTCCATGTCGTGATATAACTGAAAAATTGTTGAAAGCGACGTAAAACACCAATCAACCAACCAACCAACTTAGAGACCTTACCAGTTTTTTATTAATACTTTTTCTATTACATATATATTGGATTGAATATTGGAGTGCAGATTTAGATTCTGATCTGGTCTTCATAAAAAAGACATTGTTTTTTACTTCTTTTTCTTCTTCCTCGCAAATCTGAAAAGTTGCTGAGGAACTGAAAAACAAATCTGATTTTCTGATAATAGCACCACAAGATGCTTCAAGGTGTTGGATTACGTCTTTTATGGTTCTAATAGACACTGACAGTTTGGAAACATGTATTTGTTTTTTATCCTGGTTTTACATGAAATGTCAAGTCTGTTCCTTATGATATTTCAGTAAATGACGTTCAAGAGCATATTCGCTACCAAATTTGTGTTTACAAAATTAGCATTTTAAATTTTTGGAAAGATACATTTCTGATGAAGTCTTGTGCATTATTGTTGTTATTGTAAATATTGTCTTTTTTGTGAAGGCAGTAATTGGCTGTGGAATTCATTTTAAAGGTAGACCTGACTCCTGAGACTGAATTATGTTTGAGGATGGTTGGGGGATCGACGGAGGAGGATGTACTCACTCTAACAGCATCATGATGTCCACCTTCAAGGGAAAAATAAGCAATAAAGAATGTTTAAATTATTGGTAGAGGTGGGTAAATTACTTGAAGGGTGTTCTCAAGTAAATATGTGATTATTTGTATGTTACCAAAATATTAATTCCTAATACTTGAGCAAGAGCAGTAATGCATTTTTGACCAGCGTCAGAGCCATCATATGCCAAGGATTCTAATTCAGCTTGTATATTCATTCCTGATATTAATTCCTAATACTTGAGCAAGAGCAATAATGCATTTTTGACCAGCGTAAGAGCCATCATATGCCAAGGATTCTAATTCAGCTTGTATATTCATTCCTGGATCCTGAATAAACATAGCAAATTCATCTGCATATGATTAACAGCTAGCTCCCTAAGTTAACTATGCAATTCCTCATTTCCAGTTAACCCATAGCTCACACAACGAAATAAACAATTCCCATCGCCCAAAACATTCCTACGTGCTAAGCCTTAGTTGGCAAACGTCTATTAGCCGAAAAATTTCTAGAGGCTGAAAGAATAAAACTTTTAATATCAATGATTGGGATTACTTATTTATTGACTTGTATATTTAAATTTGTTCATACTTTGTTTAAGTATAAAATAATATACATGTGCCGTATAAGCCTGTTATTCATTTAACTTTAAAACTAACATGTTTTTGCAATTTCATTTTTGTTACGATGAACAACACTGAATTAAAAAAAAACACTGGAACACATCATATAAATTTATGACTGGTGAAAATTACTATCCTGTATAATAAATACTAATAATTTTGATTTGAAGATGAAAATAACATGTATGTACAGTTTTAAATATATACTGATTGGGAGATAAAATTTGGACGTAGGGTAAATGCCGATGGGTCATTGAAATCATACCAAATAAACAAATTTTAAAATGTCCATTGGCATTTGCATTTCCAAAAGATGGTGTTCTTTTAAGTTGTTTAGTTAAAATTAAAATAAAAATGTTGCTCATCTGGATATACCATGCAACCAAATGTACTTTCCCGACCAGTGAAGGTATTGTCGTCAGTACCCTTAAAATTAAATATTTGGAGTTTTGAAATGCACAATGTATTTATAAGATAAGTAAAGAACAATAAAAACGAAAACTGAAATAAAATTAATTAGATTTACAAACCAGATGTCGGGTATTTGCTGCCTACAATAAAGTGTATTAATATAATACGTATTTATATTGAATCAATCATGAAAAAGTCTATCATCAGGGGGCCTCAACTTGATGCTACTTTTTAATTAAGACATAATAAATCTCCATGTATTATTAGCATATAATATGCTTCAAAACATTTATACACCCCAATGACTAGTAAGGCTTTTGCATTTACATCGTATGAATCAAATCTGACAGTAACAAATTAAAAAGAAGGATAGTTTTGAAAATATAACCGATGGATGTAATTCATTATTAGTACCTTACATGTACATACTTGTATTTTTGTTTTGCACGTCTACTTTTCATTGTTCATGTTTATGTTTGTTCAAACTGGCTATATAAAGTATCTGGTATTTACATCATTACATGCAAAATACAAAAATTAAAAGTCGCATTCATAATAGAAAGTTAATTGATATGCTAAGTTCATGTATATATACAGAGATGAACTTATTACTACATTTCTTTTTCCATATTGTACTTTGTAATTCAAATGACAATGTGATTAAAATTGTTACAGCTGTAAGCTCATGTAAACCTGAAAGTAAAAAACAATAATTTGGTAGTAAATAACTTAATAAATAGTGGTTTAAGAAAATCTATCATAAACACATAATTCAGTAACATAAAAAAAACTGACCAGAGGCGAGGCAGCAGTACTGTTGAATGTGTTCTGCATGTGCAAAGAAATGGCTGTAAATTACAATGATGTTTAAAAGATGTTTAAATAATTAAGCTGAAATTCAGTGCCCATTAAGACATAAGATGTTGCATTGTAACTTAACAACATGTACATTTATATGCCCACACTCTAACAAATTTTCAATGTCTTTCTGTTTCTGGATAATATAACGTTTTTATGTTTGATGTATATTGTTTCCTTTTAATGACAGATAAGTCATGATGTACAAATATATTATGTATAATGGTGCTATGTCTTTCAGTAACAAACCAAATGTCTTTGTTAGCGGTACACATTTTTGTTAACATACAACAGAATGTGATATGTAACAATGGAAATTCTAATACCAGCAAGATGAAACACTTTATCTTTAATTCCATCATCGCCCGCATACGGCGTATTCATATCTCAGTTAATATGTTATTCCACAGCATGTTCGAATTACAATGACTTTGTCCTGAGGGCTAGGCGACTTTCAATTAAGCTGCTCAACCAGGGTTATATATGTGCTAGACTAGCAATTTCTCTGAGGAAGTTCTACGGTAGTTACGAGACTCTTATTACTCCATATGACATCTCGTTATCCAGACTTTTAAATGATATTCTGGACTGAGACCGATTCCGATCATTTTACACAGATTTGACACATTCTTTAGGTTACCTACTTTGACTTCATATATAAATACATATGGAATTTACACGATTTGACACTTTGTACTTGGTATGTGTAACGGGTGTTGCTAGCAAGCAGGAGATGCTCACTCTCCCCGGGCACCTGATCTCACTCCATCCTAAGGGTTCACATATGCTTTTCAAGTAGACATACATTGTTATTTTCCACTTGTTTTTCATTTTCACTGATTTTGTATGTCCCTTGGTTTCATGATTTTTAGACTTATACTTTAGATTTATTCATCATCTTTACATTTGAAACAGAAAGTAACATTGCCGTTCACATGCATGCTTTTACATGGTACGAATATGTGCATGTATAATAAAACTTGAAGTAATTGGTAAAACATTTTAAACATTCTATTTACAGATTTCATTATAAAATGAGCTACCCCTCTGGAGAGAATTTGTTTTTAGTTACTGTTTTCTACCTTTGATTCCTTTCTATAATAAATAAGAACAGGAATTACAGTATTAATAAAGTTCGGGTTTTTTTGCGTTATATTAGATACATAGTCATTGCTCGGAAACTCAGGTGGGGTGGAATATAGATGATCCACTCCCACAGGGATCTCTTTGATTGGACTAAGTTTGGGAGCATATCATTCCATGCTGTTGCATCTTTTAGTAAGACCTAAATAAGAAATAAAAAAGAAAAATGCCCAGAAGGCATGTTATTATAATGAAAAGACATGCATAGCATTGAAGATGTTTTGATTCAATACATAATTCATAAAGGGTATAAAAGAGGGGGAGGGGATGGTAACATAAGAATTAACTACTCTTCATTTACTTTACCATTCAAGTTCTACCTCCATTAAGTAATCCTGAATCTGGAGCTGATATATATATATATAATAACAGTATAACATCCATGATATAAGATACTGACACAGAGGTGTACATGCTATTTCTACAGTACTTGCATGTTTGTTGTATGAACATGTGCTGTAAAAAGTAGCTATTATCATGAGATATAAATCGTTGATGCATTCTGAGCAACATTCTATTTGTAAACTCATGTGCCGAAGTGGACAATGATTATCTTATTTACATCAGCAAATATTCGTCCATCAACCCTCCCCCCCTCTTTTTTTTTTCAATTGAAATATAATACAACCGTACAATACTTCTTGCATGGTGTATATATATTTACACATTTTATTTTTAACACATGTAAGATAACAATAAACTACTAGTCTAAGCTGGACTACTGTATTGCAATGTACAGTAAATCTGCATTGACTGTAATATACAATAAGGCATTGGCCATTGCGTAATAGTAGCCTAATACACGTTACTTCAATGTTAAGCGCTCATCAAGTCGAAGAATATGCTGAAAGTGAAATAAATTTCAGTTAAGACTTATAATTGTATTATAATTATTAATTTAAACAACACATTTTGTGATTACTTTCATTCAAAGATATCTTTAAAAAGTTAAGTTTGCATCATAAATACCCACAAGAACTAAGAAAGCGAAAAAACTTCGTGGCCATTGTCGATGCAGTAAAAGTTATAGAATTTCGCGCATGCGCAATGGAATCCTGGCAGAGCGATAAATTGTCACATCCCTTGTTATGAGTTATACCCCTCGAGATTTATCTTCAATTTCTAAGTAAAATCTTATTATTTTAATCGTTTGCTTTACCATGATTATTATCTTAAATAAGAGATAATTAAATATATATCATTTATGTATGCTTCTTCATTGATTTCAAATGTAGATTTCAAAATATTCATAACAGTATTTGTAAAACATGTATTGAAAAGTTGCATTATGGCCAAGGATAAAATTAAGTCATAACCCATCATGCATTCGGAATCTCTCGCGCCTCTACGCATAAAAGAATACTGCAGTATGTAAAACTCGAAACGGATACGTACTGTGAAATATCTCCGTTGTGGTATCATAACATTAAACATTTTCCCATTGATTTCATTGTTAAAGTCATAAATTTTCTAAACCCTTTTACAGTATAAAAATTCACTAAACTTTTGATTATAAAATTTCATTAGTACCAACTCAACACTTCTTGAAAATTACCACTATAACATAGGTGTCCACGAAGGCAGAGACAAACGCTGTCATTAAAGTTCACCAACTGTTGTTTTCGTATTTCCCATACACACGCACTTGTGGACCACATTACCTCTTGTTGAAATTTCATCCTTCTTGGAAACATCAACCTGCAAATACATGTTATACATGTAATCAATCTGCATTGAATCAACCTTCAAATTATGTACTTTAAATAAATTCAAACTTTCACTGAATTACAGCATCTCAAACTTGGAACTACTTTGCCAATTGACGCCATTTTTAGGGATTCCCCATGTTTAGTGTTATGGTACCTAGTATTATGCAGAAGCTAACAATACCGTATTATGCATACAGTACATTTGAACCTATACCATGACGGTAAATACATTAAAATATCCTCATTGTATTTTATCTGTCATTACTTCTGTGAGTATTTGTATTGTTTGGCCATGAAAAAGATTCAAAGTACTAAAAGTATTGACGTCCTTAGTGCAAGGGTGACTTTTTTTTTCATTTATAACATTTGTAAAAACATTATATTTACCTTTACATTTTCAATTTTCAGGAATCCATATATGCTCCAATATTAATTACATTGATATTTCAATTTGATATACACACGTTTAAATATACAAAACATCGTAGTAATGTTATGTTTATTGTCTTTATCATGAATGTGAGAATGGTGACATTTTTATTACCATTGAAATGAACCTTAACTGAGTTTTTGTGTCATATTTTATATTTTCAAGTTAGATATTCTCATTGAACTGAAACAGAAAAGATGTTCACATAACCTGTGTGTTCCTGCAAGTATTTTAGTGTGCAAAATATATTATCAATTTACTTATGGTGAGTGTATGCATACATGTATATGTGACGGTAAAGACAATCTATAGATGGTTCTGGGAGAAGACGGTGTGAAAATAGGTTAAATATTCATGGAAGTACATATTTAATAACCATATAAGTAGTATATTATAATAAATGCCACTATATGTCAGTTTCAACTTTCATATCGCACAGATATTATGATTATAGAATGTATATATACATACTACAAAATTGTTCGACTCTGAGTCCCAATATGAAATGGATCCTTGAGATGAGAAAGCGCGGAAGTTCTATGCATTTTTTTGTTCTTTTTGGTTGGGTTTATTTTCTGTTTTAACTAATTACATATAGTTTCATATTTAACATGCCTATTCAGCTAATGAAGCCTTTTCATACGACAGTAAGGTCAATGCCCTTTTGACCTTGACAATGACCTTCACGCTAAAAATAACTTTTTGGACTTTTGTGCTGCCGGGGGCATTAGTGTTTTACAAACACAGCTTGTTTGGGGGGAGGGGGGGGTTGTTCATTTGTGTATGTGTGGCTGCGAAGTCTACAACTACATGTACTCATTAATAATTTTTTGTTATATGTCATATGTTTTTCAATGTTTTCTTTAAAAAGGAATTGTAATTTTAAGTTTTAAGTTTATCGTATCTTATATATTGAGATCATCAAAGAGATTATAGGTCTTGTATTTGGCCCCTCTACAGCCTTATGCAGACTTTTACTTGAACGTTGCATGCTGACTAACAGGGCGGTGGGGACTATATGACGGGCCTTATCCAAACCTCTTTCAGAGGAGACATGGTTCTGAACCTCGTCCCCTCTGACTGTTAGTCGGGACTCCTACAGATCTAGGGTCTTAGCTCGCTTTCAGACTGGCAGAGCACGGTTTATCATGTTGATGTCGCATATATTTTTATACCATTATGTGTTTTACAATACCTTACGTGTTTATATTTTTATGACCTCTCAATATGCGATACCTGTTGACCCTTGTTCTTTACATGGAGGATTATTTATACATTTTAAATGTACGTCCTTTGATTGTTCTGCTGTTACGGTGAGTGGGAAGGTGGGCCCGTAAACCGGTTAACCACACCATTTGTTTGGCTTTTGTCAAATTAAATGACCGTCCTAAGTCGGTATCGTAATTGCACTACAATCAAATATTTTTGTAATGTGTTATATGTTGTAGTGTATTATTTATATCCCTGTATTGTATAGCTCCATGGTGACTTCTGCCACATAACTGAGCCAGTAACTCCTCTTTTTTCTTTTATATAGTCATTTCTCTTATAATGTATTGCTAAAATGTAAAAGTCTTTTCTGAATATATATCATTGCGTGTAGTGTCATTTCGTTTATTATGCATTATATGCATATGTCAGTAAATGTGTTAATCCCCCCCCCCCTTTCCCTTACACGAGTAAAAGATTCACTGGTAAGCCCTTATTAGCAATTTCTTATGCAAACTGAAGATGTATCTTTGCTGGTAGTATCATTTGGACAATCAAAGAGGGCGCGAAAGTCATGCAGGAGACGAGTATATCTAACGGACACCTTGACTTTTATTTATGGAGTTGCAGTGTTTTCATTATCAGTGTATTTAACAATAAACAACACGATCTTTTAAAAATCTTAATATTTTCAATTTATGAACTTTATGGAATAGATAAAAAAAACGTGATAAATTCAGGACTATAAAATTGATCCCCAGTGTGGGCGGGATGTGCATTCCTTGTTCCTTATTCTAACAAGTATTGAATTATTCCTCTGACCATTAACTGTGATATCTTAAGTCGCATTTTTACTACAAATCCGATAGATTTCGATAATCACATTCCGTGATAAACATCATCAAGTCATTAAAGAAGGTAATGTAAGTTATATGCGGTGATACTGGTAATTTACCAACAATAAAGAACGACCGATCATTGGATATAGATAAAATATCTTGTTTTGTTACGTTTTGTAGAATTCTTGTCGATAGGGGAATTCAATAGCTAAACCGTTGATTGCAGATGTTCAGTTCAAAAGGCAAACTGTGTTCACCTGTGATTCATTGGAGAGTAGGCTTCTAAAATGATTAACATTAAACGCAATCCACATGTTCTTCGATTGGCTTTGGTTTATTTAATTTTGATCGAGATAAAAGGTAAGAAACTAATACTTTATTTCAAATTTTTCCAATGTGCAAATATGCGTTTCCATTACTTTTTTTCAATATGAATTTCTTGTATACCTCCTGTGATTCTCATCTGCGATACAAAGAATCGCATGTATGCAAATACCAAACGTTGCAAAATGTCGATTATATTCCGACTTCGTTAGTGTTGCAAAGCACATATATTTCATCGTTGAATAAAAATAAAGTAATATATTTTGCTGTAATAATGATAAAAATCACCGAATAACAATCGGACCATTTCGAGTCTTGCGATAAATCAAGCATGACAAGTACCTCAAGCGAAACGTCTCTTGTTTGACTAGCTGCATCCATCGTAAAGAGCTCATGCGTGTGATTTATATGAACTACTACTATATTGAATTTGTCGCAGACGCTCAGTAAGGGTGGTCACCTGAATATCTCGCTTACGACAAACATGCTGTTTTTATTTTATCTAGAATTTGTATATTTCGAACCTTTAGATTCATTCCGTTCATATTCTTCATACCGGATTTAACACCAACACCAACATTCGAATATTATCTGGAGTTTAGTGAGAGATGTTGCTAGCAGGCAGGTGATGTCGTCTCTCCCCAGGCACTTGATACTCTTTATTGGGGAAGGGGGGGTGTCATTTATATTCCATGGTAAATGTTTTGGTGTATTTACTGATTTGGTCTGTCTCGAAATGAAATTGTGTAAATCACTTTAAAACTAAGGAGAATCTCCCCCATGCATAGCTCTACTTTTTTTCCGCCACTTTGCTTTTCACTCTGCTCTTCAAATACTTATCATTAGAATTCTAATCATTCGGCTATGAACATCCCTGAAGAGACATAAGTTGTCGGAAAGTGCACCTGGTGCACAAAATTACTACGTATATGTGTTCTGATATTTATTATATTTAATGAGTATTAGATTTCTGTATTTGGTTTATCCATCATCTTTCCATCGGAACATGGATAAAGCAGCATGTAAAACTACATTCATCCATCGAGAACATATTTTAACAACAGACTATTTCTAGGTTCTTCCAATGACAATTGTTGGATGAAGAGAGGGTCATACATGTACTCCATTCCTACCAAGAACGGAGGTGTAGACTACCATACGGCAATCAACACCTGTGTCGAGAGAAACTCTACAATCGTCAGTATCCACTCGCAGGAGGAAAATAAATTTATTGATAATTTGAGGTACATGTTTAACATATATCTTTATTATAAAGTCAGTTACGTTATAGGACACCCTCAGTATTCTTTGGTTTGTTCCTTTTTCATTCGATCACCGACTCTATAGTTATGGGTATCATTCAACAGTTTACGTTGCGTACTACAGTGGATCATTTTCAGCCTCTGTGTTTTAGGTACAAATGTGATGAGATAGGACAAACTGTCAAAACCGAAAGTCAGACGCTTTCGTTATTAAGTCGAACACTTGTTTTAATAATTTATATTAAGTTGGACTCGTTAAAATGAATAGTATTTGGTCATTTTATATGACAAAATCACTTGAAACTTGTATTTAACCGCATCTAGAATAGCATACCATAACTCTTCCTGGTATATGGATGTAATATTTTATCATTCCCTTAAAGATGTATTTGGCAGGGACAGACCCAGCATTTTAGTAAAGAGGGGGAGAGGTATAAACCTGACAATATACCAGCGATTTCAGGGCAGAACCGTGGTAAAGAGACTTTGGTGAGAGGTCTTCCGGAAGCTCCAGCATTTAAGCTTTTTCTCGAGCCATTTTCGTGACTTCAAAATAGGTTGAAAACATGTTTTATGACCTGGAATTTTTTGGGGGTTATCAGAGGTCGATTTACTAGAGGAATGTTTCTAAAAGTGGCATGTATGACTCAATCGTACAAGACCTCTGAACTTTAACAAGGGTATATATGCGAAAAGTGAATATAGAACTAAAACTACAACTTTTGTTCAGAAGAGTTTCTTTTTCTTTCGATAGCATCGAGTGCATTTGGCATTTTAGCTGGTGTGTCTTCAGAGAAGCTGGGATCCAACAGCAATCCCTCAAAGGGATCATACGTAAGAGGATGCGATAAATTACCCTCTAGATGCAAAGGAACTGATAGTGTCACGGATGATACATTAGCAGAATTAAGATTCATGGAAATCTCTTTCACAACTTCGTCTTTGATAGTATCAGTTTCTTGGATCCTAGAAAGCATGTTCCCCTCTCTTCCATCATCAATTAATTTTTCCACACATGATTTGAGGTCATTTGAGCAAGACACTGGAAATTTTCATTTAGTTCATTTGGGCCACAAGCTTCATTAGGTATGACATCTGTAATAAATACCCGTAGCTGAGAATTCAATTTTAATTGTCGAGGGTGTTAGAGCTAACTGCCAAGCACTACTAAATAGTTTTAGAAATTGTTTATGACCTACTACCACTCCAGTCCCCTTAATGAAATCATCTAGTGTTTCGATGACTTTTTAGTGACTTAAATACAATACAGTCCTGTCAAATGGTTGAGTCCAATTATTCGTATGACTGGGCAATTCAACAATAATAATATCCTTTTCCTTAGCAAAATCAACAAATTCTACGTTGTTGTGTGAACCATGTCCTTTACAAATAAGCAGCTGAGGTCTGACTTGGCCTATATTTTTAAAGAGAGCGAAGTTAAGCAATACTATTCTTTGTCAAGCCGGACTCGGACAAGAAGTTCGCACCCTTTATTGATGACTCTCCAATGATAGACTCAAGGCCTCTTTTTCTTTGGTTTTCCTGGTATTATGAAATCTGGAGAGATGTAGTTGCCGGCGGCATTTCTACATGTTATGACAGCAATAAGCTCGCGTGACGTTGACGTTTTACCGTGTATTACTTTCGCGCCCTTTATAGCTAACACTTTATTAGGTTTGCGGTTTTTATACATGCTTCTTCCATATTCCATATTCCAATTGGCAAGTTTGTTGACAAAACAATCTTCCCAAGGTGTTTGAAAAAAGCGGGCTATGCGCTGACGAGACAAAGCATCTTGTCGCAGAGTTCCAATTGGCTCAAGGGAACGCAACGAAAATTGGTCGTACCTGGCTTTAGACCGACACCACCATCTGTTAAAGGGTTTACCATGTTTAAACTTGTAACCTCTGGGCTCTGCCATTGCAAACTTTATGACATTGGATATACTAAATCCTATTCCAATTTCCGATCTCTTTATAGCACATTTTACCATTTCCTTTTCATCTTCTTTATCAAGAACAGAGGACCGTCCCCATTTGCTTCCTTCTTGGACCTTCCCTCTGACACGATCACCTAGAGACGACTTTGGAACCAAATACTTTTTGGCGACTTGTCTTGTAGAAAGCCCATTATGTTTCACATCGGCGAGTGCAGCTGACATGGCCTCTTCAGTATATGATTTAGGCATCACTCTATAAAATTAAGAGACAATGCTCGAAATTAAGAAATTTTACTTATTTAATAATAAATCATGCTGATCGTAGAAAGAGAGGGATAAACTATATAGCATTTTAACTGATATTTTGAACGGTCTGAACGTGAATGTTATTGCATTTAAATCCGAAAAATATATTTGCATTCGCCCTTGAATTCTTGAGAATTTTGATATCGGTTGTTTGGCCTTTACATAACATGGTCCTACAATGAACCTTCTCGGAACAGCTTGTTAAATATGGAGCTATCCCCGCGTCTTAGATCAGATACGCCGCACGCCTTGTCAGCTTTTTATCTGCAAAGATTCCTATGGCACATTTGTCTTTCGGATTTCCCTCCTCCCATTAATGATAATGTAAAACATCAATTGGCATTTCCTTATGTCCCCCAGGGATGCATCCCAACAGCATAAATATTTTTAATAATGTCCCTTTGACTAGTCTGTTAGTCGGGACTCTTATTGATCAAGGATCTGAGCTAAGCTTACAGACGGGCAGAGCACGGTTAACTTATGTTGATGTCCTCTTACACATATGAAATTATCGGAACCTTTGACCCTTCTTAGTTTCTACACTAGATCACTATAGAAATTGGGATGGGATATTCGCCTGGATACGTATTATTGAAAAGTCACATTTTTCAAATTTGATAAAATGTCTGAATAAGATCAGTAAAATTTACCAAAAGTTTACAATATCTTTACCTTAAGTAAGAAGTTTAAAAGTAATCTGATAATTTTTTGGCGTGACAGTCCAAAACATTAGTGCAGACTCTAGCGAACTGAACCAATTGACTAATATATAAACCATGTGATGGGAGTCTGGGGACATCAGCATCGAGATTAGGGAAATTTACAAAAGGAAATCCAAAGTCGTCACGATTATCATATATGTTGGTATGAATATCAGTGGCGGATCCAGGATTTCCGAAAAGGAGGGGCCCACATGTGTATTAGCCATACTCTTCAGCCATTTTTTGTGCAAAATCTGGGATTTTACTAGTAAATATATGGCCAAAGGGGGGGGGCCTCTAAATCCGCCACTGAATATTGTTGTTAACAATTTTAATATTTAAGTCCAAAAATGGTGTTTCCTGGTCTATTAATCATGATAACCAACAATCATAAATACACCAGAGAGATATTGAAATTTAAGCCATTACGATATGTTTTAATTGTTTTAATTAACTTACTTAAATAAATTAAATGCTATTGTTTCTATCATAATTTTACATTTCTTATATAAATGGATCTTGCAATAAGTTTGATTTTAAATTTTGTCACAATTGAACTTTTGGTAGGAAGAGTATGGTGATATCATGTATAGCGATACCTAATAATAGTAAAATGGTGGAGATGGCAGATGTCCACTCTCGAAACAACGTGATTATAGATTAAAAACAAAACACGAACTAAAACACAACTTAAATGTTCATTCGTCAAACAATATACATTACAAGGTATTTACACCTTTAACCATTTTGTACGTATTTATAGGGATAAATTAGTAGCAGTACCAGTATGGATTGGAATGAGAAGAACGGACTCCAGACGTAATTGGGAAGATGGGTCTATGTTGGACTACATAGGTCCATATGAAGCAGTAGCTTACAAAAGTTAGTATAATTGCCCGTTTCTGAAGTGACTCTTCCAGAGACATTGTGCTAGAATTCAGTATAGCCATTCACATCGATTAATTCTGTATGCCAAGGCATAGGATAAATCTTACCCATGTTTATAAACACGAGTCTAGATTTTATCATAACAGGGAGGGGGGGGGCAGTTTATCATGGTCAAATTTTCCTAAAAGGTATATTATTACTTTGAATGATAGTAGATTTTCGCCTCAGTGCATAGTAGCGCGGTGGCGTAAAGGATGAATACACCACTTTCTGTAAGTCGATGTAAGGTCAAATCCAGCTGAATCCCACCTTTTTTGTGTTTTGCACCCTTTGATATTTTGTTCCCCCCCCCCTTTTTTTTTTGTTACTCTTCTGTTTTAAATAATTTTTATTTTATTTAAATCATTTTCGCCTGTTTCTGTTTTATACCATTATTAATTATTTTGTTTGTTTTATTTATATTTAATCAAATATAGCAACAAATAGATGGCATAATAGAATAACAATGAATTCAATAATCATACATGCACACATACATAAATAAAACAATATATATATGATAACATATGTTATATACGCATCAGCACACATTTTATTCTGAGGCTGTTGCCGTTGTTTCACGGTCCTCCTCGGCTGTTTTCGTATCGGAGCAGCTTCTTCGCTGAGGCTATTTATATTTGCATTTAAGGTTTTATCTTGCAACATATCCCTTTATATCGGCCCAAATCAGCTCAATGGTATTTAGATCAGCATGATATGTAGTCTTAAAAGCGAATGACTATCAATCAATTTGTCAACTGTATAAGGGTGGAGTGGACATAGGTTTTATCATTATAAACAATCACACGTCCTTCGTCGCGATATCTTTTTATTTTCCTGAGATACGATATACGAGCGGCTACGACATCAAGTCTTTCCATTAACATCTTTCGAATTGATGAACACTTCTTATATGAAAAACCAAGTTTCTTCAAAATTTTTTCCAGGGGTTCTCGTCCACCCTTAAAGTTAATTTTAAACGCAACTTTGGCAAAACATTTGCGATGGTCGGTATTTCTTTCCGGACAACATGCATTTCTTAAACGGTCCCCCTTCACTACGCATTGCCAAAATCGTCCATTACTATTTTATCCCTTCTCGTGGAACGGGATTTGTCTATGTCATTGGCTGCTCTAGTTCTTAACACCGTAATAGTTCTTGTTGGAATGTTTGTCGTCTGGCTTGCTCTTTCACGAAGACATCTTAAAGAAACGAACAATTCTTTAATCGGACATTCTACCCCACAATATTTAATCACAGACGAGATTATCTACCTCGCTTGAGGCGTCAAATTTCGGCGTTTTTCAGTCATATCTGTATGGTCAAATGAATCGAGGCGGGATTTTTCATGCTCTTTACAGTTACAGTATACTTTTCCGCGTTCAAGTTTTACGAGAAAGAATAAAAAATATGTTCTTTTTCACGCCAATTTTGTTCCAGGTAAAAATAAAATGATGAAGTATGATTTGAACCCACACTCATATATCTCTCCGCAACGTGTTTGTGGGCGTTACTGCTAAGCCACATAGACTCTTATTATGATGTTTAAAACAAGGCCATTTAAATGAATAAAGGTATATATTTGAAGAAATAAACTTGGTTAAACACCCCAATAATTTGATAATGGAATCTTTGTTTTTGGTTTTTAAATGTCCGGATGGGCACAGTTATCGCTGTAGACCTATATCAATTCTAGATGCAACCCATTTGGTGAAATAATTTCGATATGGCATTTTAAATTAAAAACAAAACCTTATGAGACGAGTACATAATTAACATGCATTCTCTCTTTTAATATCATCTGTATGTAGAATTAAAAGATATGGAACTTAACAACATACTGTACCGTTATTAAACAGCGATCATATTTCTCCAAAAGGATAATTTATTCCTGAGATCAAAGAGGATAAAGGGTTATGAATTATACATCACAAGGAAAATAACACGATCAGTTTATTTACCTGCGTGCCCAGAGAAAAAGTAAACTACGTTAAAACAGTCGTCATAGAGATAAGTCGGATGGAATTTCTGGGAAAGCTTCAGTGTCAAATTAAAATACCACTGGTACAACAACTTACTTCAACGCTCACATACCGACATACTGTGATGACCTGTGTCATTCTGACATTCAGCTGAATCAAATGTCTTTTTGTCCTTTCCTGTTTCATCATTTCACTGCATCTGTTATATGATCTTATATGTTTATGCTGACTTTGGAACTCGGTGCGACTTAATGAATGAGGTTACGGCCTGTAACCGAGAGGTCCTGAGTTGGACTAAAAACGAGGTCCTGAGTAACAGGGTGTGGCACGTAAATGATCTCTCCCTACTTCTTTTAGGTTCGCGGCAAAGGTATAAATGTCTATGCAGTGCACCAGACCTCACATAATCCTATTTTTAGATTCATAACGTTTAGCAATTGGACGTTGTCATTACTGTCATACCAACAAGGAAACAACTATGTTGTTTGTGTATTATATTACATTTCCTTCAGATAAATTTAAGTTTCTAAAAACCAAGAGACGTTTACTCTCCCTACTTCTTTTAGGTTCGCGGCAAAGGTATAAATGTCTATGTAATGCACCAGACCTCTCACATAATCCTATTTTTAGATTCATAACTTTTAGCCATTGGTCGTTGTTATTACTGTCATACGAACAAGGAAACAACTATGTTGTTTGTGTATTATACTACATTTCCTTCAGAAAAATTTAAGTTTCTAAAAACCAGGAGACGTTTACGCCACCAGCACCTGGTCATATGTGTCCACGTTTTTCATGAAAATCTAACATGACTCTTTTTGTAGCATACACAAGTTACATTTATACATTGCAAAGTGTATTTTTATTGTATACAACTCCAATTGCACACCTTGTTTATTCAATTATTATGAAAAATTGAGGGGTATACATTCAGGATTTAACTCTGGAATAATTTTACTTTAAAAGTTTGCTATTTTCTTTTGTTTTAGATGCTTGTATATACCTATACAAAACGTGGTACGAAGGAAATTGTGACAACACTCTGTACTACATATGCAAGAAACCTAATAATGGTAAGAGTATTTCATTTTGTGAATGTGATTAGAAAATTGATACAACCAACTCACGTGGCCAAACAATCATGACATCTAATGGTATACAAAATCAGGAAAACTAATCAGAGTATATTTATGAAGCTATTTATTTGAAAGTATGTTTTGAAAGAAAGAGTAAAGATATTAAAATCAAACAACAAAGACAAAGAAAAACATCACAACAAATCGAATATAATGCAGCTCAGACACCGACTAATGACGGTCAATCGAAGAAACATTAGCTACACAATTGGTGTGGTCAGGAAGATTAATTGATTGATTTTTGTTTTACGTCACACCACGAATATTTCACGTATATGGTGACGGCATCTGCCTGATGCGGGGCATACAAATTTTGACTTTGCAACGGACCCTCCCGAAGCAGTGAGGGATCTTTAACGTGCCATGCATACCACGACACGGGGCCTAGGTTTTCACTGTTTCATCCGAAAGACATGACACCGGCATGACCAGAGCGGGACTCGAACCCCGGCCTCCCGATCAGGAGTCCGATACCACTAGGCCACGCCGGCTTTGGTCAGGAGGAATAATGGCGATTATACTGAATATATATTTAACAAATATTACGTTGCATATTTGAAGTATACTGTTTTCTTGTAACATCTTCAATAACTCAACTTCCCTATTCACTCTACTCCATCCTGATCCGTATAAGCACGATACGCTGAACATGATCTGCCGTCTTTGTAATGTTATTGTACTTTTAGTTTTGAATTCGCGTACACATTTTCTTTTTCATTACTGGTGATAAATTTAAGATCTATAAAAGTATAACTAGGGAAAGGTTTCTATTTAAACAAAAGATATTTCAAATAAAGTACCGAAGGGTAAACCATATCATAGTCCATGGAATAAAAGGACAATATCGTATATAGTGTCATATTCAGACAAATACGAACTCCAATAAAATCGACGTGAGACCAGGGGACCTGTGGTTAAAGTTTGAGAGACAATTTAATTATAAAAGTTTCTGTATACAAATCTAAATTTCTTTACAAAGCTTGTTTCGTATGCTATAAATCAGTACACAGACTATGACTTAACGTCTTCTCATTTCTAGGATATAGTCAGAAGATATTTAACCATTGGTTAGCTTAACTAGTGGTTAAAGTGTCGAACAACTGGCCCAAGTGCCCGGGATGAGTAAGTGTCCCTGGTTGCATGCAACACCCGTCACAAAAGTCATGTAAAAAACTTTAGAGGAAGTAAATACATAAATATACACTATGAACACATGAAGGAGACAAGAACAAGTAGTCAAATTTTCCTATTAAATGCATAAAATGTTGTTTAACTGAAATTCCGACATCGGAAATGCACGCGAACAAATGCCTGCATATATACGTATTATGTCAAATCAAGTATAGTCAAAAAGGTACAATAGTTAGTTTGTATGATCAGGTCCCAAAATATCGTTAACATTCTTGAAGGAGGAATCTGAAGTTGTACTAGATCCCTGTATCGACCATAGAACTTCCTCGGTGACAATTTTAAACATTCCTCAATATATCCTTGTGAGAGTAGTTTCGTGGCATGAAGCCTTGCTCTCAGGACGAAATGTTCATATTTAGAGCATGCCCTGGCATAGCGTTAAAGTTAAGAAATGGAGACGCCATATGCGGGAGAGAAAGGTATATTGCTACTCAGAAAAGGGGAGTCGGTAATAATGAAATTGTAATCGCCTTCTTTGTCTTAAAGAGAAGTTACTAATGAACCATCTTCACTCATTGACAGGAGTATACCGAGGTATGAAGCAGAAGATGCGCTCTTAGTTGTGTATTTCACGTCGAGTTTTTTTTTTTTTTTTTTTTGGATATATGATGTTGAGGTGATCCTTAAATACAGGGTTGTTAATCGACAAAACCTCATCGATGTATCTTTATGTAATGTTGAACCGAGATGCTAATTGTTTATTGCCTTTGGAGAACAAAGACTGTATGAATTCTGCTTCGTAAGGGTACAAAAATATGTGGGCCGGAAACGCGCAATTAGTACCCATCGAAATGTGAACAATCTTTTAGAACACTTTTCCATCAAATATCACAAAACTATTATCTATAAGAAATTTTAACATTTGGATGATCTCTTTTTCTGTATACTTGCCGTTGGAATCAGGCTGTTCCCTTACAAATATGCTCCTCCCCCTTTCGGTACGACTCTGTACAATTTTATAAAATACTATATGTACTCAGTGACCTTTGACCTTTACACCCGAGAATCAATACTATATGTATTCGGTGACCTTTGATCTTTACACCCGAGAATCAATAAGGGTAATCTTCCACTCATAACCAACCTACAAATGAAAAATTTCAATTCAATGTATTCATTCATTGCTGAAATAATGAACGGAAAATTTGATCTATTGGAAATTTTCTAATTTCAATGGGTGTAACCTTGTCAAAAATTGTTGTATGGTAACCAAATGAAAACTTCTTCTAGATATTCTCATGATGTATCTGTATGTCAAATGTCAATCCAATATATGCACTCATTGCAGAGATAATCAACAGAAAATGTGAATTATTCGACATTTTTAAAGTTCAAGCTGTGTAACTCTGTCAAAAATTGTTCGATAGTAACCAAATCCAAACACTTGATATAGATATTCTAAAAATATATCTGAATGTTACATTTCATTTCAATATGTGCACCTGTTGCGGAGATAATGAATAACGGACACTGTTCCGGTTACGAACCGACTGAGAGCAGCAAAGCAGTATACCTTTCTTCTTGTAATGTGGGGGGTATAATAAATACGTTTTAATAAAAAAGGTAAAAACATGTACCTATGGTTAACCAATAGGAAGAATTCATGGCATGATACAATTATTTTCGATTTCCTAAGTATTAACTACAGTGTACAAATTTATAATTTATAGAGCACTATGATTGAAAAATAGTATAAAGGAACTTTTTTTTTTTTCAGTTTATGAAAAAGGCAAGAAATGTGATTTCCAAACCTCATCCTCAATTGAAACTCCTGTAACGGAATCGCAGAGCGTATCCAGTCTGTCATCTACTGAAATGCCTGGCACATCTTTGACAACTATATCGCTTACTTCAACAAACTTCACGTCAGAGTTAGATCTAAAAACGGTGTTATCATCGACTGACTCTAACGTATATGCAACATTAAAGCCAAGCGAATCCAGTACCTCACAACCAGAAATCTTGGTCTCTAGCATAATTACAGGTGATGAGAGCAAGATTTTAAACTTTGACAATACAATGACATCTATAGAAGAATACCACACGATTATTCCTACCGTTGAATATTCCCATATTATCGATGCTAGTACTGTAACAGATGTTACAACTGTGGTTGGTATGGCAACAGAGCTCACAATAATGTCCAGTATGATGTTTGGGATTTCATATGTAGAGACTTCGTCTAATGAGATTTATTCACAGTCTGAAACACAACAGCCGGTCAGTAACGTACCGATGCCCCTCACCATGTCATTGAATGACATAACTTTACTATCTGATGTTCATACAATTATTGATGATAAAAATCAAGGGAAAACGGATATTCATTTGTTCTCATCGACAATGTCCTCGTCTACAATTCAATACACTACATCCGATACCTACAATTTGGTTTTACAGAAAATGACCACATCGATACAATATCAATCAGAACCACACTATGATAAAGAGGCTTTCGGCAAAGTTTTAGAAGAATTGCGTGTGAAGAAAAGACTTAAAGTGGTGGCAAAGGAAGCACCTGGCGGGGAAACTATTGGCGCTGTAGCTATCATGATTCTATTCGTAATATTTGCCGGCGTAGTACTTTTAGATCTGAGCACAATTCAAAATCATTTAAAACTGTTTGTAAGAAACGTGAAGGGTGTGTGCGACAAATCTGACAAAGATGTACACACGCAAGAAGCAGATGTACGACTCTAGATAAATGAAGCAAGTTGATGTTTGATATCATGAAATTTATTACAGATATATCTGCCTACGAAACATCAACTGTGTATTAAGTAATATGTTTGGTTGTAACTCAATATTTATGGCTTAAACAAACTGACTGAATAGCAGTTTTTATTGTTTTATCTTCTGCATCTGCGTGGCGATTTTTTTAATATAACTGTATAGCCTACATAGTAGATATTGAAAATAAGGGCCATTGTAATTCGGCTTTCTGTCAGTATCACAGCTCTACCTATAAATATTCCTGTTCCTGTTCTACAGCCTATATAAGCAATGAAATAACACATTGTTCCAGATTTCAAAGAGCAACTACCTTAAGTTGCTGTTCTACAAAATATTCATTGACATTGGACTTGTGCATTTGACACCTATTCAATTTCGACCTTAAATGACACAGATATTGTTAATGAACAGATGGATGCAAAACCCAAAGACCCAAGCCTGCTTGATGAGAACATATACAAGGAACTCGAAAACTGGTTATGAGTAGAATGACAAGTATCTATTGATTGCTCTCAACTATATTGTTTTTGGTTCCTTGTGCCAGAGGCAGAAAAGACTATATATATATATATATATATATATATATATATATATATATATATATATATATATATATATATATATATATATATATATATATATATAAATATAAATATATACATATATATATATATATATATATATATATATATATATATATATATATATATATATATATATATATATATGTGTGTGTGTGTGTGCCCAACTGAATATGAAGCATTCATTTCCATTATGAGAGCTGCACAATTCTGTGTGTGTGTGTGTGTGTGTGTGTGTGTGTGTGTGTGTGTGTGTGTGTGTGTGTGTGTGTGTGTGTGTTACTTCCAGGCTTTTACCATTAAACGTCAGCAGAAGCATAATCCCAACGCCATTTTCTTTGCAGTTTCAATTGTAAATTTTTATCTTTCTCAGTTGTAATGACGTGAAAATTCTTTAAAAAAAGGTAAGAATTCCTTTAAGCCACATGTTCTTGCAGCATACTTAATTAGGAGATAAACGTACTGTTTTATGATTCCAACAGGTTTATAGTGTATATACGGTTGGAAATGCAATTATACAATAAGGGATTTTAATATCAAAAATACATATTTTTCATTTATGAAACGAGTGTTTCTTAAGAATGACTTGTATGCATTTAAATGTATTTCTAGTGTTTGGTGATAATTGAGAAATATACTAACCCGAGTGTTCATTTAACTTGGCCCATGTCAGAGTGTAGCTTCAACACTCCCAACCCACCCCACCAGTCGATGCCAGGTTGATCGTTTTCCACAAATTATGAGAGTAATTTTTCTTCACAAATAACCAGTATGTCTGAAGAAAACAAACTATAAACCCTATCCCAATTATGGTGTGTATAAATAAACAAATTTAGTTACTTGAATAGTTCAATCAAGGCCAGATTTCTTTATATTCCTTGTAGTAAGTCAGAACAATTTTCCCTAAATATTTTCTATTCAACACATCCAGTGGTCGCCACTTCACACCAGTTTACAATGATGGAACATTTTATAGATCTAGAACCGTATGTGTAAATATTTTATGAATATACTATGAAATCAATATAAGCTGCAACTACTTAAAATATGCAAATTACATAAATCTATGTCAACTGAATA
The DNA here is from genome assembly GCA_035048485.1 of Pteria penguin. Taxonomy (NCBI): domain Eukaryota; kingdom Metazoa; phylum Mollusca; class Bivalvia; order Pterioida; family Pteriidae; genus Pteria; species Pteria penguin. Next base: position 16,812,575 of record CM068591.1, on the reverse strand, counting down.
TAATTAAAGTATGGCAGAGAGAACTTTGCGAACCTTTGCTTTAAAACTCAATATGACACGCTGTTATTTTTTCTCTCAGACTTATTTCCGTCCCGAAAAGAAAGGCTCTCTTGCAGACATTTAGAATCGCGGCATAAATGTGCCTGCAAGCTATTTATATCATCTATGTTTTTATACACATTCTTAATTTTGCATGGTAAAACAATTTGGACAATACCTGAGAAAGGCGAATTGATCAAATGCTACAGCTGATATTATTACTGCTTTACTATACTGTATACCTTGTAACACTTATTATTACCCACAGGTCTATACAGCTATCTGGCACTGCATGAGGTTGTCATTAATCCAGTATTCTGATTCGGGATATTAGTCTGAAATGTCAGACCCAAGCACGATATCGACAGTCATTTTAAGTAACAAACGTCATTTAATTGGTATGGTTACGGGCGCCACCTTCTCACTAGCCACAAAAGCAGCACAATCAAAGGAACCACATTTAAAAATGTCTAAATAATCCTCCATATATACAACAGGGATAAACAGGTTTCTCAAGAAGAGGGGCCATGAAATTTTTATTATACACGAAACGTTTATAGAATAATGTGTTGATATAAAAAATATGTACGGCGACATCAACATCAGTAAACCGTGCTCTTCCCGTCTGTGCACGAGCGCAGATCCTTGATCAATAGAAGTCCCGACCAACAGTCAGAGGGGACGAGGATCAGGACCTTGTCTCCTCTGAAAAGGTTTGGACAAGCCCGTCATAGAGTCCCTACTGCCCTGTCAGTCAGAGTGCAACGCTCAAGCAAAAGTTTGCATTAGGTATAGAGGGGTCCAATACCAGAACTATGGTCTTAGCGATGATCTCGGGGTCATACTGTCGAAGTCGAAGGCGTTAAATAACAAAGCAAATTGTGAGAAATAAAACATTTTGCTTTTTTTCTAACCCCCGTCGATTCTCTTTATGAGAGGAATTCAGACCCAAGTCCCATTCCTGGGTCTGAAATATACACAGATTTACCTCCAAGGGAACTGTAAAGACAAACTACGTTTTCTACACAAAGTAACACAGCAGTCGATAAAACTGTTTGATTTGAAAAAAGTGGCGTCATCTTTATTAACATAACAGTGATCTAGAAGGTATTTCCAGAAGAAATTCAATTTTCCCGATCAATCTGTCTTACAGTCGTCTAAACGAGTGAAATCAGGACAAAGAAAAGTTGACACTAAGAATACAAATATGTATAAATGTATAAAGAGAAACTATTTCAAAACACGATCAGTTTCTTCGACAGTATTGGGTTTAGCCATGGACTCGGTCTTCCAATGTTTGGACATTTTGGCGTCGTTGTCTTGTATCAGGTTCCAAATAATCCAGGTATGCAAAGAATAAAAGTATTGAGCAATATATAGGACATTAATGTGGGTAGAGCTAGTCATGTGACAAGATATAACGTAACTACAGACGGCGTCGTAATAAAACTGCAATCGTTAAAACTTGAACACCATTACTTACTCCGGAAATTGCGATCTACATGTTTTCATAGAAAAATCATAGAAATCTGTTGTAACGAGGTAGAAAATGATGAAATTTGACTGTAATATAACTGATATATACTTCTTAACTACGATTGTCTACAATTTTATAAACGAACAACAGGCATCAGTGAACAGAGGAAATTCTATATCATAAACAAGTTGACAAACGTACACTGTCATTTAATTAATTATTATACTTTCACGACACTTCCCCACATATATTTCATTTTGTCCGCTAAAAGACTTATTATTGGATAAATACATTTCATGTAAAATAAAAATATGGAAACAACTATCATATCATGACACCTTTGACTGGTCAAACTATAATAGATATTGATTTAATGATACTCATGAATATTTATCAGTGAAATAGAACATGTTTAAATAATCTGCCCCATCCCACACTACATATAATCTTATCCAATAGCTAACGTAAGTTCATAAATATAAATAATATATATATAATCAACCTCTTATCCCTGTAATCCGCTCTTACTATCACACTCTCCACCCCCTTCTCCAGTATGCACTCTTTCCTTAACTTTTCAAATCCTTTCATGCCGTATCTCTCATCCGTTAGAAACACTCTACTCTTCTCTTCCTTCTCTTTTTTTTCCAAATCTTCTTTCATCATCTCCTCAGTCTGTTCACATCTTTCTTCCAGCCTTTCTGCTATATCCTCATTCTCCTATTCTTTTCCTTTTCTTCGCAACTCTCCCTGTTTGAAAAATTATATCGCATCTCTCCACTTCTTCCTCATCATAATCTTTTAATAGGGTTTCAACATTATATCACATAGATCAATAACGTCTTGCAGCAAATCACTTTCTTCAACTTTCTTTTCCACTTCCTTTTCCTTCTCTTCTTTCATCATAGCGTATCTTAGGGACTTCATTTTTCCAATCCACTCAAATCACATCTACATCTGCAACTACCTTGTATGGGTTTACTGATTTCTGGATAAAACATTCTATCATTAATATCTGGACAGGTCATCTTTCTCATTAGGTGGTTTCTATATTCTTGGATATGGCTTTCCAGCTGTAATAGTATTCACTAGGCAACATGAATATGCTGCTTGCTTTTTTGGCACATGCATCCTAATAAAGCGCCAAACTGCATATATTTCCTTTATGTATGCTAGGTGATCACATTTATTGCAATTGTAATACATCTGCAAATTATAAATATTTATTTTAAGTTTACATTTTAAGCCTTTCCCCGATTTAGGTATGTCCATAATGAGGCATGGCTTAAGTCGGTCGTGATGAATAAGTTCTATATTATCTTTATACTCTATTTTGTATAAAAACTGAGCTTTATATATCTACTTTAAGTAAGGTCTTGATCAGGCAGATTCTCATTTATTAAACGGAGATTTTAATTTATAAACCATCGTCCATATCGTGCACTTATTTTTACTGATTCTTGTATGTCATGTTGTATCAGTTTTTGTCTAACTGCACTACTTCAAGCTTCCCTCTAGCTAAGTCATACAATTGCCATAGCCTGTTTTTATGCTCCCCGAAATATTGCAGGGGAGCATATAGTCGCTGTCGTGTCTTTCCGACTGTCCGTCCGTTCGAGCTCATAATTCCCATACCTTTCATCAAAATTTGATCATACTTCACCAAAATATTATTTAGGTTATGGGCTTTTGGACTAAAGACTCTCAAGGTTATTTCTGAAAGCCCAAGGTCACTTATTAACTATGACGTAAAATGTCATGAAGTACTTATATCTCCTACACCTTTCCTCAGAATTTAATCATACTCCACCAAAATATTACTTACGTTAAAGGTTTCTGGACAAATGTTACTCGAGGTTATTTCTGAAAGATCAAGCTCACTTATGAACTATGACTTAAAACACTATGAAGAACTTGTATCTCTTTCACCTTTCATCAGAATTTGATCATACTTCACCAAAATGTTAGTTGGGTTGAGGGGTTTTGGACAAAGGTCATTTCTGAAAGGTCAAGGTCACGATAAAATGTTTTACTTCATAACTAATCAAGGTCAAACTTACTCAATTTAGTTTAAGATACTGTGATCACGTGTTCTACAATTGACTCAATTGGATATCCATATGTTATCGTGGACCTTGACGGACTCAGACCAAATATTGAATACTTTGAACTATGCAATCACAAATAATACAAGTTTTTAATTTTCAGTTTTATTGGCAATAATATTGGCCGCAGTGGATTTTTCAACCAACATTATAATACATGTAATTGCAATTCATCATAATGCATTACCATTATACATTATCATAAGTGAAATCCCATTGTCCAATTGACAAGGGCAAACAACATGGATGGTAGAAAATTTACCATGTACAACATTATTCACTATCATACCAAGTCTATATATAGACAAAAACAATTCATTATGTAACCTCAAATGCATCATAATATATTGATATAGCATTAACATTACACATTAAGTGGATGCCAATTGACAAGGACAAACCACAAGAATGGTAGAAATCTACCATACAACATTATTCATTATCATACAAAGTCTATATATAGAATATGTTGAGTGGTTTATGGCCACATGATCTTTGATCACGCCAACTTCCTTGTTGGTGAAACCACTCAAATATTCTAATAGACAGGTTTACCACTGCGGCTCAATCAACAATCAACATTATTCACTATCATACCAAGTCTATATATAGACAAAAACAATTCATTATGTAACCTCAAATGCATCATAATATATTGATATAGCATTAACATTACACATTAAGTGGATGCCAATTGACAAGGACAAACCACAAGAATGGTAGAAATCTACCATACAACATTATTCATTATCATACAAAGTCTATATATAGAATATGTTGAGTGGTTTATGGCACGAAGTCTATATATATAAGATAATGAATAGTTTATGTAAAATACAAGATTATTCATTAGTATATTACTTATAAACGTCACTATTCAACGAAAATGAATACAATATTGCAGTATGAGATAATCAGCATTACTGGTGTACTTTCCTAGTATACTGAAGAATCCATACTACTATTACAGTCTGTACACAAAAGATATACATTGAATAGTTTGCTTCTGCCAGATATGGTTCAAGAGATGATCCACCGCGACAAGGGATTGTTTTAACGAAAATGAATACAATATTGCAGTATGAAATAATCAGCATTACTGGTGTACTTTCCTAGTATACCGAAGAATCCATACTATTATTACAGTCTGTACACAAAGTATATACATTGAATAGTTTGTGTCCGCCAGATATGGTTCAAGAGACGATCCACCGTGACAAGGGATTGTTGAAAGGTTGAACATCTGATGTTAGTTTTACAACCAAATTGCAGGTCTGAAACCAACTCTGAAAAATAGAAAAAACTAGGCAGAAATGTGTTCAAAATGAAATTCACTATACCGGTATGTAATATTACAAATAAAGATAAGACGTCTCGGCACTGCTTCGCCCTATGGATGCAATGACAATATTAGTAGTATTGGTAATCTCACTAGTCCTGCGTGTCAATCAGTTAACGTACTCGGTTTATTCAACAAAAGCCAGAGGAGGCATCGAAGTCATGGTACACGCAAATACAACAAACCTGAAATACATAATATTTCCTTTGATGCTCTTTTGCCATTTATAAATAAACCTTTGGGCCTTCATCACATTCGTACAAAACTTTATTCTATTTCACTCAGAAAATTACACGAGTTGTACGTATCGTCCAGACACCGTATATTCACTGATATAAGCTCTGCAGAGTATAGACTAGATGGCATTATTATGGACATATCGACCGCTAGACTTTTTCGTCCCGTCAAGTCCGATATTTCTATGGAAAAATCTAATCGCCCTTTCATCAAAATTAAATTTGCAAATAAAGGCATTGATTATTTAAATTTCGGCCAAATTTTAAATCATAAGTCTGTTTTAGAGAAAATACCCCCATATTTCAAAAACAAAGATCCGCCATGTATTTCCTATAGCTACACGCCATCAGTTGCATCCAAAATTTATAATTACAAAGGTTTTCTACAGTGTCTTGATCTTAGCAACTCTGCATGCCATTCTCAACCGTGTGCATGTTCCTCGTCTAATTTCGTATATTCTCCTTGTGGCCATGTCATTACTGGTGATCTCGATATAGTTAAAAACTCTAAATTAAGAGAACTTTTACTTAAAGGTCCAAAATACAGAGAAACCAGATCATTCACATGGAGCCAAAATTTTGAGAATATTATGAACTGCTGCGAGGAATATGCCACACGATGGGCAAAAAGAGAGGAAGTACAAGTCGACACTCTTTCGGAATGGATAAAATCGATTGCAGTACTGCTGAGATCAAAAATTAAAAAATTACAAGGTTCTGTAAACACCAGATTCGAATCTATTTTTAAAGATCCTGATGTTGTCAGAGAACTTACCTTCCTCCAAGAACATTATATCATTACACCAGCAGATAAAGCATCTAATAATTATACATTTACTTGTAAGAAATATTACTTTGACAGCCTAGTGAAAGAATTAGGATTAAATTCAGCTCCAGGAAATCCTACTTATACTCTCACGAACTTTTCGGTTTCGGAAGTACTCGAGAATCATAAATCTGTCCTCAATACGTTTGGTATTGACTCAAATAAATTGAATTTAGAACTTCCATATTTGTACTGTATTCCAAAAATGCACAAAACTCCGTACAAACAACGCTTTATCGCTGGTTCCTCGAAGTGTTCCACAAAATCTGTATCGATGCTACTCACAAAAATATTATCAGAAATTAAATCTGGCCTTCATAGATATTGCGAAACAGTATATTCCAGAAGTGGAATTAATCAAATGTGGATCCTTAAAAATTCAAAAGAGTTGTTAGAACATCTAAAATCAAAAAGTTTTACTAAAATTCACTCCATCAAGTCTTTTGACTTTTCGACTCTGTACACAACGATCCCTCATCAGAAATTAAAAGACAGATTAGCGGAAATTATTCAAAATGCATTTACTAGTAAAAACGGAAGCCGCAAATTCAAATATATAGTAATAGGCCACGATAAAACTTACTTTGTTAGGGAAAATTCTGATTCCAAAAATAAATACACTGAAACAGCTGTCATTCAGATGTTGAACTTTCTTATCGATAACATTTTTGTGGTGTTTGGAGGTAAGGTTTTTCAACAAATTGTCGGCATTCCAATGGGCACTAACTGTGCTCCGCTTCTGGCTGACATATTCCTTTATTCATACGAAGCTGAGTTCATTCAGTCTTTGCTTTCGCAAGGAAAAAAACAATTGGCTCTTGGCTTCAATTTTACTTACAGATATATAGATGACTTGCTTTCAATTAATAATCCTTCATTCGCGGATTACCTTAGCATCATCTATCCAAGTGAACTGGAGGTCAAAGAAACCACAGAAACTAGTAATTCTACTTCGTATTTAGATATTATGTTGTCTTTCGACATTAATGGTCAATTGAACACCTCACTCTATGACAAACGTGACGATTTCAATTTCGCTATCACAAACTTTCCTTTCATAAGTAGCAACATTCCATCATCGCCCGCATACGGTGTATTCATATCTCAGTTAATACGTTATTCCAGAGCATGTTCAAATTACAATGACTTTGTTCTGAGGGCTAGGCGACTTTCAGTTAAGCTGCTCAACCAGGGTTATATATGTGCTAGACTAGCATCGTCACTGAGGAAGTTCTACGGTCGTTACGAGACTCTTATTACTCCATATGATATCTCGTTTTCCAGACTTTTAAATGATATTCTGGACTGAGACCGATTCCGATCACTTTACACAGATTTGACACCTTCTATACTAGAAGGTTACCTACTTCGACTTCTCCATATATAGATACATATGGAATTCACACGATTTGACTCTTTCTACGGGGTATATGTGACGGGTGTTGCTAGCAAGCAGGAGATGCTCACTCTTCCCGGGCACCTGATCTCACTCCATCACAGGGGTTCACATATGCTCTTCAAGTAGACATATTTTGTTATTTTCCATTTGTTTTTCATTTTCACTGATTTTGTATGTCCTATGGTTTCATGATTTTTGGACTTGTGGTTTGGATTTATCCATCATCTTTACATCGTAACTTATGGGAGGGATGGGAGGGTGATTTTTCGAATGTCTTTGTTCTTCATTTTTGCAATGAATGCTAGAGGGGTCTTACAATTGAAGCATTGACCCGAATCAATTGAAACAATGACCATTACTTAATTATCTAAGAACGATAACCCAAACTCGTATACCAGAGGATACGAGTTATCTTTCCTAAGAATGCCACGATAAATGAGAATATTATGAGACAAGCTCAAATATTCTTAATTATCGTGGACCTTGACGGACTCAGACCAAATATTGAATACTTTGAACTATGCAATCACAAATAATACAAGTTTTTAATTTTCAGTTTTATTGGCAATAATATTGGCCGCAGTGGATTTTTCAACCAACATTATAATACATGTAATTGCAATTCATCATAATGCATTACCATTATACATTATCATAAGTGAAAGCCCATTGTCCAATTGACAAGGGCAAACAACATGGATGGTAGAAAATTTACCATGTACAACATTATTCACTATCATACCAAGTCTATATATAGACAAAAACAATTCATTATGTAACCTCAAATGCATCATAATATATTGATATAGCATTAACATTACACATTAAGTGGATGCCAATTGACAAGGACAAACCACAAGAATGGTAGAAATCTACCATACAACATTATTCATTATCATACAAAGTCTATATATAGAATATGTTGAGTGGTTTATGGCCACATGATCTTTGATCACGCCAACTTCCTTGTTGGTGAAACCACTCAAATATTCTAATAGACAGGTTTACCACTGCGGCTCAATCAACATGTTAAGTATGTCTGCTAACCAGAATATGTGTATGAAGGAGACTATTAGTCCCGCTATTACCTAATATGGAAAAAGGCAGTCTTTTGCAGACAAATGGACACCATCAGGGTCCAAAAAGGTCAGTGGTAATAGATGCGAGCTGATGGTGCTACAATATATATCCTGAGGGAATTGAGGTAGCATGCCTATTCAGGTTATTGAACCTCCACTGAGTGTTTTACAACTGAATAACTACCGGGGCCTTCATATCTCCAATTTAGGCGAGGGAGAGCATAGGACCAAATTAGCAAAGCATAGGAATAGGTTTCATGCAGGTATTCATATAAGCAAGTAATATTCCGATGAAGTTACATTATGCGAGTGTTACCTAGATCATTCACTCATTGACACCACAGCGAATGATAATGCAGTCAGATGTGCTGCTTCAGTTACCCAAATGTTGAAGATGACTTCTTGAAATGATGAGGGTCTGACCACTATATCTGATTTACATTTGAAGCTAACTGAAGCCATGTAAGAGTGAACAGTAGCTGCTGAATATGCCTGCAGGACACACATATATATATATATGTAGTCTGCTGAACAGTTCGAATGATTTTATGCCTATTTCTATGCTCGTCTGGTGATATCTACCACTGATTGTTGCCATAGATATTTTATCTGAGAATGCAAAGAATTTTTAGAAATGCAAGAGATGCAAAGGTTAGAATTTGGCTAGCTTGGGGTTCCTCTCTTTTGCATGAAATCTGTCCCATTGCCTGTGAGAAATGCAACAGCAGCTGAATTTAACCTGCCTTCAATATATACAGCTTTAAAATTGAATTGTTATTGTCCAATTAACGAGGACTAGTGGACATTATTCATTTTGATTAGGAAGGTTGGGTAATTATAATACAAACCAGGGCCAAATTGTCAGTATGACTATGAAAATTAATTTGTTTATTATTTCTATGTTTGTTTTAATTTAATTTTCCATTAATATTGCTTTGCAACCAATTTGCAGATTTTCTGCACTGTCTAGGGGGGGGGGGGGGGGGGAGAAACACAAGTCTATATAAAATAAGTCTTGAAAACAGAAACCAAGTAATTGAATGTCAATCTGATGAACACGTACAACAGGCAAAATGCACTTTTAATATCCTCTTTCCTAGAAAGATGTGATTGCCTACAGTAGCAATTGTTTGTAATTCTTCTTAAAAAGATGTACATGTATATCTACATGTAACGGAAATATGAAAAACTAACAATATGGTCAGTAATACTGGCGTGAGGTAGATATAAGAGGTGTGAATTCCTCATCCAAGCACCATCATCCTTTAGAACTGTGCCAATAGGGGAAACATGCAAATTTGAAAATGTTAAATGACCTAACTTTTGACCTTTAGAAATTTCTTTCTGTAATTTTAAATTTCTTTCTTTTTTTTTTTTTTTTTTGAGCTAGTAGTGTATAATAAAACCAAATTTCAACTTTGTTTATATTCTTCTGCAGTTTGCCAGTCATAATATGATAAATATAAGGAATTATGGCTGGCACATAAATTGGAAGATTTGCCAAAAGCCTTGTGGTCTCTTCCTGGGGGGAAGGGGATGTTACAAGGTGGTACATTGCCAAATTTTGTTAAGATTTTTGGCTGAAAGAAGGGTCTGATTCTTCTGGGTATTGTGTTACTTGTAGTGTGGCTAAGTGAGCATTGTGTCACTCACTGACTGAGTGGGGCTTCTTCTTTTATTAAAGTGAAGGACTGCTTAAGCAGCATCATCTCACTGATGCATTGAACTCACAAACCAAGTTGTGCATATTTGTGGTTAATCTTCTGATCAGTAAACAAAGTTATTATAATTTATAAACATAGCGCTTCCACATATTAACCCTCATGGAAGGTGTATGGTTAATGCTGAGTCAGATGTATATCTGAGCCAGATCTCAGTTTCTATACTATCTGAAGAAGTTGAGAAGTTAATGGTAAGCATAAGTTTGAACTGTTCGTCTTACCGATAAAATTAACATTAAAGTTTTTTTTTTTTTTGGTATGATCAGATATATAAATGCTTATGTAAAGTGTAAAAGCATCCAATCACTGCTCCATATTAGTAATTTTAGGTCCCAGCTCAGGTTTAAAACTAACTCCCCATTATTATTTAACTGAAGAACATTGGCATGCTTGTTGGCATTGCTGGGCTTAATTAAAGTACTAAAGTTTATGTACTTGCCATACATTTTTTTTTTGTTATTATCTACAATGTACTTTTATTTAAGTGACCAAGTGGGATAGAGGGTTGAGATATGATATTTTTAATCATATTAACAAATGTTGAATAATGATACCGTACCTTGTTGCACAGTACACAGTATGCAAGGTAGTGTGAAAGGCATAGGCATGGGTTGCAGGGGCATATTTGCAGAGCTGCCCTGTCTGAGCTCTAGAGAACAGCTAGGTTGAATTGAGGATCATGAATCATCATTGTCGGTATAAGGCATACTCAAAATACGAATATCTGTAGGGTTGACTGGGGGTAAGCTTGCCTGATTTAATGTGAAATGCCTGTGATAAGGACTGGTGGACTTCCTCTTCCACTTCACTGTATGGGAAGGCATGGCAAATTAATGGAGTAAACTGTAAAGAAATTCCGAGATTAGATTCCAAAAAATACACCAATTCAATCTAGTGTAAAAAACATGTAGAAACTCCCAATAATAAGTTAGTGATCCTTAAACCATATCTACCTGACTTCTTGCAAAATTTTTTTTTTTTTTTTTTTTTGGCAAATTATATACAATATATGTCATGTTGTCTGACTTTACAATAATACATGGCGTTACAGCATCAAAAGATTAGAAAAGCATAGAGCTTTATATAAGATATTGCTACCAAGTTAATACAAGCATGATGCAAGTGATTCACAACCATATAAACCTAATTTCATCAAGCTCAGTTTGTCACCTTCAAATTATTATGGTATAATATGTGTATACTACTAGTCTTGGTTGCATTATACAAGATGGTAAGCACTTTTATATTGTAGTATGCATTTCTTATTGAAGTACTTCTTGTACTGTGTATTATTATTGATATGAATGTATTACTAAAATACACCCTGTGATGTGAAATAATATTATCAATTATTACTACTAATTAATTCATTTACCACGGTAATCATGTCAAACACCTTAATGTAAATATAATTGTCTAAAGAATATGAATTTATATGCTGTTGCCCGAAAGGGCCCCTTGTTTTATGGGAATAAATAAATATTGCATTGCATCTATTAGGATTATACAAAAAATTCAGAAGATATTGCAAACTATATGAGCCAACGTGGTAAGTTAGCGATCCTCAACCATATCAATCTAACATATTCCAACACAGGCCATTAAGTATGCAAATGTTACCAGGTTACCTATGGTGTAAGAAAAAGCAAAAGGCAAACGATATCTGCAGAATCATTGTTCTGGCAAACTAAGATATTGCCTCCTGTTCCGATGAACGTATAGGCTTTGTGTGACATTAGGCTTACTGTATGATTAAATAAAGCATAAACACATTTATTGTAGTATAGCAGAATTAGAACGATACCACCAACTCATGGGAACCTGGATACACTGCTGGGCAAAGTGCAAAAGCACAAAAAACACCAAATTCTCTGTGATTTTTCGAATGTCTTTGTTCTTCATTTTTGCAATGAATGCTAGAGGGGTCTTACAATTGAAGCATTGACCCGAATCAATTGAAACAATGACCATTACTTAATTATCTAAGAACGATAACCCAAACTCGTATACCAGAGGATACGAGTTATCTTTCCTAAGAATGCCACGATAAATGAGAATATTATGAGACAAGCTCAAATATTCTTAAATACATTGAAATTTGAAATTGTCAGCAATTAATACAATGATTTCCTATATATTAAGTCATTCATTTCCTTCATCACTGCTGTGCTTCTTGGAGCATCCATCAGTATTACTGTTTGTATATAAATCGAGTCATCAATTTTCTGCATTGAAAGTATAACTGCCGTTCGGGAAACATCCATCAGTTTTACAAATATTCTTTATTTTTGGGGGGTTTTTTCCAAGAGGCCATTAACAGATCTATGTATTTATCCCATTCCTCAGGATTGATAAACTTTTTGCAACTTTATCGGCGTGTTGTGATGGCATTGGATATGCTTCCATCCAGCGGGTAAAATGATTGCTTATTACCAGAATATATCTATTTTGTTTTGACAACGGAAATAGTTCCATTCGCGTCCAAGACAACACGGTCCGATGGAAATCCAATACTGTATTCTATCAAATTTCCTTTAGCTTTGCATGACTGATTTTTCCATACATGTTTTACATCTTCTTATACGGTCTTTTGTGCATTTACACATTTTATGCCAATAATTTTATTTTTTGGTTATTTCGATAGTTTGTTTTTGTAGTCCAAAATGAGCATCGTAAAATGTGACAATTATGTAATATTTCTTGTCGTATAGACATCTTGGTACCAGAATTGTAAAGTTTCTGTACCATCTCTTTCACGCAAATTTCTCTGGTACAGTACACCATTTTTTTCTGAGATCATCGACCAATTTAATCAGAATTTTCTTGTTGTTAGACTTAACTTGACTGCATCGTCTCATGATGGAATAAAGTTATTTTCTATCCAGTGGTGTTAAAGAAAAGAGTATGCTGGTATCCAAGTTCCCAAGATTGGTTGGACTTGGAACGATTAATCTTACATTATTATTGAAGCTATTTGCCTTAGCATGTTCAGTAACATTGTATACATTGGCATGAAATTCTGAACACTTAGCTCTTACTTGTATACAAGTATCACAATAATTGTCGGCTGCATCTTCTTTTCGGTGAATGCACTTTGCGAGAGTGGGTCTGCGTTTTGATGTTTTTGTCTTCTCTGTGCATGTTTTCAAAGTTGAATTGGCTGAGAGACACTTGCTACGGTGCTAAATGTGGTCGTTTGATTGTGCTGGTTTTGCGGTGAGTGTGAAGGTGGGCGCCCGTAAACCGGTTAACCACACCAATTGAGTGACGTTTTTTGCTTCAATTTACCGACCTACGTAACCGCAGCACAATGGAATATTTTTGTAATGTTCCGTGTATATTATGCTTTTGTCATTTTTTTCGGAGCAGGTCCATGGTGATTTGTGTCATACAGCTTTGTCAGATGTCTTCTGTTTTCTCTTTTATGGGTCGTTAAAATTGACCAGCCATCGGCGATATCCATGATCAGTTCTTAACAAAACTGTTGTCCAAGTAGGTAATGTTTCAACTGATTGATAAAGGCTATTACAGCTAACTATTCATTCTTGGTCACATTGTATCTCATCTGATGTTGATCTAGTTTCTTAAAAGCATAAACTAGGACTTTTGCAGATCTTTGTATTTGTGTGAGGATAGCTATTCCCACACATCGGTATCCAAGATAAACTGATGATCTGGTTTTAATATGCTAAAATCGCATGCTCGCACAAATGTCAATTCTTTGCAGAGGAAAGACAGTCATTATAGAGCATCACTTAACTTACTTTAGTCAACGCACCGTCTAACTATCTCATATAACCTTCTGGAGAGGCCCACGCTGATTTTGATGGTTTTATTATACCTGTATCCGGTTGATCCTTGAGATATTTTCTTCCTCGTATTCAAAGATATGAGGTGTTCTTCTCAAAGATTGTCGAATAAAAGCTGCGCCACTTGTTTCTGTTCCGTGGTCTAGTATCTTACAATGTCCCAGATCTGTTGGTTCTGGCAAAAATATCCTTGTGTCTAATAAGTAATCAGACTAAAGAACTATCTGACTCTGTTTTTATTATTATTATTATTATTATTATTATTATTATTATTATTATTATTATTATTATTATAATTATTATTATTATCTATAATTATTTGTATTCATAAATTCAGTATTGTACCTGATTTAACATTTATATGCCAGTGGAATCGCAGAACCAGGTGCATATATTTCTACTTTGTCTATATATAAAGGTATGCATTCAGGAAACAACTGGGCATGATCGTTGAAATACATTGGAATTTTGTAACCATGATTATGTCGAGTTATGATCCCTGTCTGGATTGGCTGGAAGATACGTTAATGTGCCTGTAGAGGTACGATGCCAGAAAGGTTTGTTAGTGTGTCTGCCGAGGTAAGATGACAGAAAGGTGTGTCAGTGTATCTGTCAAAGTACGATCCCGGTCGGGATAGACTAGAAAATGTGTTAGTATGTATTTCAAAGGTTCGTGGCTTTCTCTGGTTTTCAACGGGTATTCATTCAGTGGCGTAGGTATAATATGCTACGCTGTTCTATTTTTGCTTCTTCGAGCCTTTCATCTTAAGGGCATGAATAAAAACAGAACAAAGCAAAAACAAAAAGAGACACAAAACCAATCTCGTGCAAATTTGTCACAAATAGCTAAAGTATACTAGACTTCTGGCATGCTGATTACAAAACGTCAAGCCATGCCACTACAAGATTCCTCCTCTCTAATAACATCTTAATTCGCTCGGCCCCATTTATCAAAAGCTTACGTACTTTCATTTTGTACTATTTCTGTATTATTTGTAAGTATCTGGAAAAAAACATTATCTATCCCAACATGTGATATTAAATGGCGATTATGTGCTTTATTGCCCTGAATGATTCACTTATATTTGATGTGCTCATTATTTTGTTAGAATATTTGCGAATAAAAATACCCATTTATATTTAATACATGTATAATAGGTTACGCTTAATTCATCTTCCGACATAGTAACCGACCAAAGCAACGCATTAAGTTTATTTCCCCTATTAATAGAATAAAAGTATATTAACACTACACGAGGATTTTTTCACGTCTTAAAGGCGAATGCAGCTGGATTATCCAGGGAAAAGCACAAATCCTCGACAGGTGGTTCCTTGATGGAATTACCACCTACCTCTTAGACTTGACAGGTGCCAGATCAATCGTGAGTCCCAACTCAGCACTTTAACTTTTTAAGCTATCACGGTTTGCTGGATGTATAAATTAAATGTAGTACAATAGTCAATACAAATAATTTTCCCAACTATTTATAGAATTACTTGGCAAACATGTTAGGCAAGTTTCAAATTATTTGGTATATAATGAAATCGTGACGTCTTTACTTGACACATGACGCCGATGTATCGTGAAGATAAATACTTTCGACATTCAGTTGGGAAACACGATTTCAAATCCCTCAAAGGATGAGTCTCGCTGTGCATCATAGTCCTGTGGTAAACACCACCCCCACCACCATTTAGATAAAAGGAGGCAACAAGAGCTGCTTTAACGAGACGGTCTTGACCACTAAATATAAAAAGGCCTATACAAAAATGCGAGAGGATATATACAAATATTGATATGGAAATGTGATATCATTCAGACGTAATAGGAAGATCTGAACCCGCCTTTTTCTCTAAACCCGCCATTGCACATAGCGATAACAAAATTAACAGAAAAGAGGACCTCCATATGAAATGCATTTATATCACATATACATAGTTTTAGGACGACAGAGCTAGGATAAACAAAAAGTGCATTGGTCAACCCCACTGCTTTCATTTGAAAAAAAAGAATAAAATACATAGATTTTCCAAACATTTTCTATACTTCTCTGAAAATGAAATTCATTATCATCTATAACTAAATTTAGGTTGGTCGCATTGCTCTATTTATGTATAAAATGAGAAAATTATATTAGAACCACTGTAGGGTTTTTTTTTTGGGGGGGGGGGGGGTATTTTTTTCGGACAAAGAACCTTTACTGCCTCCAGTACATTCGTATATATCTAATAGTGTCGTGATAATATTAGATAAGAGTGAAGCTTGTGTTTAGTAAAATAGTAAAAATCCTCAAAGATACTATACTAAATAGAAAACGTTCCCTTATATATGTATTTCTCTATAACGAATGCGTTCCCCATGTTATGAAAATGATGTCTGAAATATCATATGAATAAATCGTATATTTTTTCTTAACTATATGATAAAATATCCGGCAATCAGGATATGTATAAGTTCCAAGTGTATGCAAAAATTATACTGAACAAAATGTATGCAGTAATTATACTAAACTAAATGTATATAAGAATCATTATTTCACAAAGAAAACAAAATCCAGGCAAGTGCAGGTAAGTTTCCTTAAGGAAAACTTTGTATATTTAAATGGAAAAAAGTTATCTTTTGTAATATTTACCGGGAAGGCTTTCTTGTCGGGAAGCTTTACCCTATAGCGCCCTGAATGCCGTCACAATTTTTTCACCAATGATATAACAATAATTCTAAATTTGAATGTCCTGTTACATAAATTCGCCAGTTTTTCCAGTGTTATCAGTTATTAGATTTACATCTACCAGATTTTTCTCCATTTGAATGGTTAAAAATTTTCATACCAACGAACCACCCTCAACCATTGGACTTAGCACATTTGACAGTTTTCTACCAAATATAGGCCTGCATGTTTACAATGTCAAGTTTATATGCAATATATATACAACTGCAATATAAAATGGATGAAGAATAAATTAATTCACGGTCTTTTTAAATATAGAATTCGACTAGAAAGTCAGTAACTGAAAAACCCTGGTTTAAGTTCTTGGAAATCTTCGAGAAACCGTATGGAAACATGGAGTTTCCACCAGTTTATATTACTGGTTTTATTACACTACTTTCAAGATTTTCATATCATTGTGGCTTCAGGACTTAATATGTCTCATGAAGTTAAAACTTGTCATTAATGCAATTCGTTTAAAATCTATGTCTGATGTAGAATTCTATGTGACGCAGGATTGTATTACTGCTTATACATTATATTTTAATTTCTATTATCTATGTCTTCTTGCAAAAACTCGAGAAAAAAAATACCACACACAAATAATGGGTACAA
Source organism: Pteria penguin (assembly GCA_035048485.1). NCBI lineage: Eukaryota > Metazoa > Mollusca > Bivalvia > Pterioida > Pteriidae > Pteria > Pteria penguin. The sequence goes on along the minus strand of CM068591.1, from coordinate 16,795,222 downwards.
AATATAGAAAATACATCTCCCCTGCATATGGCGTCTCTATTTCACAACTTATACGATTTGCTAGGGCATGTTCTAAATCTGAAGATTACGTACGTCATCTCTAATTGCATTCAGATATATTGATGATTTACTGTCTATCAATACGTACATACGTAACTACAAAAGATATATACTCCACTGACTTGGAAAATAAATACACTACAATATAGAAGTGTTTCATATCTAGATCTCCTACTTGAGATTAACCGAGATGGTAGACTTACTACTTCACTTTATGACAAACGTGATGACTTTAATTTTCCTATTGCAAACTTTCCATATACAAGTAGTAAAATTTCTTTATCGCCTGCCTATGGTGTTTTGTGTCTCCAATGATTCGATATGTTCGAGCTTCTTCTGAGTATCCTTCCTTTATTTATCAAGACAAACTACTGGGAGAAGTTATAATCACACGGATATGTGAAATCACGCCTCAAGTCAACATTCCGCAAATTTTACCAACACTATAAAGACCTTACTTACTCATAAGATGGATTGTTGTCTGAGATGTTGACTTCCTTATTTCAAAGTCGTTAGAGCGTCTACACTATTAATACTGTATTATTTTTACTGATCATTGCATATGCCGCTCATAACTACTAATTCGCATACACTTATGGCATCACGACGGGTATGTTACCCGTTAGCAGGGGATGCTTACTCCTCCATGACACCTGATCCCATCTCTCTTTTAACAGGGGTCTAGTCATGTTGTTTGTACTTTGATTTGTGGAAATCTTATTGGCATCTCATATATTCACTCTATGTAAAGCTCACTAGAAGTCCTACTAAGGATGACCTGTATACACAGATCTGATGACGGCATTCCATAATTATGGGTGTGTTCTGTAATATACCTTCGATGCAAACTCATTGTGCATAATTTTAGGCATGTTATGTCCTATACTTTCGAGTCGTGCGCAAAATCATTGTGCACAATTATAAGCGTGTTGTGTCATATACTTTGGAATCGTGTGCAAAATAATTGATACTTCTTTACTATATAAAAACTGCTCACATAGCCTAAACAACCATTTAAAAAAGTTAAGACAACGAGTGTTTGAAGAAGAAGAAATTTAGCTGAAAGATGCAGAAGCGAAGTAAGGAAGTTTATTGTTGTTAGTTATGCTTCATATATATTAAGTTTAAGAATGAGTGGGATTTTTAATGGATTTCTTCTTTTGCAATTTGTAACACTGAGATTTTTGGAACGTCAGAGGAATTTATTTGGTTGTATACTTTGACGCCGCAATTTCAGTAAAATTATGTGAAAAGACTGCAACAAGGGAATAATCCTTACAACTTATTATAATTTTGTTTCTCTTTTCGTCCCTTTTTCATTCCGGTATCATAACTTTTACCTTATTTAGGAAAATTCTTGTCATGAAACATAGATATTTTCAATAATATTTATTTCTAACATAATTTTTGTTACAGCTGAGAAAGTAACATCTTTAGGCAAGGACTGGCATAAACGATTTTTGAGGAATGGAAAGTGTAGAAAACCTCCTAAACCCGGAAACAAATCAGAGGTAACACCTTTATGTCTATAATGCCACGTGACTTAAATTAAGGACAATATTATCATTTGTTATCAATAGTTATCGCGGAAAAAAATATGAAAATCTATAAATTATGCTTTAATCGATTAAATGCCCTCGTTTAAAAATAATGATGACAATCTCTGTTTTAATTCCAGGAGAAAGGGAAACCATACGGTCATGATCCATATTCTGCCGGATTGTTTGGACCAGGAGGTAAATCAGTTCTTTGTCGTTTTTTGTTAGCTAAGTTGGGAGGGTGGGGGTATTTTCAAGTGAACTAATGTAATGGTGCATTGTCCGTCATCGTTAAAGGGTCATGTTTTTATTTTTCACAAATCGTTGGTTGAATATGAATAAAATTTTAGATATATTCTCTTTAAGGAATGGAGATGTAATTATCTTCGACTGATGTTTAGACCTTATCAATAGGACCAAACAGAGGCCAGATAATAAGATTTTTAAATCTTCTTCCCAGGAACCACAATCCACAATGAATCCATATCTAGTAAACAATATCATTTGAGGAAAAGTATCATTATTTTACAAATGAAAGCCCTGCAACAATATTTAGTTCGACGGCAGAGCCAGCAAGTTCTAATTTGTCTTATATAGGAAATATCTTTAAAAATCATCTGTGTAAAATACAAAATTAACTGGTGTCACATGACTATGGCACTAACAACAATGTACCACAGTGGACATTCACGGACTCCTGAAATTCAGAGGTGAGACCAGGTGCCCGGGAAGAATAAGTGTCCCCGGTTTGGCTGGCCCAAGTCAAATCAAACCCTCCGCGGGGAACTTTTTTTCGAGTTCCAAACTGCAAAGGGAATAAGTGTGGCATTAATGGAAAATACAAGAACCATAAACCATAAAGGCTTCATATTCAGCTTCCTTATTACTTGCATTATCACATGCATTAGAAAACAGCCTTGTTGAAATTCAAACGGAAGTGAAACAAAACTTATTGGAAAATTGTAATACAATGTTAAAATAATCATACCTCGACATCTTTAAGTGACTGCATCTTGCTGATAAGGTGAAAGGTTGAAGATGATCATGATCTTGACCATTGACCTTTTGCATAAAAATTATCATAATTTGAAAACCATACGTGAGAGAGGCATGGTGTTTTCTATAATGATAATTAGGAACGAGGCCCTACATCTAAGTGTCAGCATGCTTTTTTGCATCAGAGGAAGTGACATATATATTTGTGATAAGGTCAATTTATCAGATGACATTGACATTTGAGCTTCTGCAAAACAATTATTAAAACTTGAAAATTGAGACTGATAGGGTTTCAGGGGAAAATCCTGAGATTCAAGGCCCTAACTTTGCTAGAAAAAAATGCAACCGGAAATTATAATCATATCTAGTTTTACAAAGACTTATACATACTATAAGGAAATCCCTATGTAATCCTTTTTTTATGAAGTATAATCAGACTTTTTCTTCGAATTTCATATACAGAATATTCATAAGACACGGTAAAACGTTTAATAAGAAGGTCCTATTGTAGTCTTTGAATTTTAAGAGAAATGATATATACAGAAATGATGAAATTAAACTATTTCTGTTAATTTTCTTATATTTTCTATATACTGTGGCATTGGGGTTGACTATCAGGATATACAATGTGATGTAGGTAGTCATTTATATGCAAATACCGTTTTGTAAAGATCATGCTGGATAAGAATTTGTTTTATTACTTTACATTCTGTTTTCTTATAAACTATCAGTAATCAGTAAATACTGGAAAAGTCTCTACTTTTTCAACGATAGAAAGAGATTGTAAACCCTTTTTCGTTTGCCGGATTCGGAGATTAGAAGGGAAGGGGTATACTGTTTGTGTTACAGTCTGTCTGCCTGTCTGTTTCTCTGCGTGTCTGTTGGTCTGACAACCATAACAATCTTTTTCCGCACATTTCATGTTTGTACGTCCATATTTATTTAAACGGTGCATCTTCACGAAACTTTTTCTATTTTCAGGTTTCAGAGCAAAGAACCACAAATATTAGCCATTTTATGTGGTAATTTTTGTCATTTTATATTCAAATGGCATTCAGTTAGTTTCCTCTTTACATAAAGTCATTATATCTTCCGTCTTTTTCTTTTTATTTATGTGAATAACATAATAATGAATAAGGCAAATAAAGCTCACTTCAACGGCAGCTTTTTACTGAATTGCATGGACTTGTATAGCTAAAATATTACTTCAAAAATGTAGTGATATGGTCACTTCAAATTCAAATTTATATACAGGGTGCTTAGATAGTACACTGACGGATTTGTTAAAAACTGAGCTATCCTAAACGTCTTAACCAAGTCACTGAAGTGGAAAAAGTGAATCAAAAGAATCTAATACATGGGTCCATCTCAATATCTTAAGATGAGCCACTGATGCACTGTGTCATATGTAATTGATTTTAAAATCAATACATTTTATCAGCTTTGCTGTTCGGTTCAAATTCAAGCGTATACAAAACTATAATCTATTGGTCAGAAATGTCTATATTTCGTGAACGTACGGGTATGCTACTGTTGTTTATGGTAATAACAAACGCGGAAGTTGTTGAAAAATCTTGTCTTCTCCATATCATGAAAAACAAAAGAAAACGCTCATTTTGCAGGAGTTTAAAAAAAATAAAACAAAACTTTAAAAAAAATTTTAATGGATAAAAAACAAAAAATACACGAAACAAACATACGACTCATGCTTCAGTTTTAACGGTTTAGTTGGGATATTTTTCTTCCATTTGTGAGAATTACTTTAAGTTCGTTTTTTAACATCCCTAGCGGAGGAGCCGAGTGAGATCAATATTTCATGTCGTTGAATATTTCTATCATGAACATAAAATTAGAGTATGATAATCATTGTGTATGAACTTTGATATTGTGTTACATCTAGATGCACATTAACTGGCCACTACTATCCCTATTTTCATAACTTTAATTAGAAGAGCGGGATAAACTTATAGGATCATATGTACAATTTTGTAACGATGAATTAAATTTGGTACAAGAACTTTACATGTAAATTACCTGAATTAATTATCAGAATTTGAATATTCACTACAGAGACACTGAATTATCATTTCAATAATAATTACTTTAAGTTACTATTTTAAGTATGTTATCAAGTAAAATACAAACCCCCTACCCCTCTTCCCAAAAAGCCCTACCCTTCCCCCTGATGTTACGTCACACAAGGTATACTATGGTGAGCATACAAAGACCCTAAAAGCAAGCGACACCAGGTGAAGTGAGAAATATATCTCTTGTCTGGCTAGCAGCAACCGTAAGAAATGCCAAACACGCTGCACAAATGAATGAGGTAATAAAAATTAGTATAGTTGAGAAGTAACGGCAAAGTAGGTCAAACGTAAAAGTCAAAATCAAGTCCAACGTCAAATTATGGTTCCCGCAGAGGACCTGCCACCAAAGAAAAAAGCAGACAGATTCGATTGATCCGAGGCAAAAATTCTTTTGTAAGAGCAATATTTCAGTGTGCAATAAACCGTGTACGAGGGATTCGCCGTTGTATTACACCATTAACAAGATCAGGATTTGAATTTTAGTACATTATACGATAGATGTATTTCGGTTATACAGCCGTTATCAGCTGTTTCTTGTAAAAGAAATATATCGTAGGAAATGATTTTGAAAATGACTAAACGATAGAAATCACAAATTACACATCTGAATTCGCTCGACGCCATTTATCAAAAGCTTACGTACTTTTATTTTGCATTTATTATAGTTTACTTTTGTATATTTTGTACTATCTTGTTTGCCTATTGAAATATCATCTATCCCAACATATCATAGTAAATGGCGACACTGTGCTTTATAGCCCTGAACGATTTACCTGATGTGCTTATTATCTTGTGAGGAAAGTTGCAGACATAAATACCCAATTTAGAATCAAAAGTAACGCTTACTTTATCTTTCGACATGGCAACCGACCTACGCAGCGCATTCATTTTATGTACCCTGTTTGTAGAGTAAATGCTTATACCTTATTTGGTAATTATATAATATTTAAAAAGACATTTTTATGAATGCATTAACACTGCACTAAGATTTTTCACTTCTTAAGAGGTGAATGTAACTGGAATACCTACAGAAAAGCACCGATCCTAGACAGGAGGTACCTTGATAGAATTACCACCTACCACCCAGACTTGACAGAGGCAGAATATATCGTAAGTCCCAACACAGAACTTTAACTTTCTAAGTCATCAAGGATTGCTGCACGTATAAATGAAATTTAACTCAAAGAAAAGAACCTAGCTGTGCATCGTAGTCCTGTGGCAAACAACCTTCCCCCAATTATATAAAGGAAAGCAGCAAGAGTTGCTTTAACGTAGACGGTCTTGACTATCAGATAATGTGTCCTGAAGTGTATTTAGTATACATCAATATATCCGTTTTAAAATAGTATCAGATCCTGGCTCCTTGTTCTCGGAGAGTAGATTTATATATCAAACGCGAAGAAGCTGTGAGCTGTTGTCGGGGGGTTTTTTTCCCGACCTTTGCATGGTAAATAGGGTGGAAAGTAATGTTTTTATGAGATAACTATACTTAAACTGGGTGATACACAGAGTGAGACGACACCCCATTATTACTGGGTGAACAATGCATTGGAACAATGAATTATTTTGGGTTTTTTCCTTTCATTTGTTTTATACGCCATTAAAAAGACGGGACGTATTATGTTATGGCGTTGTCCGTCATGTTTATGAGCAAGTCTGTTTTGCTTGTCTAAGATTTATTTCGGTATCACACTAAGAAGAATTATAGGATAATATCAATTATATTATATGATAATGACAGGTTTTATGGGGCGCGATTACTTTAGTAAGCGTTAATAGTTTTCGATTTTGAAAGAAATTTGTCTGGTCGTTACGGATTTATGGGACTTTGATTTTTTTTTCACATTGACTGCTTTATTTAAAGTCAGTGGTTTTCCATAAAACTTTTATAGAATGCTTAGATAATGCAGCGGAAGAGCCCTAGCGATTTTGAAAAAAAATCTGTCTTGATATAGAGTTATGGGACTTTGATTTTGTCGTGAATAGAATATAATGGCACTTTATATGTGACGCAATAACTTGGTAGTCGTGAATGGCTTTTTATAACACTTATACCGAATAATTTGATAAAATAAAAGATGCCTATCGATTTTGAAAATATCTCCATTGTCGGTACAGACGCGAGGGTTAAATTCTTCTCTTTGCCACAACATTTTACTGCCTTCATGGATTTCCATAATATTTCTCAAGGTTGTTGCCTAGGGTTAAAGCATGTGGCATTTTGAAGTCCTGAATAATAGGCAAAGGGAGAAAGTTTCCATACTTTCAAATTTATCCCTTCAAACGAAGCTACGGACATAGTTTGCCACTCGAGACGTTTGGTTGTTCGTTAGAGCTTTTGCACCTTAGTTGAATAAAGTCTGCGTTGGAGTACAGTGTTATTTCTCATTCCACCCAAGTCCCTCTCCGATTCAGGTCAAGGCCAGTGGTGGGAAGGTCAGTCAGTATACGTTCTAAACGTCGACAGCTCTCTTCATGTATTTCGATTATTATTGTTCGTCATCGTAAGGTGAACGATCGGATTTTTTTAGTTTCTTTATATTTATATGTTCTTCTAAATCTGAAGCAAAACTTTCATGGAATATAAGTCTTTCAAGTATCCACTGAGGAATATACTCATGTACAATATATTGTGTAGTTGCCCATATTGTTGGTGTTTGTGCTTCAAAATCGATTTGATTTAATTTCGTAAATTTAATTGTTTTTGTTCTTTAATATCTAAGACATAAAACGCAAACAAGAAAATATAGCAGTAAATTTTCGACACAATTATAAAGGTTCTTTATAATTATATCTCTCTTTTTTTCATTATATTTTATGTACTCCTCTGCAGTTTTCACTCTTTAGCTGTAGGGTTCTTGTTCAACATTAACCAATTGATTTGTCAGGTACAAAATGTGTAGCCGGAACAACTATTGTTAAGATGACTCATCAAACAAAAAGGGAGATTAAGTTTCGTGGTCTCAAGTATGCAAACTGTTGCTGCTGCTACAGAAATGAAATGGGCTTTATATAGTTTGAAACAGGAAGAGATGATGTCTCACGTTTTGATGTAAATTTGTTTCACCTTCGAACTGTAAATAAGCTATGTAGTGCAGAGTATATGGATGGTATTGATAGATGTTAGCGGTGTATAAATCCATATCCATAAAGTATTTCCCAACATTCATATGCCATCTGAGTTGTACAGAAAACAATATTTATATACAATTTTGTGTAAATAAGGGTGTTCGTATGCTTATATCAGTACATTCTAAAGTAATGTAAATTCAATCCTCTTCGGCTACCTCCTCTTTTAGGAACAACGCCTAAACAAGTATTCGAGAGGGAAAAAGACGATTATGTAAACAATGATGTAGAATTGTAATATAATTCGGACGTAAATGTATTATATGAACCGACCCTTCTCCTTTAAATCCACCATGATAACAACATTATAAGAAAAGCGAACCTCCATATGAAATGCATTTATATCATATATATGGTGCACAAAATTAAAAGGTATATATGTTCTTTATATATACATACAATATACTCAAGTTATATGAAAGAAAGAGCTATGATAATCCAAAACGTTCCTGAGACGACCTGTTTTGACCATTGTTACGTACGTGTTGTCACGTGATATTGAATCAACTTAGTTCGAATTGTCGGACATAAGCACAGGGGGGATTGAAAAACGATTTACTGCATACAGTTTGCTTTCTGTAATTCACTTGTTAATATTCAATCGCAATGCTTTCATTTCGAACAAAATTAAAAGGCATGTATTAACAGATTTTTCAAGTATTCTCTATATTTCTGTGAAATGAAATTTATTATCATCTAACACTAAAAATAGGCTGATAGCATTAAATAATTTATTGAGAAAATAACAAAATTTGGAAAATCACTGTACTTCTTATTTATTTATTTATTTTCGGACGAAGATTATTCACTGCTTCGAGTACATTCGTATATATCTAATATGATCGTGATGATATTATATAAGAAAGCAGCAGGTGTTTAGTAACATTCCTTAAATAATTTACAAAACATTCCCTTACATATGCATATGTATATCTCTGTAAAGAATGCTTTTCCATATTCGGAAAATGATATCTGAAATACCATATGAATAAATTGTATAATTTTACTTTACTGTTTGACCACATATCTGGTGATGAGAGTATGTACCAAGGACCGGCGCCATAATCTGAGAAAATACTTAAATATGATGTGCCTCTTTCTAGAGTGATTGATAATATTCTGGATGCGACTAAATGACCTGTTCAGTGAACACCAAATATGACTTTGTATACCAGTTTTGTGCTTTTGTAGTACTATTAGGAAACCAAAACTCTCTATTTTGACATGTTTCGTAAGAACTGGTGTGACGGGTGATGCATGCAAACAGGAGACAGCTCTCCCCGGGCACCTGGTCTCACCTCGGAATTTTTCAGTATTTCGGGGTTCACAACAGTTCCTTTTTGAAACTTACACGATTTTGTACCTGTCCTTGGACTTCTTATTCTCTACGTACACTTTTATTTTCAAGAAAATCTCGAGGTAAACATCTCATCAAATCAGATGAAATTTGGTTCAGGGTAAGTTTAATGTCTTGTGAGCATACAATTATATTGGCCACGATCATGTGCCATTATTTATGACGTTATGACGTCATAAAATGAAGTTGCTCTTATTTTTTTTCCATTCCGATACAGTACCGTCACATATAATAATGTTGTTTTATCAAGGATAGGAATCAGGTTGTGATACTTTGAATTTGCTATTATAAATGACCAACATTTGAAAATCTATATAACGTGTAAATGTGAAATAAATTCATGATGTTTGAATTTCTAGGATATATTTTCTATGTGATGATATGAAATGTTCCAAGATCTACTATAGTACTGTGTTCAATGCCTCACTACATTTTAATTATGTGATAGTTCACAAAATTGTGTTATCATGCAAAGCAATATATTTGTAAGGATGATCACAATAAAGTATTCAAACAACTGCAATTATGTTTTTTTTTTCTAGAGAAAAGCTCAATCTCAAACGGTAAATACATGAATGTCACGGTATACAACGTTCTGGAAAATAATGTTACGGTATGGATTTTTCTCAATGAAGACTATCCAAAATTCGTCAAATAACCCTCTTTACAAGTAGGAATTCTACCAAAAATATAAATTATAATAAATGAATGGAAAACTTTTATTCATACACGTATCGAATATTGAACTATGAAAAAAAACCCCAAACGCTCAGTTATAAAGAATTAAGGTACAAATGATCAAGTGAACATTGATATCGAATATTGAACTAGAAAGAAGTAACAAACCTTCAAACATGAAAAATTAAGTGAAACATGGTCATGTGAACTTACACACATAATGAATATGAGTCTCTCTTCAAACATCTTTTAGTTTCATTCACAAATTTTCTCACTCTTAATCGACAACGTTACATATCTCATTCCAAAGAGAAGGATTAATTTGAACATAACGTTTCGAAACGGGCTGAGTCTCGTCACACAATATTATGATATTTTCATATTTGTACCATATTACGTCATGAATTAATGGCCGATAAAACGATTCTTTCCTACACGATGCATAGTTTTAACTTCAACAGTTTACTGATATACATTATGAATAATACCAGGATAAGGCTTGTTGTCATACTTTATCACACACCATCCCCCCCCCAAAAAAAAACTATCTGACCCTCAGTTACTTTCACAAGGTTGCAAATTCTATTTACGTCAAGATTACTCACATCTGTGCTCGTGCTCTGAACATTTTCATTTAACACCAATGTGTAGACCTGAAAGACTTTCATAACCCTATAGAGTGTTCGTGTTCCTTTTCTGAGTTGATGTATAATCCATGTGGTCATGTTGTAACAGGAAATCTCCATATTATTTGCAAAGAAAAACTAAGAGATATTTTGAGTAAAGGCCTAAAATATAGAGAGCCACAGACATTTACATGGCGACAACATTTCGATATTATTATAAACTCATGTGAAGAGTGTGCCAAACATTGGGCTAAGAGAGAGAAGGTTGAATTAGACACTCTTTCTGAATGACTGAAGTCGATCAGAAATCTGCTAAAGAAATGAGTTTGAAGACTTTGTCAGTTTTTCAAGAACAAACACTTTTCTAAATTTCGTGACTTCAGTGTCGTTAGAGAACATTCTCGACATCACGAAAATTGGCGTAAAGGCAATCTTTTACAATAAGGATGACTAAGAGATGGCGCTCTTTAGATTTGTTAATTTCGCTCCAATAATAAGAAAGTGAAGATGAAAATTCTTGATGGAATGTATAGTTTACTTTGCATTACTTCTTAGTTCTCATGGCCTGACATGTAATCTACATGCATATCACATAATACTTGAAAAGTACAATTGATGAAATCAAGATGACAAGAACATAGCTTTGTGTCCGACGTGGTGGGAGATAACGCGTCTACATACTAATTCTACTAATATTGATATAGCTAATTCGTTGAAATATTATATAAATATACTATATATCGATATCGTGATATCTTGATTCTTTGGTTATTTTGCTTATCATAATGGTGTGGTTCTTGTACCTTTCTGGTTCCGAATTTGTTCTGCTTTTTATTTATGTTATGACTAAGTCACGACAAAGTTATCTGACGTAACTGAGGTTCAAACCGCTTGATATAGCTTACATAAGGTATCACGTGACCTACCACAGTCGGACTTTAATCGATAATTACTAGAAATAAATACATTGTACAGCTGTCCGCAGTTTGTCCCTACATTAATAACGATAGAATAATTAACATAACATCATATTCATAAACATTAATATAAGATACATGAAAAGGACAGCTTAAACAAGTGAGCGTATTAATAGCAGACGACATTTACATTAGTGTTATAACACTGAATAATATAGTACTGCTTATAAAATAAATATTAGACAATACATCAATTGTCTTACGATGTTCATTTCAATCAGTAAATTATATTAAGACAACCTTTATGTCATCAAACAATCTAACAATAGAAAATGTAGATTTATCTTATCACGTAAAAATCTGTACTAAGAGTTATCTCCCGTAACAAAACAAAGATGGACGGTGGCGAAACTATGAATGTTTTTGTACAGACAAAAATGAGTGATAATTACAGATTTACAGCTCTACATTACAAAAATACGAGATGCCTCAAAGAATAATGATGTGAACTTAATGACCATGAAGTTATTCCTAATAAAAGTAGTTATGCTGATATTTATGAATTTATCCTAGAAAGCATGTGTGCACTAAACAACACGATGTAACAAATGAAACAAATGTCCCAGAAAAAAAAAATGAATACAAGTACATTTCTATAGTACACACATTCTTACCTACATAGTATTTCATAAAAGTAATTAATTATATATTGAAATGCTAAACAAACAAGATAACATCACACAGCAATGTGTAAATAGAAGTACACATGCATAGAGTTAAGAAGTAAATACACATGTAGCAACTTATGATATAGATAGGCATTATTATTACATTACTTTGAATGTCTTATACAAGAGCTTGGTCTTCATTCAACGCCTGGTAATCCACACAGTTACACAGTTACAAATCTGTCTCCTGTTAGAGGTAATGGATAATCACAAGTCAGTTCTCAGTTCATCGGGTATAACTACAAATGAATCTGATCTCAAGCTACCATACCCTTTTTGGATTCCAAGGATGCATAAAGCTCCATATAAGCATCGGTTCATAGATGGATCTTCCAAGTTTGCCACCAAGCCTCTTTCCATGTCACTCACCAAAATTCTAACAGAAATCAAATATGGTCTTCAGAAATACTGCTCTACTGCTTACTTGAGAAGCAACATACCTACCTCTCCCGTATATTGCGTCTTCATTTTACAACTTATACGCTATGGTAGGGCATGCTTTAAATACGAAAATTTCGTTCTGAGAGCGAGGCTTCTTGCCACGAAACTACTCTCGCAAGAATGTATTGAGGAACGCTTGAAATTGTCACTGAGGAAGTTCTATATAGGAATCGATATAGGAATCTAGTGCAATTTCGGATTCCTCTTTCAAGAATGTAAACCGATATTTTGGGACCTGACAATACAAACTAACCATCTTAACTTTTTGACTATACTTGATTCGACATAATACGTATATGTACAGACATTTGTTCACGTGCATTTCCGCCGCCGGAATTTCAGTTAAACAACATTTCATGCCTTGAATGGGAAAATTTGGCTTCGTGTTCTTGTCTCCTTCGTGTGTTCATACGTGTGTAATTAAGTATTTACTTCCTTGATTTGAAAAGTTGTTGCAGGACTTTTGCGACGAGTGTTGTATGCAACCAGGGGACGCCTACTCCTACCGGGCACCTGGTCTTACCTCGATTTTATTGAGATTCGCATTTGTCTGAATATGACACTGTACACGATTATGTCCTTTTATTCCATGGATTGTGAGATATGGTTTACCCTTCGGTTCTTCTTCGTTTTTGCCTCATTTGCTAGCTTGCAAGCATAGTTTTCAGAAAAATCAATATGAATTACACATTCCGACTCCCTCAGGTTTTCCCTGACCTCCTTCATGACAGAGTGCTAATGTCCAATGTCAAACAGGTGCCTACAAAATTCACCTTTCAGCAAGTCACTGATATTTTCTCTTTAGAGAGTGAAAGTTTCGTTCTCTTTCACTGTTACCTGTACATTTATAGTCTGTGTTTCGCCATTTGATTTATCTTTCGTTCTTCTATTTTGTTCACCCCTCTCAATACAGACACTTGTTTATTTGCATCATACTCTTTTTCATTCGGAAACAATTTTCACACTCTTACACCTATTACAAACTCCATACATGCATTCCTTCCTCTCACAACTGCAACACAATAGGGCACAAACATCAAGTAAATTAGATAATTCAAGCAGGCCATTCTGGCGCAAACTATTAACCATGAATGTCATATTTGGTGCAGTTGGGTTCAACAACCCAAAAAGGTCGTAGTCTACAAAAAGATGTGTAATACAGTTTGAAATCTGGTTTGGCATCAATAAACTTTGAATGTAAATTTTTCATGGTTTCACACAGAAGTCTTTTCTGTTTCTTCACTTTGTGTTTCGTGATATTAACTCGTTTTCCATGCATCATTTTACTGTTAACGTCCTCTTCTAGGAAGAACCATAACCGCTTTTTGACTTCTTTTGTGATAGAAGAATTTTGTGTGTTCTCTTTCTTTAATCGTTGTCATCGGTTTTTTGTATTTCATTTTCTCTTTCCTTTCCTTAGATAAATATTGTTAGTGTTTTATTCATTCTATATACTTTCTTTCTTTATTCTGTTGCGACCTGCTTGTTTTCTTGTATTTCTCTCATCATTTGGTGATGACATTGGCGATGATGGAGGTGTGAGGTTTAATGTATTTGCTCTTTTTTTGCGGCCCTATTGTCATCTCTCCATTTTCTTCTTATTTTTCATGCCTCTCTTCCAAAAACCATTGCAATTCCCCCATTTCTTTTCTTTCCTTGTATCTCTCTCTTTCCTTTCCAAGGTATTCCGTATGTCTTGTTGGGTCTTTCTTCATTCTCTGTCTATACTCTTTTGCTTTTTCTTTTGCAGTTGTGGCCATTGTAATAATCAATTACACCTTTTGTTACTTAATTGCTGTTTATCCAGGAAGTAAAAGGAGTAAGCCTCAAAATCTCTATACCAGCGTTTGGTCAACTGTGTCTCATAGAAGGCCGACATATGCCATTGCACACATTCAAAATTCAATTCATAACTCTCTTCACATGCATTTACTTTTCTTTCAGTAGATACCAAGTTCGATATAGAACGAATCGATTCATAAGCTCTGGAAATATAATATAATAAAGTGAAATAAAATGTGAATTGAAAAGAAATATTAATCTTAATTAAGGTGTCACAATATTACTCGAAATTTATATAGAGTTATCTGAATATAAAGCTTATTTCAGGCATGGATTAAAAAGCGACTCCTAATAACACAACCCCCCCCCCCCCCCCCCCCCGTTTTCTTTAGATAAACGATTGTACTCAAATCTAATTTTTGATTGGATTTTATCAAATAAAGAATATATATATATATGTACACATCAAAACAGAAAAAGCTAAAAATTCCTTGTAAACAAAACATATTACATGATTATTTTTACAAAAAAGGATTTTTTTAATAATTGACTTCTCAAAGGGAATTTTCAAAGAGAAAACAGAAGACATCTGACAAAGCTGTATGGCACAAATCACCAAGAATATGCACAAAAAACATGATATAGTAGAATAAACACGGAAAAATCATTCAAAAATATTCGATTGTGCTGTGTTTACGATACTGACTTAGGACGGTCAATTGAAGTAACAAACGTTACTCATTTGGGAGGTATCTCCGTTAGGCAGCGCTTGTGTACTATCAGTTAGTAACATCGATTGGAGTTAGCAACCTTATGACGTCACAGTAACGCACTATTGTTCTTTACGTCATTTTTTGCGGGAATATGTTTTATTTCCTCCCTAACTCTTAGAACCGCAGTTAATGGCGGTATCTCCTATTGGTGTGCTTAACCGGTTTACGAGCGCCCATCTACCCACTCACCGCAAAAGCAGCACAATCAAAGGACATAAAGTAACATACTTCCTGTAAAACATTTGCTGTGAAAAAAAATAAAGATTTTCAGAATAAAGTTTTAAAACATGGAACAAACAAATGTTTAATCTTGATCAAAATATGCATGCTTAACATGAATAAATATAACCAATCAGGTATGCAGTCGATATTAAAGCCGCAAAAACCTGTCTCAAACTGTTTATTTCCTGTACCGTTACGAACTCGTCCATACCGCCCCTTTAAAAAATGTTACTGAATGGAAAGTGATGATACTGAAATAAAAAAGTTGTCACATGATTTAAATGCATGTACAATCGGTATAAAAGATTTTTCATCTTAATTGAAAAGAACATTCTTATTACGGATAAACATTTAAGAAAAATGAAGCTTTTACGATCACTATATTCGAAAATAAAGTAACAACGGTATTGAAGTTGGAATAAGGTACAACATTAAAATGTCAACTTACATTTAGCCATTGATGCAGACAGCCATGCACCATTTCCTTTCTACACTCATGGGTTAAAGATGACGTCACAGAAAAGTTCCCTGCCCGCGAATCCTTAAAATTCGGTCACTGGTATTTTTGAAAAGTGACAAATTACTGTTTTGTGACGGTATGCAGTACAGAACCAGAGACAAATTGTTGATTATGAATTCTGGCAGTTTATCGTAATAGTTTCCTCTTAAACGATTAAGAAATATCCTTTGTAGTGTCGTACATTTTGTTAATCCGTTCGAAATAATCCGAGGATATATTTTCAAAAAAACAGTGATGAGCTATAAGTCTATGGGACAATACCGTCACGATACTGCAAGGTGATTAACTCCTAAATTAAGGGGTTAAGAAATCCCGATAAATAATGCAAATAACTAGCATTTACATTTTTATATATTTATTAATTCCTATTTATTCATTGTAGCAAAATAATCGATCAAAATTAATATGAATTATGGAAAATATAGTTAATCATAATGGGACAAAATTTGAATAATGTTTTTGTGTATTGTGAGAATTACCCATATTCGCACAACCACTGTAATTGCCTGAGATTATGAGAATCTAGAATCACCTCCTCGAGTTCCAGATCGAAATATATCAGTCTCGGGCGACATACATAATAATAGTCAAATAAACATAGAAAACAACATTTCGAAAATATTCGAATTTACTGCAGTTACAAAACCGTCTTAGGATGGTCAATCAATTCGTGTGATTACCCAGTATACCCACTCAGCGCACAAACGGCACAATCAAAGGACAAACATTTTTTAAATTTATAAATAATCCTCCATATTGAGAACATGAATCAACAGGTTTCTCAAGACGAGAGATCACAAAACTTTTTACACGAAACGTCTGTTGAATACTATACTATTGTTAATAATATGTAAGGCGACATCAACATAAGTAAAATTATTGAGTGCTACCTTTAACCGATTTAATAAGTAAGATCGATGTAATATAAGACATCAAAAACTACATTTTTAAAGTAGAAATGTCCATTACTCATCGTAAAAATATATTAAGTACATTTTGTACACAAGTCAGTCATTCTGACACGTCTACGTTTGGGAATACAGACCAAGATCTTTTCACACCACTCATATCTTTATGCTTTAGAAATTGTGTCTATTCGTTAGAAAAGAATAGACTGCACGTTTATCACAAAAATACAGTATACATTTCTTTCATTGAAAAAAAAAATAATATGTTACTATATATATATATATCTTTTTTTTTTCTTTTTGCTTTGTAATAAAGATAGAACATATATATAAGTTTTAATTTTGTGCACCATATGCGCATTTCGACCAGTTATGTCTCTTCAGTGATGCTAGTGGCCGAATAATTGGAATTCTGATAGTATTTAAATATTGAAGAGCAGTGTTGAAGCCAAAATGTCCGAGAAGTGAACCAAATAATATATTTAAGGACAGAGCTGTACATGAGTTTTAGAGTGATTCCTTAGTTTTAGAGTAATTTACTTAATTTGATGACTGAAAGTTTGAAGTATATATTCCATGTCAGTACAAAAGCACTGAAAACTAGACTCATGATGCCCTTTTCAAAACATTTAGCCTCTCTGCCTTTATCAGGCGAAAAAGAAAATATATATGTATAACTTTTAAGTATAATCATACATTATCGAAGCATGGAAATTCCTCCTATTTTTTCAGTCTCTGTTTTCTCGGTAATTCATTTCTATCCATGTTATTCTATTAACGTTATGTGTGTAATAAAATTGTTATGACCTCTCTTCGTGAGAAACTTGTTGGTCCTTGTTCTCTATATGGAGAATTATTTATAAATTTTTAAACACAGCACATTCGAATATTTTTGCAATGTTTTTCCGTGTATATTCTACTATTGTCAAGTTTTTGTGCATGTCCTTGGTGATTTGTGTCATACAGCTTTGTCAGATGTCTTCTCTCTTCTCTTTGACTGTTATTATGTTTTATGTGCATGTCCTTAGTGATTTGTGTCATACAGCTTTGTCAAATGTCTCCTGTTTTCTCTACGTTTCCGTAGTTGATGTTTCAAATTGTGTCTGTTTAATATAATCCTCTTCCTTCTCACATATCCTCCTTATCCTTATCCAAAGCGAATACGCCAATGCTTTCTTTGCATGTAGTGGATAGCAGGAATTTCCTTTAAATACAGGTGCTTATCAGTTGCTTTAAGATAAAGGTCCGTGTATACGTGTTCATCTTCTAATTTTACCATAGTGTTTAAATCTTCAATCTGGCTCCTGCTCCATTTTAATTCAGTTTTTATGTTATCATGTGAATCCAAATCTATCCCATATTTCGAATCCGCCATCGAGGAATCATTTATAATATAATGGAAGTATTTCGAGAACCTTGAACCATCTCTGATTTGCTATCAAAGAGAAAGACACCTGACAAGGCTGTATGACACAAATCACCAAGGACCTGCACATAAAAAAATGACAATAGCATAACATACACGGAACGACATTACAAAAATATTCGATTGTGCTACGGTTACGATACCGACTTAGGACAGTCAATTGAAACAGACGTCACTCAATTGGTGTGGTTAACCGGTTTACGGGCACTCAACTTCCCACTCTCCGCAAAAGCAGTACAATCAAAGGACACCCATTTACAAATTTATAAATAATCCTCCATATAGAGAACAAGGATCAACGGGTTTCTCAAGAAACGAGGTCTTAAAAATTTATTACACACGAAACAATTATAGAATATGTTGCTATCAAAAATATGTAATGAGTAAATCGTGCTCTGCCCGCCTGTAAGCGAGCTCAGATCCTTGATCAAGAAGTCCCGACTAACAGTCAGAAGGGACGATGATCAGGACCTTTTCTCCTCTAAAAAGGTTTCGACAAGGACCGTCATATAGTCCCTACCGCCCTGTTAGTCAGCGTGCAACGCTCAAATAAAAGTCTGCATTGGGTTGTAGAGGGACCGAATACAAGATCTATGGTCTTAGAGATGATCTCGGAGTCATACTGCCGATGTTGAAGGCGTTTGATAATTTTAGAACCAGCCGGTATGAAATTATCGGAACCTTTGACCCTCCTTAGTTTGTACACTAGATCACCGTAGAAATTGGGATGGTATATTCCGCTGAATACGTATTGTTGAAAAGTAACATTTCCGAATTTAGATAAAATGTCTC
Source organism: Pteria penguin (assembly GCA_035048485.1). Classification (NCBI taxonomy): domain Eukaryota; kingdom Metazoa; phylum Mollusca; class Bivalvia; order Pterioida; family Pteriidae; genus Pteria; species Pteria penguin. Next base: position 16,776,242 of record CM068591.1, on the reverse strand, counting down.
AATAAGATCTATAATAAATATAGAACATATATACCTATTAATTTAGTGTACCATATGCGCATTTCGACAACTTATGTCTCTTCAGTTATGCTCGTGGCCAAATGATTGGAATTGTCAAAATATATAAATATTTGAAGAGCGGTGTTAAAATATAAATGATCGGAAAGTGAACCAAAGAATCTATCTAAGGACAGAGCTATGCATGAGGGAGATACTCCTTCGTTTTAGAGTGATTTCCTTAATTTGATGACTGAAAATTTTAAGTATATATTCCATGTCAGTACAAAAGCACTGAAAACTAGACTTATGATGCCCTCGGAGAGTATCAGTCCACCAGCAGTGACACCGGCCTAGTGGTTATAATAAATATAGAACATATATACCTATTAACTTATTGCACCATATGCGCATTTCGACAACTTATGTCTCTTCGGTGATGCTCGTGGACAAATGATTGGAATTGTCAAAATATATAAATATTTGAAGAGCGGTGTTAAAATATAAATGACCGGAAAGTGAACCAAAGAATCTATCTAAGGACAGAGCTATGCATGAGGGAGATACTCCTTAGTTTTAGAGTAATTACCTTAAAATGTACCAAAAGTTTTTCGAAGTTTATGATATCTATAACCCTGAGTAAGAAGTTTAAAAGTAATCTGAGAATTTTTTTTTCAAAACCTACATGTGTATTTAATTTTAATTCTAAACATATACCTCCAGTATTATTTCGGTTAGAGGCCATATACTGTAATGTTGTCTTCAGCAATAGTAACGTCAATTAATTTTTGGTCTACTAAAAATTCTAACGAAGTCATGGAAAAATCCGTTTGAGAAATTTTAAGGCAAATAACTTTTAATGTTTCGACACTATATACCTCTCTACCAAACTGTCTCTCATGCGTTGGTGTTTCAACAGAGAGTCTAAATCATACCTCTGTACTTCAGTTACATCTGGATTTTTCTCTAACAAATAATATGATAATTATAAATACTGGACTTGTGCTGAGTTGTGTAATGCCATCACATTTTTGATGGATAATATTTATGTACAATTTAATGGCAAGACTTATCAACAGATTATTGGGATTCCTATGGGTACTAACTGCGCTCCTCTTATAGCAGTTTTATTCTTAAACTGTTATGAGAGAGACTTTATGCATTCTGTTCAAACCTCTAAACGTTTCGACCTTATTGATAAGTTCAATGACTCCTGTAGATATCTTGATGATATTTTAGTAATTGATAACCCTGAGTTTGAAAACTATATTACTGACATTTATCCATCTTAATTTCAATTAAACAAAGCCAGTACTTCCGACCAGGAAACACCTTTTTTGGACTTGCATATTAAAATTGTTAACAAAAATATTCATACAAACATTTATGATAAAAGTGACGGCTTTGGATTTCCTAGTGTAAATTTCCCTTATCTAGATGGTGATGTCGCTAGACTCCAATCATATGGTATATATATATATATATTATATATATATATATATATATATATATATATATATATATATATATATATATATATATATATATATATATATATATATATATTAGTCACTTGGTTCTGTTCTCTAGAACCTGCACTGATGTTTTGGATTTTCACTCAATTCATTATTTCATATCATATCATATCTAAACTATTAATCGCATTCGACATCGACAGTAAGACCATAGTTTTTGTATTGGGTCATTCTACAACCCAATGCAGACTTTTGCTTGAGTGTTGCAGTCCAAACCTGTTTAGAGGAGACAAGGTCCTGATCCTGGTCCCCTCTGACTGTTAGTCGGGATTCCTATTGATCAAGGATCTGAGCTCGGCTTACAGACGGGCAGAGCACGGTTTACTTATGTTGATGTCGCCTTACATATTTTTGATAGCAACATATTCTACAAACTTTTCGTGTGTAATAAAATTGCTATGACCGCTCTTCTTGAGAAACATGTTGATCCTTGTTCTCTATATGGAGAATTATTTATAAATTTTCAAATGTGTGTCCTTTGATTGTACTGCTTTTGTGGATAGTGGGAAAGTGGGCGCCCGTAAACCGGTTAACCACACCAAATGAATGACGTTTGTTACTTCAATTGACCGTCCTAAGTCGGTATCGTAACCGCAGCACAATACAGTAGTTTTGTAATGTCGTTTTTCAGTGTATATTCTATTATGATCATGTTTTGTATGCATGTCCTTGGTGATTTTTGTCATATAGCTTTGTCAGATGTCCTCGGTTTTCTCTTTCATATGGAGAGGTCAATTATCGGATATCATTGACGGACATGTTGACTTCCTTTTTCGGTCGGAGATGATATTTATCGTTTAAATAGTGAAAGATTTCGATTGCAATTACAATATTTACTGTGATATTTTACCAAATATGATTACGACACCGTTTATTACAGGTCACTTCCAGTTGATAATAGCTCGACATATATTCTGGCATCATGGATGGATGTGACCGGTCGGCTGCGGATGTTTCCTCATCCATGGTACCTGGTTCCAGCTCTGGATTTGCCAGGATAACGATTTAACTATGCAGTGCTAAAGATCTGGTATTAATGGAAAATAGGTTATTATGTAGTATATACTAGTACACAGTTCCGAGTTTTTGTTGAATTGTGTGTGTTGTAAGCTAGAAATTCTTCATATTTGGAAGACACGTGCATGGGCTATGTCAAATGTAGAAGGAATTCGTGGTATATTGGTTTTAATCATTTTAGCTAGTCTGATTGTCAACTTCATTAAATTTTAGTGACAATGATAGGTATTAATTCATAGAGAATTTCGGGACTCTTATTTTAATTATGGGGGTTTCATGGTAATAATCCATGACAAGCCTCAAATGACAAAATAAGACATCAATAACAATAATTTTCGTTATGGTTAATTGTTAAAGCAAAATGTATGTCACCTTTGATGGTCTTGATGTTTGTGACTATAAAGTTTGGGATTGTACAATATGAATTCAAGTAAAGGAGTTATCTCCCCTAGTTATAAGTATAAATTTACGGAACTTTTAACCGTGAGTTTTCTCCAAAATTCCGTCTTTTGTGAAAAAATATGAAACGGTAGTAATACAGTAGTATAGTAATTCCCATAAGGTTCAATACAAATTTTCATTATCCTTTCTGGACCGAATAACATTTTTTAAAATTCCTTTCAGTAAAAGGTCTTATTTTATAAGATGCTTCAAAATGGTATATTCATTTTAAAATAAAAGTTTATATACTGAGATCGAATTAGTACATGTTATGGATCGATGACCTTATGTAAACATTCTGAATCCACCAAGACAGATGCACCAGCAGAAAGATGCATGACATTTGTAATAAAGTAAATGTCTCCACTGGTAGATTAAGACCAAGGCGGGATGGGAAGGGGTTCAACCGACTTTTGGTAAGAAAATTTGACCCAAAAGAAGAGTTACTTCTGGCCCTTTTAAGGCTGCAAGCCGTGTTTCGGACTGAATAGTAAAGCAGTTAATGTAATAAATTAATAAATTTATGTCTATCGATGTATAGACAAAACAAAAATCTATTACGCACAAAATGTATAATCATTATCTATACCGGAGTAGGTAAAAATTTTGCTTCGTGCGTTTATATAGGCAATTGAGAAATAATTAAATTTTTAGAAAGGTTACCAATTGGAAAACGGTATTCATGGCATGTACCAGAGTGATTTGTGAAAATTGATTTATAAACATAGTTATGCCATAGTATGGATATAAACAAGTGAATGTATTCTCCAGAAAGTACACATCTATATGTTTTAGTCCATGTTTAGTTCTGTCTCCTGGCAAAATATATGTATAACAAGCATCCTGCAGAGGCACAAAGAGCTGAGGCAATGATGAAAAAGGTAAAAACAATGTTAAATGCAGCCAAATAGAATGCTATAATTTGTAAATAGGTAGTATAAATGGTGTATAAATCGACTTATGTTGTAGACGAATCATGGTGAATTTGGAAAAGGCTGGAAATTAAATTTTGCGGTGATTCGTCGGATTTCTAGAAATTTTGTTATGTGAAAACACTGATGTCTTCTCTTCGTTTAATTTGATTTGCCACTTGTAGTATGTGTGTTGACAACATGGCACAGATTATCTTATTTGCCAATATAGATGGATACCAAGCAAACTCAGGGTCTTCATTATGCATATGGCCTGTATTTTCAGCTCTACACTGAGCTACTAACAGGGCACGAGGACTGCGGGAATCAAAACGTCTTGTCCAAGAATTAATTATAATGTAACGACCAGGCTCGTACTGCCCAATGGTCATTACTTCACCAAGGTGAATTGCAGTGCTTAGCCAAGGCGTAAAAGTATTTAAGGCCGTTTGCAAGTATCACAGAGACTTATGATTTTGGATGTATTAGAGTTACTGGTACCATTGTCGGACAATTATGTATATTTCAACCATTACAACTGTTGAGAGTGAAGTTTGGGGATTCATTAGGAAAGTATATTAAATCAACAGAACCGTTAAAAACTGATACATGGCGGGTAAATTAGCGGTCAGCATAATCTTTGCTCCTTGATACAGGTGTAGTGTAGTAAGCAACAATTGAACACATGCATCCTTCTGTCTTGGAACCAATTTTTGCGATGGGACTGACATACCGGGTAGTTCATTTCAAGTAATCGTTTCTAATTGTAATTCTGTTAATCAGTATGAGTAGCAAACATTAAAAGACCATCTTCATTCATACGATGAAGAAGATTATCATTATGTGATGTTTAATGTCATAATTTGGTAACCATGTGGTTTGGGAAGTTTTAAGAGCAGTCAAAGCATTTTTAATTCATGTTGATCTTCAATTTGCCGAATTATTGTTTTCATAACCAAGGAGTACTACGACTAGAAGGCCAAATCATAATGAAACGGACGTGCTTTCCATTCCAAATGAACACATGTATTCCATCCATCCTAGGGTGGTGCAGCCTATAAGCGATCTTTCATCGACTAACATAACTTATGACCTTCTGAGTTCCAAGAATCTGCTGTTCCAACCAGAGCAAGTCTAAACGGAGTGTATTGTTCAGAAGAGCTTGTAAGATCAAATGATGTTTTCATGACTACGTCAAATGTCAACCGTTGTTCTGTATTGTTGATGTGAATATTCACTTCAGGTAAATCCAAATTTTGACTTTCACTTGAACCAAAGATAGCATTGAGCTTGCCCAAAGCTTTTATACCATAGTCAAAAGGGCAATGATTGATCATGATTGGGCCTCGATCATTATATACAAAATCTGCTCCATCTTCAATTCTATGTTTAGTCTCACTAGTTCTCATCATTCAGGTTGCATTTCATCATTTGGGTCATAACTGGTACTTTCACCATCACTGTCCTCGTTATGTGTTACCTGTAGTGCATTAGATCATTAGGGTACCTGTTCTTTCAAGAACACTTGCACCACATTTTGAAACTTTTTGGATAAATTTGAAAGCTCAAATGAATCTTCACCTGCAGACGTATCTTTATTGGTTGTCTGCATTAACAATTTTGTACGGATGGTTTTTGGAGAACCATCATCATCCGTTGAATTAACCATTTCGTTATATGAATCGACAATTGTCCCGGTTGATTTTCCTTCTTCACTTGTGATGAATGTTTAGTTGCAATGATGTCATCCACAGATGTAGGTTTAGGATCACTGTTAGACAAGATAATTGATATATATCAGTGGCGGATCCAGGATTTCCAAAAAGGAGGAGCGCACAAGTGTATTAGCCAAACAACTCAGCCAGTTTTTGGTGCCAAATCTGAATTTTACTTATGAATACATGTATGTGGCAAAAAGGGGGAGCCCCCCCCCCGCCTCTAAATCTGCCACTGTATAGGATGGTCACGTATCATTTCAAGTATTGGTGTTTAATTTTTTCTCTTACTATTGCTGGTACTTTTCTCTAGGTCTAGATATACTCCTCAATTCCATTATACATAGCCATTGTTAGGACTTGGTGTTGGTGTTTGGTTTCCTTATGCAATAATCTTAAAGCTAGTGCACATTTTGTTTGTCAGTAACAGAAAGTATTCAAGTGCGGTTAAGCCGGTGTGGCCTAGTGGTATTGCGTTCGTCTCCTGATCGGGAGGTCAGGGATCGAGTCCCGCTCTGGTCATGCCGGTGTCCTGTCTTTCGGATAAGACAGTTAAAAACAGAGGCCCCGTGTCGTGGTATGCAGGGCGAGTTAAAGATCCCTCACTGCTTCGGGTGGGTCCGTTGCAAAGGTCAAAATTGTATGCCCCTCATCAGGCAGATGTCGTCACCATATACGTGAAATATTCTTAGTGTGACTTTAAACAAATCAATCAATCAAGTGCGGTTTCTTGAGAAATACTGACGTTCATGAATTTCAGTAAAGGGTTTTTATCTTCGCGGGTGTCTAAGCTGTTCATTTAGGTTGATGCAATATTCTCTGAGTTACCATTTTCATCCAAACCAGCGGGATGAGATGCGGTTACTTTGAAAGTGTCACTAGCCCAGTCTGACAACTTCTTGGCCATTTCATAATTGGAGGTACCACCCTCTGTTGCTGAAAACATAAATTTGTGAGGTTCACTATCTTTTCGCCCACTGTTGTTAACTTGTATAAGTTTTTATTGTTGTTAAGTGTACATGACCATTTACTGTAATGTGCTAAAGCCAAATTAGAATTTGATTTTTAATTACATATTATGTGGTCCAAACTGTATCCTTTTGCTGACTTGGAGTGTTTCTTAGTAATTTTTTGCGCAACTCAACAGATTTCTGAAAAATTACGTCAAAATCAGAAATTTTCCAGTTTTTGTCGTTGGAACATGAAGTTTATCTTATTCTAATTAATTTATTTCAAGAAATTGTTAGGAGTTTTGGGGATAAAAAGAAGCCACTCCTCTCCATTCCAACGTATAAAGTTGGGAAATGACAATCTGTCAATTGATTTAAATAATGTAGTAGTTTTATCAATTTTTTTTTTCGAAGTAAACTTTAGTTTTTACAAAGTCAGAGAAAACTTGGAATAAAGTAGTTTTATACAGTTAGGAGCAATAGGTATAGTAACTGTTTTATTTAGAATACTGCCTATATTTTTTTCTAATTCTCATCTCTCTCTCTCTCTCTCTCTCTCTCTCTCTCTCTCTCTCTCTCTCTCTCTCTCTCTCTCTATATATATATATATATATATATATATATATATATAGGCCGATACTTGTGCCTTTTTATGTCCCCGGATCGAAAGATCGAGGCATATTGTTTTTGTCCTGTCTGTTTGTCTGTCTGTTGTCAACTTTGTTATAACTTTTGAACCGTGAGCGATAGAGACTTCATATTTGACGTGCGTACTCAACTAATGAAGCCCTTGAAAATCAAATGACACCAAGCTCAAATACCTTTTTACTTTGACAATGACCTTCACGCTAAAAATAACTTTTTGGACTTTGGTGCCGTCGGGGACATTAGAGTTTCACAAACATAGCTTGTTTATCAATGATATGAATTTCACAATAAATACACACTTGACTTAGGATTTTATTGGCATTACAAAATAATAACAAGAAAACATTGATACAAAGCATCAGTTTGCTGGCAGAAGCCAGTACTCATGAAACTTTCCGTTTCCTTTGATTAGAAAGCATGTCGATGATCAAAATCTGAACCAACATTACGGTAGTGTAAGAGAAGCAATTCAGTGTTTGTAATGCACACATGTTTTTCTAATGTAGGCAATAGGAGAAGAATAAACAAAATTATTCATAACAACGGCAAGAGGTAAAAATCAATTCACTAATAATTTGAAGTAAAGACAAATACAGTAAATCCCAAATTAAACCTAATGCGAGGTAACCCGAAAGAAGGCATTAAGTTTACAAAAAAGTAAAATATTTTTTATTCTAGAAATTTTTACTTTTCATAAACTGACTGTTAATACGCAAGGTCGTGATTACTGATTGTCCGTTTTTACTCGTGCTTTTATACACACCATTTTATTATTATTTTTTTTTTTTTATTTTTTATTTTTTTTTTATTTTTTATTATTTTTTAAATTGTTCTCCATTGGGGCAGAAAGTCTGCCCAAGCTTAGAACAATACATTTGGTAGGTGACTAAAATACGAAACATTAGCGGAATGAGTATTTGCGATCTTGCGTATTGTGCCCTTTCTTTTTTCTTCTTATTTTCAAAGTAGTTTATTTCCGTTTCCGTCAAAGTAGTAGCGCTACATCATTATAATAAAGTGAACACACACTCACACCTATACACACACACACACACACACACACACACACACACACACACACAAAATAACATCTACCAATATACAGAAGACTATGACACCAGGAAAAATCATTAATATAATCACCGGTCTTCTGGCTGGCGATAATAATAATAATAATAATAATAATAATAATAATAATAATAGTAGTAGTAGTAGTAATAGTAGTAATAATAATAATAATAATAGTCGTAGTAGTAGTAGTAGTAGTAGTAGTAGTAGTAGTAGTAGTAGTAGTAGTAGTAGTAGTAGTAGTAGTAGTAATAGTAATATTAATGATAATAATATAATAATAATAATAATAATAATAATAATAATAATAATAATAATAATAATAATAATAATAATAACAATAATAATAAGCAATGTTATGTAAGAAGTATCCACACAAAGTATAATGTCGCAGGCAGTAACACTCACTTATATTATGGTTTATATAAGTTAAAAGAGTTATCTTTCTTGTATTGTTGCATTGAACCACGATTCGATTAATCAAGTATGCCCGATATAAGATGTTACCTTACGTTCTCTATACAGAGTTTCCGTTCTATGTTCTCACTTACATCTCCGTCAATGCCTGTGTAGGTGGTATCGGTCTGTGCCCCATTAATAGATATGTAATTTTCATGGAAAATAGTTCCTTCGGGTTTTGAAAGATACTAGTTGGCGCGAGGAATGAAAACTCAGTATAGAGAATGTAAAAAAAAAAACCCAAACAAACAAACAAACAAAAAAAAAAATAAATAAAAAAAAATAAAAAAAAACCAAAAGAAAAAAACTATAAATGCTGATTAAAGAATTGTTTCCTGTAGAAATATTCATTATTCTATACTGTAGTATACTGTAGATAAAATTATTGTTATGTCGAAGCCTTGGCATAATCAATGACCAGTAGAACAGATTTATTTCAAAAGAATTACTTTAATTACTTATATGCATAATTTACAGAGTTAAAAATATCGTTCATCAAATGTTAAAATCTTTGGTGTACTTATATTTGAATACAATTCGTGTAAAACAGCAACACACATTTATACATATTACCTATATAAAGATTTTGCTCAATATGGCAAAGTGGGTAAGAAGAATGAGTAATTGATATGTACAGAGATAAAAAAAATTGATCAAGTTTGATTCCATAGGAAATATTAACCGTTAGATATTTTAAAATCATCTGTCGAAATCTGAGTTACTCCCCCTTTTTTCTTTGATATTCAGTATTTCCAAGACGTCACAAAGTTATAAAACTGAATTTTGTTTACCTAATGCAAGACAGTACTGATTCACTGATTCATTGTCTAGCTTAGAGATTTAATTCGGTCACATCATTATAGTCACCGTCTGGTAAAAGCGGTCAAAATCATCCCACTTATTTACGACATCCTGGTTCTATATGATATCTGAGTTAACCACAGAAATGCTGCTCTGATCAATAGGGGGTTTTAAAAGTCGTTTTCTTTTTTCGTTCATTGTTACTTTATATGGCTTGTTATACCGGAAATATCATTAAGTTACGGAACGTTTACGATTAAACATAATTCCATGCAACAATTTTCCAAGAAGTCAATGGAAAGTGTGGGTGACACATACGTATCCATACTTTCTAATCGTACTATTGTCTCACTCAAGGGCTTCTATTTTATTTTCCAGGGGAGACTGAATAATTTTACGAAACATTTTGTGGGTTTCTTGTATAACCCTGCATTTGTACCTTACTCACTACTCGGTCGGTACCGGTAAAATTTTGTGCAATAGTTATATTGATGCATTCAGCATAAAACAAGAAATACGAAAATTTGTCGTTGTGGTACTTTAGATATACATAGTGTGATGATTTATTTATCATTAACAGTCACATTGAAAACAAATTAAAACTAAAGACATATATGAAATTCTTTAAAAAAAAACTGTCTATATACTTACTTGAAACAAACGGATACAACCATATCAATCAAATAAATCTCGTCCATCATTTTCACGTGATACATAATGATAATAATAAAAAGAAAATCTATTCAGTTTTAAACGTGTTCAATTATTGTCAACTCCAATCGTTACTGAACATTTCGTCGTGGTAAGCATTTATACAAATGCACTAAAAATGAGAGATATCTAATGATCATCTATGTCGCACGCGCCTGTCATTTCTTGCTATTAATATTATGAATACAAATGTTAAATATATTTTATCTTGGTACCTGTAAGATTGTGCATTTATTGCATTATCTGCTTATGTTTGAGTTGATATTTATAGATATTAGAGGACTTCTGTCTTTACATGTGTATATGTTACTTCGGATCTGTATGGGGAAACAATCAACACAACAATGCAGATTTATCATATAATTAACAAACAAGCTCTATTTAGTTTAACTGGTTTAATCCTTTCTTTATGTTGTAGGGGACAATCAGTTGAACTGTTGCGTTTCGAAGAGAATAATACATAGACATGGTTAGAAGGTACGGGGATGGCTTGTACAATATCTCAGCGACTTTCGGCATAGGAGAGACGGCTATGTCCTATAGGACTATTGTCCATGTGAACTGAACTTATACCGTAGCCGTCAATCAAAGTGTAGTAGTACATGACGATAAGCCCCTTTAATTTTCAATGGTGATATTGGGTAAATAATGTGAATGTATTCATGCAGTGTATTTTATTACGTATTCGTGAACATGTTCTTGAATAAATTGACTGGACATGCTCGATAGTCGTGGTCATTTCAGATGAGGAAAGGACATCAAAACGTAATCAAGATAGCTTCCACGTGACCCTCACACCATGGCGTTAAAAGGAGACCAATACCAACTATGCAGTCTTCCATCCGACCGTGGGATTTTATCTATGGACGATCATTGGAAATACATGAATGGAAAACCGACAAATAGGAGGGGTCTAAACGATGACGTCATTATGCAGTTTACGATAAACGAATACAGAACGTGGTGTAATATGAGTGACAGATGAAGTGTTCATGTCAAAGTAGGAACACGAGTAAATCAATGAGACAGAATTCTATCGTAGAGAATTGACAAGGAAATGAATTAAAACTAGTCCGGTGATTGTTCGTGGATATTTTTTTATAAACTTTAATTTTGAAGTTTGCGTTTTAGAAATGAAGATATTACTGGCAGTTTGGGTATTTGCTTTATACCTTGTGCAGGTAAGATTTATATTTTTTATAGTTTTGAAATTATTACTCAGAGACTGAGGAAAGAATGAGAAAATTGTTAAGTACGTTTCTATGATAATTATAGATGTTTTAGGGGAATTATTATAATATACCAAATATAAGGCAAACTGAAATAAAAATTTGGAGTGTACCTTCATACCTTTATGTATTTTATTCAATCAATCAATGCTCCAATGTCTATTCTATGTATTTGTGCTTAGAATGAATGGGTTTAAAGGAGTTTTTCAGTTGTTATATATTTGTTTCGTTCCTTTTGTCGGGATCAAGAGTGTTTAAGAAGATGTTATAGGAAATCTAAAATACAATGGTCACTAAAATCCAGATCTACAAAATGGACCACACGTGCATGATTGGAGCATTTATCATTTCTTATCATAAAAAGTAAAACAGTGAAAACCAAATTGTCGAAGATATTAACCAGTAATTCATTTCAAAGAGAATAAATTTCACATATGAGAATGCTTTCTAGTAAATTCAGTTCCATAGCTTTTTCATAAGGTTATGAAAAACTTGTTTTAAAAATAATTTTTGAAATGAGGAAGTCATAACGTTATTTTCAAGTTCCTCTTAAATTTTCAGTCAGATTAATGGATATTGACGAAAACACATTTTATTGGAGGAAGAAGGAAATCCCATGTCATTTTACACGTTGATTATAAATTTTAGCGATCACTCAATCCCCTGAATGTAAGAATTACATTGAAATCGTGTGGATTTTTGTTTGCACACAGTCGACTAGACTTTTATTCTTCACCTAGGGTGTTATCTAATGGTTTGGGAAATTTAAACAAAGAACGTCTCACGGAGTGTTTTACAATACACCTACAAATGGATCATCTCTTGTTTAAAGTGAATTTCACTCTTCATCATCATACGATTTTGTAGCGTCACACTTATTGACGTGCACGTTTTTGACTCGTACGGCATTACGGTGAAGAGTCGGGAGGGGATCCGAATGTTTGGTTTCTTCAGTAGCACTAGTATTCATGTTGCGAAGTAGAATCAGAGGTTTTAGACCTGTCAAAGCAAAGTTGCACTGTCAGAGAATCGAACCAGGGTCAACTGCGTTAAACCCGAGCTGTTATGTATGACAATCTCTTATGTCATCCTGAATGCCAATATTATCCTGTGTACATACTTATCTTAATGCTTGGTAAAGAGAACGGATGGGATGGATGTCTGACATTGTACTGTGCAAGTTAATCAAGAAAACGAGAAAACAGTGTATGCTATTTCTACGGGAGAAACAAGTAACGGGCTCGTAAGCAGAGGGTCCTGGGTTCGAATATCCTGTGTAATATTAAGTGATGCCGAGTGATTGGGACTGATCATTTTAAAATCCTCAGCGAGATCAAAAGCATGAAGATCAATTATTTAAGCTTAAGCCCAACTGGTGTTCCCAATACTTGGATGAAATACTACTAAAATGTTCTTAATTACCACTCCCTTGAATTAAAACGCTTTACTTATGATGATGTTGTATAACATTACCCCTACCTGGTTCAGTTCCTGCTGTAGTGCACCGCCCCTGCCTGGTTCAATTCCTGGTATATTTGCACCTTTAGTAAACAGCTATGTAATGTCTCCATATCTCGGAGCTGTACATTTTATAATCGTATATTTCCTGTATTGTACAATGCCAAATGTTGCTGTGGGTACGTTGTCATGGGATATCATAAAACTTTTAAGCGTCATTTCTATTACAGAAAAAAAAAACAATGACCATTTATGTCATTATTCTAGTGTACTTATTTTCCGAAAGAAGCATATACATACTCGAATTCTTCAAAATTGTTGTTTTTTTTTCAAAAGTCAAGAAGGCAACAACGGAACGAGGTGGGGGCAGTTTTATCTACATTACATAATTTTGCGATGGTCATCAATTGTGTTTCTCTCGAGTATAGACAGGAAAGGACAAATATCACATGAAAGGGCACCTTGTGTTACCTGTTTAGGGCCGGTTGCATATTAGCATGTGGTGGTTAGGCGACCTGACAAAATGACTTCAAAGTGACAAACAGGGAAAATGTATCGCGCAAGCTTAATGTAATTGTCAACACTACTTATAAATGATGGATTTAATAGTCTCTGTACTATGTGATAATATTTAAATTAGTTGTGAAAGGAGATCGTTAAGGCTTGAATTAACATATAACATGGCAAAGGGAGCATTGCTATGTAAAAGTACATATTAATAATTGGAAGATTGGTGTGTATTCCACTGTCATGATAACAATAGGGGTATATTAAAAACTGTGACCATGACACTTAGACAGGGATGTATGGTCATTGGCGCAGGAGGAAGTTTGAAAAATAAAGGGGGATGTTGATGTAACAGATTTGTTTGATTTCCGAGTTTATACCTAATTTAGGAACATTAGTGCGATGTTGTCAGATTGGTACGAAATGAGATTGAAAAGACTATATTTTTATAACACATTTTACTCCGCTTATAAATATTTTACCCATTTCCTGGGGGAAATTAGTGGGATCTGTACATGGTTCACACTGTGACCTGAAAACAAGGGCATTCACTATCATCAGTCAAGGCTTTTAAATTACCAGACGACTATTGTAAACTGATAAAGTTCGTAACATAACTTACTACAGTACGTAGTGCTACGGACCTACGAACTTCGACACTCATTGCGTCCTGCTTCGATATCGAGCTAGCAGCTAACATGACCATAACATAACATAACATTACGGCCAAGGGTCCAGAAAAAGGGAGGGTCCAACTCACATTTTCTGCCGTGTTAATTACCCATTGAATAGTTCCGTGTTCAATACTTCTCTGAACGACAAGGTAGAAAGGTCGATACTACGTTCAAATGAAAGTATCGAAGTGAGCCATGTTCATATAGATTACCATAATGATGTGGTAGTGTATATACTTCTTGACCCTGGTACAGCTGAGCATCAAAATACTAGTAACGAGAAGGGAGGTTCCCACCTGAAGTGAAAGTTGCACCAGAAAATTATAATACTGTTGAAAGCAGATACGAGTCTTACAAAATACCATATGTATGCCCTTGCCTTATGGCACGATCCTCTGGGATGCACCCGATCACCTTAACATTATAACAACAACGAATAAGAAAAGTACGAATTTATTCCACTCAATATGACCCGCTTTGTATTTTAAAACTTGGGCGTGTGGTAATGTTACTTGTTAGATTTTCTTTGTTCCTGCTAGACATAGAGCCATGAGATTTGGAGTCCGTATTCAAGTATTGAGTATATATATTATGCAATCATGTCGAAATAATATTAGTCAAGATGGCCAATGGTATTCTGGATTGCCTTTCTAGAGTCTATTCTTAGTACGGAAGTCCTTGCCAGAGACCAAATTAGTGGTATCTACTGGCAGATCCAGAGGTGGCTCTGGGGTTGAAACCCACGTTTGGTTAGCAAATATTAACAGAATTGTCATTTTGAAACATATTCAAAGTGGACACTTTCAATTGATTATATGAATCACTGAAAGGTGGAACAGTCTCCCCCCCCCCCTTTTCACCTTGGCGGTTAATTTTTACATAGCTGGATCCGTCTCACTGCTCTCTCGATTCCTCTTCTCCCTCTCGATCACATTTTGTATATAAGCATACCACTCAAATAGAATAAAGAATATTGAACAATTCTTAATACTATATTGACTTTTACTTTTAAGAAGATGTACGAAGTCTGTGCTCCTTAAATCGATCTCAAATTAATAAAAGGGTATGGGTTAGGACGGGGTACTAAGTCATGGGAAATACATGGTAGCCAAGTAGACGTGTTATGTGTAGAAAAGTTGACAGATTTATCGACTCGGGTCTTTTATCTCTTATCTGTGACCTGCACCTCCCGCTGTTGCAGCACTGCATTTGATTTGTCATGGACCAAGGGCATGTAGATCTGTATAAATTTGTAAAGTGCATAATATGTAACGAATAAAACAGGACAGGAAACAGAACAAGGCTCTGTGTATTACAAAGAAAATACTTTGACTGAAATCTTGCAGTTGACAGAAGTCTTTATTCGAAGGTTTTCGAATGCGTAGTAATGTAAAAAGTACATTTGAAGACAGAGGCGAATAGGGCTTATAGGAAATGAAACAAATAATCATTCAAAAAGGGGGATGGGATATTCACACTTCAGGAAAATGGATCGAAACTGAAGAATTAATTGAATTTTTTCTAAACAAACATGAGTAGGAGACCCCATTAATCGGTCTTGAATCCGTCACTGATGTGAACTGAACCGTTACGTTCTAGATCCATAGCTCTTTATCAAAGAGGAAAACAGGCACTATAAACTGGTGCTGCAACGTTAAATACCAGTAAAACAAAGAGACTTATATGCCACTATTTACAAATTGAGTTATCGCTACCTACGTCAAATAGAACGCACCACAATAAAAGTATTGTAATCAAATATACCCAACAAAATAAGGAATAACATGCAATCAAAGACTTCTTAAGAACCAAAGGTGCGATCAGGGGCTATGGAGGAGTAAGCATCCCCTGCCGACCGGCTACACCCGCCATGAACCCGTAGTTACCACACTGACGTATTGATAAAGTCAAATAAGGAGTTTCAATTTAGTAGGACAAGACATGTTCATTCTCTTGTTCAACATCGGGCACACTTGACATATTATTCAGATGAAAAATCAAACTAGGTCAATATTGAGGATCAAGTATTTAGGTCGCATGTTTTATCGGTCAGAAGAAAATCTGCTTTGGCATTTTAACAAATGGTTTTTATTGTTAACACTTATTTCCCTTATTACGTATCCGTTACCGATCTAAACACTAATATTTGTATTTCCTGTTCCAGTTCAAGTGGGTCTCGCCCTCATTGTTTAAAAAACAATTTCTGTTTCATAAAGATGAAAAGCTATAACAGTAACAATTACAAAAATACAATTTATGTTTTGATCATTTCTGGAGATAGTGTTAGGCGTTTTTATCACAATGAAGTTCAAGGGCAAACAGGACATAACTGGTACAAATCTCACAGGCAGTTGCTCTACTGAGTGAGGACAGTAGATAATATACTCGACTCTAGAGGAAGCAATCAAAGCATGTGATAACTTATGAATTTAGTAATCTGACATGCACCTATTGTTGTACTTGTCGATATATATATATATAAGTAGGTCTACAATCCTGAGACAGACAAAGCTATTCTTAATATTGCACGAAGTGCATGTTGCGTTCCTAAATGACGATTATACATTTCAAGACATATAGGCCGAAAAACCGATGTGGTTTAGTGGATGAGGTGTTCGACCCGTGACAGAGAGGTCCCGAATTCGACACCCGCCATGGTCACGCCGGTGTCTCGTCTTTAGGATGCGAAAGTGAAATCCGAAGACCCTTGTTGCGGTAAGCGTGGCACGTAAAATCTCTCACTTGCAAAGGTATAAACCTCTATGCAATTGTCGTTTACTCATATAATATAGTCGTGTACTCATGTGCATTTAAATATAAGTGTACATGAGTAAATGACACAGTGTATCAGGCAGACACCGTCACCATAAACATGAAATAATCCTACAGTGACGTAAAACAATAATCAATCAATTACAGCCACCTGTATGATGTAAGCTATTCAGAATTTAGTCAATGAACTCTGTATTCTTGCTCCTCTTGTCACGTGATTGATCCTCCTACCAGGTGATTGAGGTCACCCCAGGAACTGACATGGGTGTCTTTGTCTGTTCAGTTTAATTCATGCTAAATTCTTCTCCACACCCGTTAGTGACCTTAACATTAAAGGGTATTGTGAAAGGTCTCCAGTCTGAAACATCAAGAAACGTGACTAATCAGCCGGAGGATCTACAGAGAGCCCACACTCTAATGGCTATCACCTGTCTCGTGACGTGTTATTGTGGTCACTGCCAATGGACCGATACGTGTTTCAAAGAGATTCGGACGCAGTGCGGCATGGTATACGGCCGTATGGAACAATTGTGGTTTGGGTATCATGACACCCTTTGGTCAGTTTGAGGGGTGGGGTCCAGATATACGGATGAAAGGTAGTAATTTACATTAATATAAATGTTTGCAGTTTGAAATTTCCGATAACTTGAATGTATGAGGTTCGTTTTTCCATGTGACCTGAATAAATTGATGCTATCGTTGAGTTTGCGTCGAGGCCTAACACCTTTCTTTAATCAGAACTGGTGCGCGTTGTGATGTTTACTTTAGTTAGTTTTGTGGAGACTAAACCAGCACCCTTTCATAATATAACTTTCATAATAAATGAATGAAAAAAAAAACTCACTGTAGATACCAGTATGGGATCCAGAGGGACGCACTTTTTAGTGGAATAATGCGAGCAAACGATTTTGCAAATTTAAAAATTTTCTGTAGTATATAGAAATATAGGTAAAAAGGAACCTTGAACATCCCCCGGTCCCACTCTAAAAACCCGGCCATTTTGTGTGATGCATTGTACCATATAGCTCTGTATATTATAGTAGTATGTAAACACTTTCATTCACAAGACAAATTCGTTGCAGTGGTTTTTTTTTCTCGGGAAGATGTAATTATACAAAGTTTCATAAAGATAATGACACAAAACTTGAATTTAATCATCTTTAAATATCGACATCCATACCATGTAGTACTTTTCTGGACATCAAAGAGCGGGCAACTTAACACCCTTAGTTCTCCTTAGCCACGCTTCATGGCGCATGGACAACGCGAGTGTAAATGACATTAAGAATTGATTAGGGCGTAAAACAGGCTGTTTAATAATTCATATTGCTGGAGAAATCACCATAATGTGAATTACTGTTTAAGATTCATAAACATCACGAAAAGGGACAGATACACAGCTAACTTAGTGTTAGGGGTTAACGTTTTACATCAAGTTTATAATTCAGTGCTCTGTCAGTTTGTCATAAGATTCATAATTACTACCTTTTATGTGTTTAGATGTTGTCTAGCACTATGTTGAAGTAATTTTTGATTGTTAGCGGCGTAACTAAACGTGATGTCAGACAGGACATGTTGCAGAATGCTCTTAATACAGGTAAATAAGGGAGTTTTATCGAGCATACTGAACACTAGTCTCCGGTCATCATCGTCAACAGCGTACTCTAGATTGTCGCAGATGTTCGAACTCACTACCTTCTGGAATCGGTTGTTCAACACTTTAGTCGATACTTCATCTTACTGTTTCCTCAGATTATTACATTTTGCACATTGATTTGTGGCCTGTAAGCTCGGAAAATTAATGTCATTTAAATATTTATATATTGACCCTACGGATTCATTTTATAGTCTGTCAAATTTAGCACACTCTAGTGATATTGCTTTACGGGTAATTAAAATTTTGAGCAACTGGTCCAGGAATACGATTCTAGCTCGCGACCAGTCGGTTCACAGGGACTTCGCTTTTAATATAATACATCATCTTCGCTAACAAAGGGTTCAGTTCGCATCTTCCGGGAGAAGAGAGAAGCGAATCGAAACCTTTGGCTAGCGAAGATGATAACATATGACATCTTTCTGATTGCGGCTTGCAGACTGACGTATTTCTTGACACTACTATGCCTCTGACGAGAGTCGAACCCATGATTACACAAACATGCTTCCAATCTACTCACAACGTTGTTATAAGTTTCCTCTCATTGGACTTCCATACAGTAACGAATGTTTTGGGAGTTAACACGTGACTTGTATAATAAAATCTTCTTATTGAAGGTGACCGTTTTATACCAATGGATTCTTAGATAGCTCTATATAAGACACATCTAAAGAAATAAATATCTATCTCTTCCACGTCTTTTAATCTATATCGCAAACAGAGTAGACCAGTAACTGTGAGTAAGACAATACTCTTTTACATAACTATCTGAAAATTTGTTAAAACTAATTAGCAATCATAGACCCTTGATCCTTAATCATTTCATACATACAAAACTTCAAATCGGATATTTGTAAATAAGATGAATAAAAACATACAACGAACATTGTTTTGGTTTAAGAGCAGCATACCAGACATCTGTTGCGTTAGGGAAAAAGCCATTAATTAAGAATTTAAAACTCTTAAACACCTCGCCAACTTCGTATAATATGGAAATTCAAGCGGAAGACTGGGTAGACGTTTTAATAATGGATATTGTTATGATTAAGATCGATAATACTATATGTACTAGTAATCTAATCTTGCATTCATTTACAAATTATTATCAACCTATGACATAAGTGTTGTTTTTATTATTTGACTATATGGTGCGGAAAGAACATAAATGGCGTTCCTCAAAAACTCAAATTAAACATCTTTTGAAGTGTCTTGCCTTATGATCCTTATCTGGTACACCATGACCTAAAAATTTGAGATGCATGAATGGATGGTAATTAAAGTACAAAGTTATGAAATACAGGCATGTGGGTCTTGTTCATTTGAAACCTTAGCTGTTGTATTTCGTAAGAAAGGATTGTTTTGCTCGAGTTTCCATTCATAATAAATGAATAAGTGTGTCAGTGTCAGTCAGGATATGTGAAGTTTTGTATATTGATAACCGCGTGTCCCCAAGGACTATAACGAAAGGTGAATTAGCAAGAGTACAAATGGAATAAGTATTCTTAAGGTGGCAAATTGAACGGATTAGCGAGATTAACTACATGTATTAAGAAGCGTGTATATCGACACGCTATAATTTATGACTTGAGACATTTATCTCCAGACCACTTCATTGATTTTTTAAAATAATGAACATTCACAATTTTGTTACTTCTCTACTATTGTTGTCACGATAGACTTCTTTCTCATCCAGGAAATTCCAGTTTTGTGGGAGGGTATAGTTCATACCGCTTAACCGCATAATGTGATAATGTCTATAAACCGTCTGTGATCGGTATAACTATTGCTTAATAATCCAGTGTTTCGTGGCATTCTGTGTGTACTTGCATGTATATCAATAGTGTTTTATTTATTTTTTTATTGCTTCCTGACACAGTTTTGGTGGTCAGCTTTTTCGCGGTCTAATACAGCTGCAGCACTCTTTGAGATATTGTAAACAAACTATGAAAAGGGGATTTCCCTTTTTCTTTTCAAAATACGCATTAAATGAATTGACCAATGATATGCTTGTCTTATAATTTTCTCTCCCATCTTTGTATTGGCTGGTAGCATCAACTGTATCCTACAAACTTGCCAACATTATCACGGGGTTAAGAATTAAAACGTCCACTGATGGCAAAATACTTTCGTTTCAAAACGAATATTTGCGTGCTTTATGAGAATATATGAGAAGAGTCAAAACAAAATAAAACGAAGAGGAGGAAGAATGATAAATCTCAAGAAGAAAAAAAAGGGCAAAACTTTATGTAGAATAGCTCGTTTCGCTACTGTAGATTGACATAAATGACGAATCACGTAACTTTTTATTATAAAGGCTCAGCCTACACGTGTATTGACATTGAGAAGCTCCCTTACTACGTCTATTCATTATCGTCAAATTACAATGGCGTTGGTTATCTTAATTTGCTGCACTAATGTAATTTAATGCATCCTTAAACACTTTCCTGTGTTTGTCTACAACCCAAACACTTTGCTCATTTGTCTGTCTGGAGCCAAAGTCGTTACCAGGAAATACTTCTGTCATTATAAAATGCAAACCAAGTCTTGTCACCTTGTGACATCAAGTTTCTTATACAAGTAACATACGGTAGGATTATGTAATGATCTTAACTTTGCCTTGTTCATGCTTGTAAAGGAAATTGATGAATGCCGCGGTAAACGGACATTTTGACTTCGACGATTCGTGTCGTCGTAAGGAATTTATTCAAACGTGTTTATAAGGGATGTGTATTCTTCATTCTCCTTTGGTGTTCATATTTAGTATTTATATTTCTTATGCACAAAGTGTTTGATTGATACTGTATTTCCTTTCTTTGTAATTTTGTCCTTGAAAAAATTTAAATATTGGCCATCTGATTTTCAATAATATGATTTATGTTTTAATGATAAAGACAAAGGCTACTTATTATCGACGGACTATGATTTTTGCAAGAAGACCAAACTTACACACACACACACACACACACACACACACACACACACACACACACACAATAATAATAAAAACAATAAATAAATGAATAGAATTAAAGGCACTTTGCAGTTTATAAACCCGTCCGGCGAGCTGTGTTGTCTCCTGAAAACTCTTTATTTAATATACCACATCGCCCCCGACTTCGTCTCGATTTAGTATACATCTTGTCTGAAGGACAGGCCATACACTTGAAACTCCCGTGTCTTATTATTAACTTTCAGCGAAATATTTTTGTCTAAAATTAGTGAAGTCATCTGAAGTTAGCTGTGTGATAATACATCAATGAAAGCACGATTCGGTTCGAACTGTCTAGAGTTCAAACCTCCAGTCCTTTTGTTCCGAAGATGAAGATACTTTCCATGGAAATGCTTGCTCTGTGAAGTCGATGTCGATGGATAAGTATTATGTTCTAGGTATATCAGTATATGTAAGTGAATTATATATCAACTTCCCTCGTCGTTTCATTCTTCACACATAATCTGTGTGTGATTCTGCAGAAATTTTTAATGATGGATGAGCTAAAATGATTCAAACTGATTGATGTAATTTGGTTAAACTATTCTTTATAAAGCTTGAACATGCAATGCGTCACCTGTGAATGACTCACACTTGACCCTCGTTAGCAAGCATTGCATATGACAGGTTTCCGTAATCCAGGTGAGCGTTGTAAGAAAACGTGCTATATTTGCATTGTCTGACCGCATTATCTATTGATAAATGTTCTTGCATCTCCTTGAAAATGAATAATATTGCCGCAAAAATCAAATGCATGCGCGGATCCAGGAGGATGGACCGAGGGTGGACCCACTCTGAGATTCGGCGAGAATTACTTTTCTTGTTATAACACAAAAACACACAAAAAGACCCTCTCTCGGAAAATTCATTAGGTTGAATACCTCTCCAGAATTTTTGGATCCACGCCTTCGCCTTGTAATGGTCTACTCTAGCTTAATGACTAACTGTTGTTCAATACCACACTAAGATTAATTCACCCTGTCCGGTGGCGGCAGCTACAATGTGTGGTCCTTAATAGATTTACCCTGTGCCACGGAACCCCCCCCCCCCTCCCCTTTCCCGGAAGCTGTGAAGGTTATCCTATATGTCTAGGTCATGACACATAATTTCTGTTTTAAATATCTTATCTAAAGGACAGGAAACCGTCGAGTCTTCCGCGGGATTCGAAACCGGTTCTGTCTGCCTTGAATATAACATTTAAAATATTTAGTCATATCGGCTTTCATCCTCAAATATAATCAACGCGTGAAATTACCATTGTATCCGTGATATGCTTTCACAGTTTTGTGTTGGATATGAAATTGATATCATGTCGTCAGTATTAATGTTATGCTTTCGAGCATTTTCAAATAAAGATAAAACTGAGGGGGCGTTATTTGTTTGATTCCTCGCATTTAAATTGTTTAGCCATTTATAAACAAGATGAAACGGAATTTATCTGATTTATTGCATTATTTATTTCTTATTAAATGACACGAAGAAACTTAACACAGCTTATCAATGCCATTATGTCTTCAACATAACTACAAGTACAATCAGGGGACAGGCTCGGTGTAGTGGTTAAGCGTTTAGCTTGCGCCGGCGATCCGGGTTCGATTCCTGGGTTGCACCCCTATATAATTAAGAGGTTGCTTACCTCTTGCTTCCATGTTGCGATATATCTGAATTTTTGTAGAAAGTGACATAAAACACCAATCAACCAACCAACCAACCAATCAACCAACAAGTGCAAATTTGGTATACCAAACAAGCACCACTGAATATTTAGCCAACTGCTAGTATTGGTAGCAATGCTCTATCTTGGTAGCGGGGACACTTCAAATGGTAATACACAGTTATATGTCAGTCTCCGGATTTGTCAGTTTTAGTTCTCGTGAGACTCTCGTATTTCCAGGAAGCTTACTACTAACCAAAAAATAACAGATACCTCGTCTTGTTGGTGTCAAAGTATCAATTAGTTTTTCGTAGGGTTGCATGTTAAGGAATTAAGAAATATCTATGAAAAAGAATATCATTTGAAACTTCCTTTACACTTCAATAAAAAGAGTCCCTCTATTAAATATATAACACAAAAAAAGAAACTATATATACCTCACCGTGGCTTTTCATTTTCAAAATTTATATTTAAAATAACCTTGTTTGAACTTACCCTTAGTCCGAAGAAAAATTGCTTCCTGAAAATACTTTAACCCTTGAAATGGAAAACACGGTCCTATAGTCTATAAAATAGCATTTCAATCAAAATAATGCACCTAGCAAATATATTCATTCAGAAGCCTGGAATTTTCATCTCGAGCAGGACTTGGGGTACCCGAAACGCCCACATGTCTCCACTCAGGGTCAGTTGATACCAATACTCGATTTCTCTGTCGTGCATGCTGCAATGATAATTATAGTAAATTCTTCGATTTGGTATCGAATGCTTACGGTTATATGTACGTTATATATTTGATGGTGTTATACTTTCATATTGTTCATCGTGTGAGATGTTCAGTGCTGAGGAGACCGTACTACCCGGGGATTACCCCCAGGAATTTGGCAGATACACTAGCCGACAGTCCTACCTTACTTACATATAAGCGGGAATAAACCCCAGGCAGAGGTGTGGTGATTCCAAAGGGACGCTGTAGTCAACTTGGCTAGCGAAGTTACACGTCTCGTGAAATGGATATTCTGAACTCGGCTTCAACGAAACAGAGATAAGGGACACTGAACTCAACATGTTGGACAAAGACCGCTTTAGGTTTCACTTATATACACATACACAATGTCCATGTTCATTAGAGTGGCCACGTCATCAACCATCCAAGTTTTACCTTTTTAAATGATATTACTGAAGGAATTCTGAAAGAAAAATGAAATCCGTGGGAAAACACACCTTCCCCACAGCAATTCTAGCATGAAAATTAAGGTCTATTTGTTTGTTTTATTTAATTCTTGCTACATCTTAACTTACATTTGTAATACTATGTATATTTTGTTAAATCTAATCGGATTTGAATTTTTTTCACTAAATCTAGATTTAATTTCATAGTAGTATGAGAAAGTAAGACACCGATTTTCTTCATACCAGAAATTTTTAACTATTCGTATTGGAAGGAATAGGACGATTAATCTAGTGTCTAGGATTTTGGTTTATGACAAACACTTCAGTGTACCTGATTGATGTAGTGGAAGAACGTCAGATCTGTAACACTAGTTCCGTGTTGGACGTTGTAAATAGTCTCTCAGATGGGCTTAACATAGACGTTAATTGTTCAAATCTCTCATCAGAATGTCCTATTGAGCTTTTCGGCCCTTTCCGCCACCGAGCAACCTTACTCGGTACTTTCCGCCACCGAGCAACCTTACTCAGTACTTTTAAATCAAACGAATAATTTTAACATTTATATAGAAGAGTCTTGTAAACGGCATTAAAACGAAAATATTAAATAAAATAGATTAAACAAGAATCAAAAATTTGTTTTTTAAAACGTAAAAGTGGACTTGGTAGCTTTATGTACTGAAATAAATTCAATACAAAAAATGCTTACGTAAATAGGGAATGCTGATTGTTACGATTAACAAAGATCAATGTTTACACACAAATTTAGCCCACTCCCCGGGAATATCTAAATATGATATCGTATTTCATCACTTCAGAGCATTTTCCATGACTCTTGACCCCCTGCACTTAAATAGACTCGTGTATGCACAGTTGCTAGCAGATGGGATAAGCCACGCTCGCTTTCATTTCGTTTGAAATTCTTAACAATGCGCTAACAATTTCAATAGATTTGAATAGGTGTGTACCAACGTGTCCAGTCTATTGAAGTTAAAGCTGATTAAGTGATTCTTACCAGTACCAAAGTAAGGGCATTGTGATCTTTGAAAATACGGTCACCCTATGACTACTCCTTTGCATATCCTTTACAAATGGGCTTGACCATAAATTGAAAGATTTTAAAATTTTGTTCGTAATTAAACAAGAATATCATATTATGTTTTACGAATTTTATAGTACTAGTCTGTTCAACATACACACACACACACCTACACACACACACACACACACACACACACACACACTCTCTCTCTCTCTCTCTCTCTCTCTCTCTCTCTCTCTCTCTCTCTCTCTCTCCTTGTGTTTTTGGATATTAGTTGGCGTATAACATATGTCACCATAATTACAATCCTAGTTATGTGTACAGAA
Organism: Pteria penguin; assembly: GCA_035048485.1. Lineage (NCBI taxonomy): Eukaryota > Metazoa > Mollusca > Bivalvia > Pterioida > Pteriidae > Pteria > Pteria penguin. The sequence continues at coordinate 16,750,514 of CM068591.1, read as the reverse complement.
AGGCGTAGAGATTGTGTAATCAGTATATTTTCTTATAACTATGTTAATTAAATGATCGATATTTCATACAACATAACGATGATTTGATAATTACCTCGCGACATTGAAAGCTTTGGATAAGGAAACACATGAAGACTAAACACCTTGAAATAAATCAAAATGTGACAGGACGTATATTTTCACCTTAATGTGTTTATAGAGAGCTGACACATAATGAAATTCTAGAAAGAAAAAAAAAACATATTTCCGTAGAAAAGAAAGTAGTTCTCGGTACTGACGTAACGGAAAACGGCTTAATGGAATATAACAGCCCTCGAATAAGGGAGTTTTCACGATTACTGTTTCCTTTGTCGAAGATTAGTGCTGTTAATTTGTCAGGGACTAAGTTGCCAAAATAAAGATCTGATAATTTGGTGTGGTACATATTAAGTCTGTTAATACGTATATACTTGTGAGAGGATTACTATGGCCATATATCAAGGGGCGGCTACTCTAATCTTTGACCACCTTTTCAATATCCTTTGTCTGGTTTTTCCTACTGTTATATAATTCAACAAAGAATATCGCCTTCTGTTACAATGACAGTGACCTTTTTCAATATATGTAAAATTGTTAGATTCTAAGGGAATGGTATTTAATAAATGAAATGGGAACAACAGTGCTTTAAAATTTAATACGTGTAATATATTTAAAAGAGAAACCCAACATTATCCTCACCGTCAACGTTTAGTCTAATGTACGGTCCGCTTTACTAAGTCGATTGAGACTGTCGTAAATCGGTACCGTTATTGCCGTGTAATCAAATACTTTTGTGACGTGAGTATGAACGCCGTCTTAAGTCGGCACCGTTATAGTCGTGTAATCAAATACATTTATGACGTGAGCATGAACACCGTGGTCAGTCGGTACCATTATCGCCTTGTAATCAAATGCATATATGACGTAAGCATGAACGCCGTCGCAAGTGGGTATCGTTATTGCCGTGTAATCAAATACTTTTGTGACGTGAGCATGAGTCCATGTGCCAGATGTTGGTAAATTATGATTTTACGTCCTTTACAACGGTTTTTCAGTTATACAGAGACAGATGAGCAAGAGGTAACAAACTTTTAATAACAAAGTGGCGAAATCCAGGAATCGAATCAGGATGGTCTGCACCGCAATCTAAGCCTTTTGTCACTACATGAAGTCGTCCCCTTGTACCGAATGTAATATAAAGTCTGCTCCTGTAATGAATGTAATATAAAGAAATGTAATAACGTTATAAGATCAACCCCCCTTTTAATATATACCAATTTTCAAGACATATCTGGCTGTAAAAGAGCTTACATGGCAGTTTACGTAGTCTTTTGTCTCTGAGCAAGAATACTCTGCATTCAGATCAGAAAGAACTTTTCTTCTGTTGACAATGCAGTTGATACTTAACATCCTTTGGTGTTTTGAAAGTATAACTTTTCACATACCATACGGTTGAATTCAAGCTTAGTTAAACAGACCGAATCATCCCAGTTTGCCTAACAGGGTGGTCATCATCAAATTCTTCGAGGTCAATTGAAACCGCTTGTATTGTAAACGCTTTACATTCCATCATTCACATTCAATACTCCTGTACCAGGGGTGATGGGCATCTTTCATTCATCTGTTATGATAGACGAAATACTCCTTAATCAAATATTTATAAGCATATCTCTAACTTAGATTATGTCGACTATATTGAGTATACAAACCATGATTTGATGATGTGTTTATTTTCGAACACCGGACATTTTTTGAGATATGTTTAGCGCAAAATATTTTGTGTTGTGAGTTCCTTGAATATGCAGTTTGTAGCTAGTGTGTTCCTTGCATATGCTGTTTGTAGCTAGTGTGTTCCTTGTATATGCAGTTTGTGGCTAGTGTGTTCCTTGAATATGCTGTTTGTAGCTTACATGTAGTGTGTTCCTTGAATATGCAGTTTGTAGCTATATTGTGTTTCTTGAATATGCAGTTTGGCGCAAGTGTGTTCCTTGAATATGCTGTTTGTAGCTTGTTTATTTCAATTACCATGAATTATGCTTTGTCGCTAGTTACAAACGTAAGCGGAATCATGTGCAGTTTGTTGTAAAATTTGGTCGAGATTAAAAAAAAACTGAGAATTTCTGCTGTCTGCTTTGCAAGATATCGCAATATTTTTTTCAAATTGTATGGCAACTGACTTTATTTTACGATACTCGAAGTACGGGGATTACGCTTTCTCCCTCGTCTCCTGAATCTGTCAATGATAAATTGAAGCATTACATTTGCATATATAACTATCACACTTTGCAGTCTTGAGAGTGGGGAACGGAGGGGCGCACAGAGGGTATGACTCGCACACTTTTCTCCGCCCCTGTTTACTGTTTTATCATTTCCTTAACTATCATTTTAAATGAGATGCAACTGAATCTAAATATTTATCCTCCTTTCTCTTTCCCTGCTTGCCCCCTCAAGGTAAAACGTTGTATTTCATCTGAAGATGTCGCCACTGTACTTTTGTCGTTTCTTACTATTAAAGGCAGAAAGAGTTCAGATCTTACGGGTGAACAAAAGTTATCCTATTGTTATTTTTAATTACCCTTTGACTTTTATTCAGGACTCCTATTGATCAAGGATCTGAGCTGGCTTACAGATAGGCAGAACATGGATGACTTATGTTGATATCGTTTAACATATTTTTGATATTAGCACATTATTCCATAACACGTTTCGTTTTAAAATTTTATGACCTCTCGTCTTTAGAAACGAGTTGATCCTTGTTCTCTATATGGAGAATTATTTATAAATTTTTAAATGTGTGTCTTTTGATTCTACTGCTGTTAAGGTGAGTTGGAATGTGGGTGCCCGTAAACCTGTTAACCACACCAACTGAGTAATGTTTGTTACTTTAACTGAACGTCCTAAGTCGGTATCGTAACTGCAATGCAATTGAATATTTTGTTATGTCGTATTCTGTGTTTATTTAACTATGATTATGATTTGTATGCATGTCCTTGGTGATTTGTGGCATACATCTCGGTCAGGTGTCTTCTGTCTTTTCTCTTATGATTGAAAAAACTATGCTAATAGAATTCCTCCGTTCAAATTTATGATTATTGGGTTTACTTTGTGCGATTGACCACATGTTTAAATCGCACGAGTATTTCAACGAATGAAAGAGCTGGATTTGGCACACCATGTAATCAGGTGATCCGCCATGCTGTTATAATTATCATACCCCTGACCAGTTCCCATGGCAATGTGCAAATCTCGAAAACCCATGGTCATTGAACGTTACGAGTTTTTGAAACTCCAGCAACACGGGCCACATGTGGCATGATATTGAAGATGTAAAACTACCTATTTTTCTAATTGTTTCAAGTGCATACTTACAGACATTAAAGTTCACTTAAAGTTGAATGCCCACATTACTGACTAGGGAACGTCATTAGAAACAACTACTATATTAAACTATGACCTGACTGTAGGGATATGATAGTACAATATGCACTTTTTCTAAACAAATTGAAAATGCTTCTACGAACGGTTTTTATATTATGCATACGACGGTTATAACTTTTTACAAATTGTTTGTGACGATTAACAGTATGCAGTTAATGTCATACTTCTATATACTAATTGCATACCCATGCTCCTGATTTAAATCCACCACTCGCCTCTTGCCTTTGAAATATAACCGAAAGGTATATATATTGTCAGTATGTGTAACGTCCTCCCGTGTAGCAAGCTTAACATTTTGAGAACTCCTATAGACAATTGATAGCCTATTTATCAAACTTGTTCACCGACCGATTTTCTCATTTTTATTAACGTAAGATTCCTGATAGATTATTTTATGTTTAATTCACGCTTATTACTTTCCCCGCCTTTGATGTCTCTTTCCGATGAAGGTTCCATGGTTATATCCAACCTACACGTTAAGACCGTCAAACAGAAGACACTCCGTCCAAAAACCGTCCAATAGACGACAATTGTATCTATTAAAAACCTGACAATTTCAAAACTCGCATTTTTTCGCTTCATTAAATACAACATATGGATAACTACACAGTCATGCGTCTGATTATGGAAATACATATTAATTAAGATCACAAATAGAGCGGAAACAGCACCATATTGTAAATGTTCTTTGTTTCCATAGAAAGTTTTTATCGAGATCTAATACTGATGTCAACCACCGCTTCTCCCCGCATCCCAGCATACATTTCAGTGCGCTATAAGGGAGATTCCTTTGTGACATTTTTGCATGCGTTTCCGGATTGGGCATGATTATTTGAATGTTCTCTATCGAAGTATCGATCTGATAGAAGCACCTGCGGCGTTTGAAGGCTCTTTTAATCATAATAATGCAGCAGTGGCTGGGGTTTGATGTTTTTATTTCCTTACTTTTACAGCACTGTACAATGTGAAATGAGTTCGGAAAATGACCCCGTCATTGTTTGAACACTGTCACTGTGATTTGTTTACTTTTGATTACTGTATCATTTAATTTGATTTGATTAGGCGAACTGGACAAGTCGAATATAAAATGTGTCATATTTTTGTTAATTTAGATATTTGATGTTTTATAAAATTATTTGTCGCGTGGACAGTATTTAAGTGAATTAAATTTTTGTCATTAAGTAGTGATTTAGGTAACCCCAGATAGTGTTATATTTATTTGAAACAGATTATACTGTATAGATTAGACACTTTATCTAAATCATTGTAACAACATGTAGGTATAATATATACTCGTTTACTTACTAGTCTGTACATCTATATCTGGGTACTGGCCCTTAAAGCACTGTGCTGAGACTCAGTGCAGTCACTCACTTCTACAAATCTGGATTCGCATTTAGTAAGGAGCTAATTGAAATCAAAGTTCTGCAAGTGCAGTAAGTAAGGGATAATGGTTCTTCCTAAAAGCACAGGTTTTCCCCGCCTTCACCATATATGTGTTAATGTGTATATGTGTGTGAGTATGTGTGTGTGTTTGCTTATGTCTATATAACAATCTTAATGTCTGAATTTCTTGTAATCTCTGGTTTTCAATGAGGTTCCGTTTCATTTGGAGACAAACACTTTGTATCATTCACTATCCCACTCCCTCCCCTATAAGTGTAGACAGGATGTTACAGTGGCGGATTATGAGGGGGCCGGGGAGCCAGTAAAAATCCAGATTTGGCACCAAAAAAGGCTGAGAAGTTTGGCTAATATACATGTGGACCGCCCTCCCCCTTTTCGGAAATCCTGGATCCGTCACTGTGTTACATAAGAATATGATTTTGTATTCAAATTTAAAAGGGTGTGAAATATCCATCATTTTTACGATTGTAAGAAAGTAAATATTAATGAAGATGGCAATGACGCAAGACGGTTTCCGCTTACATTCAAAACATTACTATTTGTGAAGGGCGAAAACTACATGAATATTACAAATGAATAGATTATAAACTTTTGTTATACCTACTCGACAGAAGTAAGAAATAAATGTCAGAAGATCGAAGTATATGTCGGTGAAAGGTGACATTTGGTGTCACTTTGGGGTTCCTCGTCGCCTATATGCGTCGCTGATGACCATGTTCGGACACTTGACCAACGCCGTCAATGGTAATTGATTTGTCTTGCCTGTCATTGCTATACTTAGCTCTTTGTCTGATAGGGGCTTTCTTATTGTTGCCATTTATGTCTGTAGATATTGACAGGCGATGGACATATCAAGAACAGATGGACATATCAAGGACATATCAAGAACAGTATAGTTGAATGAAATGAAAACGAAACTAAAACATACCTGACGTCTGGGCCGCAGCAGAAAATGAAAGGGAAACGAAGTGCTCCTTAAATGTAACACCTGGATACGTCTATCTGTGTGATGACGTGCAGCATGGACTGATGGGAGGAAACCTCAGTATCTGGTGATTTCTGAAAAGGGGGGAGCACATGTGAAAGTCGAGTATTAACAAAAATACTCACCCATTTTGACTGCCATATCTGAAGTTTTACTTCTGGTGAAAAAAGGGGGCGGGCCCCCGAACCGTCCCCCTTCCCCTTCTACACCCGCCATTGCTCTAGTGAACCTCTTCCGTGGGAGATGGTGGGTACCTACTCCGATAGGGCAAAGGAAATAGCAAACTCCCATTGTCCATCGAAGCATTACCGCCGCAAGATTTAAGTGTGTTAGAAAATTGGTTCCCAGTTGCACTAAAACTATGTGAACGTAATTTGGTAATATGTGATTTGTATTCAGTTGTATGTGAATACAATTTGACTTCGATTCGCATTGGATCATAAGATAAAATTACTTAGAATGATAGCGTAAAATTATGCTGAAGTCTGAAATTATTTTCCTATAGAAATTAAAACAGCAAGTGCGTGTGTATGTGTGGGGTTTTTTTTTTCTTTTTTTTTTTTTTCATTAAAAGTTATTGTGTTATATTTAGAGATCTGGCGATATCTAATACTGTGAGAAGAGAATAAGGAGATTTAAATGATGGGGGAAAGGTAATATGAAGATTCATTAGATAGAATCTCGGCTGTGGCCTTTGATCCATCATGTTCTACAGGATTATTATATAACTATATAATCGTAATTTTCGTTGAATTCACTCAGCATTCTCGCCAAGATGACGTAAGCCAACAAGTCTTTAATGGTTGACAGTGTTTTATGGTTTTACATCTCTCTGGTTGTATTCCAGCCATGCTACTTTACGGTTTCTGAAAGATACAGACCCGAGAAACATAAAGTTACCTGGAAATCTAACCGTATACCTGCACTGCAGTCAAGCGCTTTTCCTCCGTGTCACACATCACTTGTAGGCAATAATAGCTATGATATTGTAATGTAGTGGTCAAACACCTCTGATACTTTAGAGCACGTGCATCAGATTGTCAATGACGAACGAACAAAATCACCGTTAGATCCGGTTAAATATTAGGCCATCTTCCTATAATCCTTTCATAGTACTTTCATTTTTTTTTTTATTGTTGAAACCTGCGTACACATTTTGTGACAAATAGACAACATTCTGTGACGAAACAGTTAACATTTTATAACAAAAAATCACATTCTATGACAAAATGTTAACATTTTATGACAAAACATTCAACATTTTAGACACTATATACCCTGTTTCTTTCTCCATTTTTTTTATATGGAAGGTCCACCCATGACAGTATATATGTTACCAGTGGCGGATTTAGAGGGGGCCCGGGGGGCCCGCCCCTCCCCCCTTTTGCCCACATATTTACTAGTAAAAATCCAGACTTTGCATCAAAAATGGCAGAAGTTTGGTTAATACACATGTGCCCCCCCCCCCCTTCTTTTCGGAAATCCTGGATCCGCCACTGGTTACTGCATTAAAATACATGCGTGTTACAAGTCGTGTCACTTACACTGTTCCACTTACACTCAAGGGCATCGAGACTCTGGGAACGAGAGCATTGTCCCATAGACAGTACCTAGCAGACAGATATATGTCAACCCAAGGACCGTATACCACGCACATCAATTCTGTCTGCCTCATTATGCGAAAATAACCCTGCATTATGTTCTCATGCTTACGTAATATTTATAGCCTTTGTCACTGCAGAAGTCACTTAACTTGATTATTACATTAAGTATGAGAGCGTTGGAATTATTTCTTTCCGGAGAATTGTCCTGTAATTATACCCTTCCTTTTGTGTGCAGAGAATAGCAATGACATTGGAAAATCGTGATATTAGAGAACCGTAATCTCTAATGTACACTCAGTGAGTGCAGATTCAGTAATCTCAGAAAATAAACTACTCAAAATGGTATACATAAACACCCGAAGATATGTGTATCAGTGTTTATGTATCAGTATGTATCATTGATCAATGTTTGTGTATCAGTGTTTGTGTATCAGTGTTTATGTATCAGTGTTTATGTATCAGTTCTGTGTATCAGTGTTTATGTACCAGTGTCTGTACTACTGTATATACTGTACTTTAGCGTAAATTGGCGAGTATTATTCTTACGCAAAAGCAAAGTCCTCGAAAATAATGAGTAAACTCTGTATAAAGTATCAAAAATATTTCATATTATTTCTCTCGAAAATTAGATCTCCTGAACAAATATGAAATGAGATTCTCGTTCACGATATGTATTACTTGCAGTCCAGGATCAACTTTGTCAAATGTTATTGCGAACCCCGGTGACATCTTGGTTGACTGTACGGGGTAAAGGGGTTTTGGCAGTTTATTTATCTCAACTTTGTGGCCGTCTGAGACTTCTTGTAAAATAAATGTTATTAAAGTTATTTGCAAAGCATCTTAAAATTCTTTTAAAAAATAATAAAGTAGCACGTTATTATTAAGACTTAAGCCATTATAAGATCGTTTGTATTAATAAATCTACACTGTTGAACTGTCGTTACTCAATATACACAATTTAATCGATTTAAAATTGCAGTATATACTTGTCACTGTATAACACAAAGATAAAATGGTAATTCTAACTTATGCATACTGTGTTTTTCTTGTCGAGATGGTATATCTTTGGGGCAAACATGGAGTAGTGATAAAGATCTAGACTTGCAATGAGACGATCCGAGTTCGATTCCCGGATTGCGCACTTATGATTAAGAGATTCGTTACCTCCTGCTTCCAAGTCGCGATGTAACTTAACAATATTGAAAGCGACGCAAACACCCACTGACCCACCAGATCTTTCTTCCGAATTGAGTGATTTCTGCCACGCCTATAAACCAAACGAAATATATGTACTGTAATCATGGTAAATGTGTGCATTGATTGCCAAGTAGATTTGTGATAAACATGTCGGAGGTCTGATTTTCGTTCGAGTCTCGTCCGGGTGTGAATTCACTTTTGAGATCAACTAGAATGTGATCGTGGCGTGAACAATGAAGTATTTAAAACTCTCAGTTCAACTAATATATATGTACATTGATACATTCTGTAAAACATTGCTGTAAAACGCCAACCAAACAAATATAAACTATACATACACTCAAATCTTTATATAAAACTTGCCAAAGGGTAGACTTGAAAGTGACCATATTGCAGAGGTGGCCTTTATAGAAAGGTATAATTTGTAAGAAAGCGTAGAAAGGGGGTTATAATGCGCCTTTTAAAAGGAGGTTACATCTTAAAAAGAGTCAAGAGTCACTTTACTGCATGTTACTTTGTGGCATTTAAAAGGGGATGTTCAGTTTTTCTTATTTTTTTTTCTCTTTTTACGTTTCAGGTCGACAGTAGTAGAAAAGGTGAATGTAGACAATGTAAAGCAGGATACTTTGCTATTAGACAGTGTAATGAAATTCACGACACAGTGTGCGCAATATGTATATCTGGAAGCTATACACCGGAAGTAAATCGTCTAAATGAGTGTCGAGCGTGTTCGAAATGTGCCCCAGGATCATTTATACTGAAACAGTGTTCATCCACAGCGGATGTGACATGTGCATCATGTGACGATAATAAATATTCTCATTTAGATTCATATAAATTTGCTTGTAATCATGCATCGAATCTTATGATGGGCGATCAGCCCATGTCTTCAGAGAAACAGGTTAGAACATTAAATTTAGAGGAAGGGTCGGGCACAAATGATAGCATATCACTTCTCCCTGATGATAAACATCATCACGTGACAACAATTCCAATTGTGATTGGTGACAGAATCAATATCCTAGACAACGGAACGATAGAGGAAGGAAGCGGGGGATACACATTAGAAATCGAAACATCTTCAGAAAGTGTTGAATCGGTTGATAATGTGACAGCTAGTGATACTACTGATGACGTAATAATTCCAGTTACCAAAGCACCCAAGAGTAGTTCATCGCTTTCTCCTTCAACAACAGTTACAACAAAAATGACATCTAAAGCTCCCCATGTCACGACGGTTCCATCAACAACAACGACAGTGGCTATAACAACAACCACACTAGCAACAACGGTAAAACCGAAAACGGTAAAACCAACAACAGTAAAACCGACAACGGTAAAACCAACAACAGTAAAAACAAGTACAACCACGTCATCGATACCAACAACAATGAAAACAACAAAACACGTTTCTACCTCTTTGAAAACGACAACTGCAGCAGTAACAACAGCAACAACAACAAAAACAGGATTTATTGACATTGATGACGGTATCATAATATCCCAGACACCAAATGACAACGAGGATCCTGGGATTATTATCAACCAAGTCGAAGTCTCCACGAAACCCAAAGGTACAGGAAGGTCTTGGTATTACTGTAGTGAAATAATCGTATAAATAAAGGCTTTAGCAGGGAAAGGGGTGTTCAGTTTAAAGATTTTTGTTTCAACTTTATTGAGTAATTTCTCCAAATCCACCGTAATTGATTTTCAGTTTATTCTTCTTAGAGTTCTCATGGTGGTGATAATAGTAACTCTGAACTCAATTGTCTACGCTGAGACTGAATAATTGAATTACTACAGAATGGGAAATGGCATTCCTCTGATTACATTTTCATTAAGTAATCTTATATCACTTGTTATAGGAATAGTAATATCTATGTTTTCAAAGCAGAAAAATGTTTTCAGATAAAATCGATTTTGAGTCCAATAATGTAGCACATTGAACAAAAACTTCTAAAAACAATATTTTATCCACTGCTGACCATGACCACAATTCAAAAATGATGAGAATGTAATCCCCAATGCCCCCTTATGTCAACACACACTGTTCACATTGACACATTGTAAGTGATGTGAACACACGGAAGGAATGCATTGTCAGAATGTTTGTTCTAGTTATTAAGCTAATTACAGCATTGCATGCCGTTTGAAATAATTTCATTACGAGTTGTATAAGGTATTATTTTTGTATCTTATTTGGAAATTAAATTTTGGAAATGACAAAAGTATATATTTTTATATTGTATTCAATAATTTTAGCTCGGTGTTTGTATCTATTTTTTGGAATCGATTATTGAAGGAGAATGTAGCTCTTGAATGTACATTTATTGTCATAGGAATTACCGACGAGGTGATGGTCTTATTCTCTACCTCTCATGTCAACATTAATTATCCAGACAATAGTAGTGAAACTCCCTCCCAATGATTCTTTCAATTTGTGGGCATGCTTTATATAGAAGAGGTTATTCTTTCTATTTGTGAATTTATTCGTTTATTCAATTTATTTCCTTTTCTTGAAATATTATTTGCTGCTTTCATACGTTTTATAATAAAACTTGTAGAAATAGATGTATTATCTCATGAAAATTCAAGTCTACATGTAAAGTACACATGCTGCAGCACACATGTCAATATCTCGGAGGGCTATATGTTTTACGAACATTCTCTGGTTATGGTGAATAAAGATCAAGTTCGAGTCACGGTTGACATACTTTTGGCGGATCTACAAAATGTATTCCTCTTAGTAATGAAAAAAATTAAGTTATCCGGATTTTTTTCTCTGTTTTACAGTTATGTATTCAATAAAAGTTATATATCTCATTATGACAAGTTTGAAGTCTTATTCGAATTGACCTACATTTGGCTGGAAATTTGTGGGGAACGGTAGGAAACGGCTACTGCTTCAACAAAACTGTAAAATATACCATATGCTGGGGGTTGGTTTTTTTGTATTTTCTACGTATGGTTCTTTTTCTTTGGAGGATGTCACTTCCTTGCTCAACTCTAAATAGTTTTGTATATGAATAAATGTTTAATACCTATCTAATATTTTTCTAGATGTCGTTTTAAAGCCTGGATATGACATTAAAACTACGCCAATTGCGTCATTGGGAAATGTCGCTGCGCAGAAAGTTACTGGAGATGTAAGTAGTCAAACAAGCTTTATTATATTGTTTAAAGCCATATTGTCCGTTATGTAAACAAGACTTTGTTAAAAACAAGAGTTTTGTAACATCAAGATTTTGTTAACAAGTGTTAGTTTACATTCTGTACTAATTCCGTATGGCTGTTAAAGTGTTGGCCCACATTCTATACTAATTCCATATGGTTGTTAACACGTGTTAGCCCGTACTGATTCCGTATGGCTGTTAACAAGTGTTAGCCCTTATACCGTATGACTGTTAGAGTGTTCTTCTACATTCTGTACTGATTCTGTATGGCTGTTAACAAGTGCTTGTCCACATTCTGTACTGATTTTTTGTGGTTGTTAACAAGTGGTTATTTACTTATTGTACTGATTCCGTGTGTTTGTTAACAAGTGCTAGACTACCTGCTGTACTGATTCCGTATGGCTGTTTACAAGTGTTTGTCCGTATTCTGTACGGATTTCCTGTGGTTGTTTACAATCCACCATTCACGGCATTTTTAGAGATGTTTCTTTAATATGCTTTATGTATTCACGGATTTCATCCCTTCCAGGGGACGTTGACTGTCTATTGTGATATAGCATTCGTTAATGTCAAATTGTATTTTTATAATATAAATATCAATATATATTATATTAAACAACATCGGAAACCATACAAAAACTCTTTTTTATCTCTTTATTTTCTCTACAGCCGAATGAAGACAGAGTTACCATCGGTGTGTTGGTTGCTGCCATTCTTGTTGTTGCCTTTGTCTTCTTTTTCATCGGCTTTCTTGTTGCTAAATACTGTAATCGACGGAGGTCAGGGACATTCAAGGTCATGGAGGTAAGAAAAGTAAAAATTAAGACTATTGATATATATTACATCAGTTAGTTGCCACCAACACCGATAGCGCGGGTGTAAGGGAGTATCTGTGAAAAAAAGTGAAAAAAACACCCCAAACAAACAAAAAAATAAACGTAAAAAAGAGCCAGTGAATCAGTGAGGAATTTTGACTCTGCAATCTTAAATCAGTAAAAGTCTATGTTAAGACAGTAATACATCTAAAATGTTTTTCAAAATGTGTAATTCATCAAAGACAATAACCTTTTACCTAATACTATATACATTTTCTTTCTGAAAAAAAAACTGAAATGGGCATTGTCAATTAAAAATAACGTAGCTAAAAGGGTGCATTTTGTATACATTCCATTAAGGTCAAGGACGCTAAAAGTTATGCAGTGAGGCTTCAGTGGCATGGAATTGAACTTATTATTTGTTTTAATTCTGGTCTGAAAAGTTCATGAACGATTTCATCGACGTAAGTGCTAAATGAAATTGAACGTGTAATTTACTTGCTGTTATATCTGGTAGGGGAGAAACAAGAAGGCTATCATTAACAGACGAGTCGGCTATTGTATATAAGGCTTTACACCTTTGAACTGGAGGTGTTCGGCCACTTCAGATTGCTCCCATATGTACATTAGATATACACCAGATAAATCTGACAATGTTAGATAGAGAACATAGTTGGTGTAAATGTAAATACAACGGTGCATAATCAGCGTGGTATAAATCAAAAATTTCCGGAAGGGCTCTGGACACTAATTACCTCTCAGTTTCTATATTGGAATAATTTATGAAATATTGTTATCGATATTTGATATTTACAATCAATCAGTATGATTTGGCTGGCTAGGTATGATATGAGAAAACATGTGATGTGAAATATTGCACGTGTGATAGTTGAGCTTTTGGTTAGTTTATTGCCTGCATTGACGTAGATGTGAAAACAATGAAGTTTCAAACGAAGTTCAGTGAGTCTATTAATCTGATAAGTGTTGTAGTACTTGATGAAATCGCGTTCAGTTCCCCAGTATGTATTCGATGTATTGATTTATATTTGTTTGAAATAAGGGAAGATAAATATGTAAATAAATCACTTAGCACTTGTTTTGTATAGATTTAGAGGTGTAAACTTTGCTCATTTAGTTTGTCCGACAAAGCTTTTGATGTCCGTGCAGAATTTGTAAAACATACCGCATTGCTATGGAGGAGTGAGAGTCTCCTGCTCAGAAAGCCATCCCCGCAATGAATATAGGAAAAAAAAACCCAAACGAAACGGCAATAATAAAATACAAACTAGAAAATCACACTAACATTAAACCATCAAACTTGCATAAAACGAAAAACAATTTTCAAATTTTTACGTTACGTTTTAACTTGTTTTTAGAAAATGACAGTTTATGTTAAGATTGTGTGCTTCTTATGGTAGTTAGGATTTTAATTAGTTCATTACTTTTGTCTGGTAAGAAGTTAATGGAACTTAAAGCTTTTGTCCTTTCATGTTAGAATTAACGTTGATATTGTTTTTCAATGGAGAGTTTTAGCTTGCTAAGGTGATTTTCACCAAACAGGTTTTCATTGCTTGTTTTATAGACCCAAGTTAACTATGCAGAATAGAGAGGGTTATCATAAAAGAACTTTATCTGCGACAGACTGACGTGAGAGATAAGATCTTTATTTCACTGCTGCATTAAACAATTTAATTTCTCCCCTTTACATACGAACAAAAGTTGTTTAAGTTGTACTGCATATGACATGTAAGGGAGCACATGACGTCATACTGTAGACGCCTGATAAAGGACCGCAGAAGTGGGTGTCATTGTCAGTAAAAACATAATAGATTAGCATGGATAAAAGAATTAATATAAGACTACGATGATTTTCCTTTGAATTATATATTTTGTAATCCGTCCCCGCCTCCTATACAATATTCCGTGAGATAACGGAAGATCACCATTTTTATGTCAACACTAATCAAATCTTTTTCTCTACATTCAGATTTCCTACTTATATACACACGATCCACAGTGTTCTTAACGAATGCAAGTACTGGAGTAAAATATAGAAGACAATGCATTTAATACAGATATAAGGGGAATTAAATCTCTAAATACCAATGATGTTCATTTTACCTGAGACGTAATATGTAGGGTTAGGTCTGCATTTTTATAACGTCTACTTGCTGTACTATAGAACACTAAAAAGGCTTATTTTAAATACAAATGCTCTCTCTCTCTCTCTCTCTCTCTCTCTCTCTCTCTCTCTCTCTCTCAATATTTACGTTTCTGTCTGTACTATTCATTGTTTACAAACTGAGCTGTGGGAGATTATTAAGGTAGGACATGCCCTTAAGCATGGCTTGACATTGCGATTTTAATTGCTCGATGTATTAATTAAGATGACTTTGTTGATATACTGCAAAGGTTTAGGTAGGCTTTATCGATAAGCAGTGATTAAAATTAAACAATTAATTCCAGCTATATGTTGTCTAGATCTTGGCTAGGGTTTTGAGACTTGATTTTGTCCTTGCCCTGTTTGGTCACTTTAGAGAACTTTAACCAATAGCTGGTAGAAATAGATTTTTTTCAGTATTTGAATTCTGAAAGAGTATAATGCCCATTGTGATGGAATGAAAAACGAATACTGAATAGAGGGTACATTCAGGTTAGGATAAAGGTATATTGTTGATGAACAATAGCAGGTATTATTACGGTTAAAACATATGTGAAAATAAATTATTTTGTGTTGCTTTTTAATTTGGAAAAATGAACAAAAACTATTTCAGGAGAAGATTAAGTCATGACAGGAAAACTTTAATTTCTGCAACATCTGGGTACCTCCGAGATTTAGAGAAAAAAGTGTGTAATATAAAGAGCATTACGCAATACAGCTTTAACAATATTCATGTATTGCTTCACCGCTGTTTGTCCTTGGAGAATCCTCGATGGTCAGACTGAGCGTTGCGCTGGGCCTGGATTCGAACCTCAGTCCTGGTAAATGGGAAAGTCTGCTACTGTATCTGCTGACGTAAGTTACCTCCGTTGGTCTTCTCGTTCCTTCATATAGGTGAAATAAACCAGATAAACCTGGTGAGACATTATAGAAATCAACAATTTGAAGACTCCAGGCTAATATAATATTTAACTTTTATATATATTTCGAGTCCCGAAACATCCTTAAGTGTATACGTGATTTGTTCTAATCCTCCATCTCTTTACGCTAGTACATATCAAAGAGCAATATGCAATAGGATCGAACAAAGAAGGGGAAGTAAATATGTAATATTAGAGTCTCATTCTATATACATAAAGATTGAAACCAAACAAATCCTTTTTGTTCTATCACCAATAAACGTATCATTATGAATGTAACAAATGCCAAAAATATTCTAAAGTTTACTTCATAAATGGCTATGTACATTGTATTCAAACTTAGCGTGAAGTGGGGATAATAAATTTTATGATAACAAATTACAATGCGTGTAAATACATCAAACGCTCTCGGATTTCAAGGCCGCTGTGATTTTTCGCTGTGACCGGATTGACATTCAAGCGCTATAACCTTATACTTGTAATACAGTGTATATAACTCGAACTGAATGTCATTTTGTCACGATGGATTGCGAGTCCTTTACAAGGTGAACGCGATTTGAGTACGGGAACGAAAGAACGTCTACAGATAAATATGATTCACGTGTCCAAATTAGATCTGACGGCATGTTCAACACTTGCAAAACACGAATATATTTTTAACAGGAAGTGTAAACATGTGTCCACATGTCATGTCACTGCTGAAATTGAAAAACTAAAACTCGAAGCATAAAACTCTTTGAAACAGAAAGAAAAGAAAATGTATGTTTAGTGAGCCGTCTGTATACGGTCACTAAGATACATATCGATCTGTAATACATAGGCATGATAAGTACTCGTCATGTTTTGTTCTATGTTGAACGTGGATGTAAAGAGCCAGCAGGAGATGTTCGCTATGTTCATACTTAAATAGATCACTACTGTGTACTGCAGTATTTATCTGGGCATTTGCAATTGACTGATCGTCAAATGCCCGACATTACACATTTTGGCACACTTTTTCATTATGGCGTCATAAATAAATGGCCCGTCAAACATGATTTTAACTGTGACGTCACAATGAAACTACGTAATGGGCGTGGTTAAAGCTGGATCTGGCGATCCCTCAATTGCTGTGTGTAAATAATCCTTTTCTAACTCTTCATCCTTGCATTGGATTTACGTTAAAAAGTGTATGGGAGCGTTGCTTCATTACTTGTACACATTAGAGGCTCTTTTTTCAGAAAATAGATGGAAACGGGTTAAGCAATGGCAGCGGTCTTGCTATGGCGAAAGAGCATCCGGAGAAGAAAGCTGGCACAGGTATATATGATGAAATAGGAAGGGAAGGCATGGCACCATGTCCGCCGAGTGACGTCATTGTGCCTCAGAATGTGGAAGATGTGTATGCGGTACCCAATAAAAGAAAATCATCCCCTCAGATGGGTAAGTGTAGACAAACTATGGCATATATACAAGATAATGTAAGAAGAAAATTAATACGATATGTTTATTTATTCATTTATATTTGAAATTGAATGATTATACTACTTTTCGTTCATGATGTGCAATCAACAGACTTTTAGTTGTTATGGTTTTACCATTTATTTCTATTTGACAGTCACACAGCTCGACAGAATAAAATTTATAGATGAAACAACCGATGAGGAGCTTGATGCTAGGGAAGGGGATAAATTACTTACTGGTTTGAGAGGAAGTCAGGCTTCGATACCAAATGGAAAAGTACGCCACAGTTCCGAGATGGATGATGAAAACTCGCCCCTGAAAGATAAAAACTTGAAAATGGAAGCTAGTAATCCTTCAGTGGATGAAAATATACCCATGGAAGATGAAAAATCACCGATGATAACAAAGAGTTCATGCGAACCAGACGATGAAAGCTCTTCAGAGAAAAGGAATGCGACGACATCTTTATCAGGCGACAATGGAGATGACGATGAATCAAACGCCATTATTACAAATGAGGAGATGGAACAGATTCTGGCTGGAGGAGGACTTGAGGATGACCCGGATGACAGCGACATTAAAGTTTAAGATCTTTTCGTTCTACATCTACAAAAGTCTTTCAGGCGTACCTTACAGTTACAAATTCAAATATTCTATTCTTGATGGAGAATATATTTGTAATATATCTATAGTAAAATCTTAAACAAACACTTTTAAAACATGATTTCTTGTATTACTTAATTGGAATTGAATTGATTCTGAAATATCCAGGCAGAAGAGCTTATTTTATTATTATTATTTTTATCATTATTATTAATATTATTATTATTATTATTATAAAAATTATTATTACTTTATGTTTGAATACGTATTTCGACAATATCGATCCAGTTGAATGCTATATTTTATTTATTTATTGCATTTTGTTTTAATTTTGTGCAATCTCTCATAGTATTTAAGCGCCATCTGCAAACATGCATAAGATCATCATGACACATGCGCTAATTAGACGTCATATACACATCTTGTATACATCCTACTAGAGAAGTACCGTTTGCCAGAAAGTAAATTTCGTTTCCTCCATGAAAATTATTGCATAATGAGAAAATTACACCAGGTCTGGATTTCGTATCGTGCAATCAAACATTCATTGTATATAATATATCCATAAAGTGCTAGCGTATTAAGGCGAACGTTAACTCATGTGACCCGAATTTTCTCCACCCATTCATCCGCACTTATTTTCCTTTGTTCAACTTTCAAACCAGAGAATTTTGAACTATATATTTCTTTGTATAAAACAATATATTGTTGATTTAAACATGTAAAAACTCACTCATCTCGTGTGGGCACATTGCTTTAACGCAAAACAGCTAATGCATTTCTGTATCAAGTGTAGAATGTACTTATAGACGCCTTTTCTTTGCTGACCGGCTTTGATAAGTACACCAATGGCATGTTGTATCACCAGGAAGTTGTTTTTTCTCTTTACATTTACTATATTTAATCCATATAAACATAAAACCATAATCAACCATCAGTTACCATTGCTGATTTAATCATGCTGTATTTTTTCGCACCAAGCAATGCAATTTCATATTTTGCTTAGACCTTCGGGTTTAGATTAGATGACGAATGAGATATCAGGTGAGATATGAGATGCGTGCCAGTAAAGACGAAAATCAAACTGCCCATCCGCCTTCCAACAAATGAACACTGCCCATCAGGTTTTGTTGATTTCGTTATGAAATTTGCAATCTCCATAAACGTTCAGAATCTGAAACCTATGTATACTATATTGTTAATTCTTACAATATATGTCATTTTATGTTTTTAAAATGTTTTCTAGATTTAGTTATTTGATTCTCTTGAATTTATCCCCCCCCCCCCTTTTTTTAAGATTTGCATTATTTTATAAACTTTGTCGATTAACATTTAAATGAACAATATATGTTAGTATCTATCCCAGATAATATTCATTTGAAAAACGCAATGGCCAAGGAACAAGTCTATGATCATTTTTTTCAAAATGTGCATTCTGTAAAAAAATATAACCTTGAGATATATTCTTTTGAAAATATGATGTAATATGATCCAATGTCAACATGTAATAATAAAAACAAATTTAAATTCAATTTGAAATTGCATGGGAACCTTTTGTTTTACTTTTTTATATGAGGTCTCCTTTTGAATCTTCTAAATGTTGCATTGTATATATTAGTATATCTGTTGCTTCTCTATGTATATTTAGCTTAATTCACGCATTCGAAATAAATGAACAAGACTTCACGGCATTGTGTCGAATCGTACTACATTTAAAATTTTTTTTTTAATAAAATAAATTGTATATCATTTATCATGGAATCACACTTTTCAGCTTCATGACTTTGATATGTATATAATTATACAATATATTGTCTCGTGCAGAAAATCAGGAGCAATACAATACACGGTTCACAGATATTACTCTAGTCATTCGATTCATTAGAGCGCATGCGTGTACATATGTGAATATATCTGTACATAGATAGAATTTTATGTCTTTTGTCTCAAAATGTTGGATGTTGTCTCAGAATATACTGAATGTGTCTCTGTATTTAAAAAATATTGATACAGTTGTACTAATATATGTAAGATTTTATATAGGTTGCTACATTGTTTTGACATGACACGTTTTGTGAAGTTTTTGGTAGAGTTTGTTTTGGATATAAACATTGTATTTAAAATTGTATGTAATGAAAGAATGCCGTGGTTGATTTCTTTGATTGCATTTTCTTTCTTGTAATTATACGTAAATAATTGTTCAATCGAGATATTCAACGCTGATTTCGTTTCGAAATCAGAAAATGGATGTGATTCGCTGTAGATGGAAGATTTGATACATTATGAAAACTGATTTCTGTAGTGTGAGCAGAAATCATTTATTTATTAATAGAATGAAAAGTGCGCTAAGCGATTTTGATATTTATTTATTTACTTTATCTTGCCATAATATTCAAGGATGTTTACATAATGACATGGTGTGCATGTTCCTAACAGAAACATCTCTTTTATCTTTTGAAATCTTACATTACCCATACAAATGTTACATTGAAAGCCACTTGAAATACGAGATGTACCTACAGGAACGAGTGAGTGTTGCCTTGTTTCAGCTATCATAAGATGAGATATTGGTCTGTGTCGTATAGTTTATATTAGTAACAAAACTTTAAGTAAAATGGTAAGATTAAAAAATGAAATAATAAGAAATTTTCAAAATAATATGTAATGTGTTACATTGTCGACAATAAAACGAAATGTTACAGTAGATCAATTATTAACGTGTTTATTGTTCAATAGAGGTTAATGCTATGGAATAGAGATTGAAATGGTTGTTTACTGTCATTATAGCAAACTGAGATCACCATGATATACAAACTAGAGGCAATTCTATTATGGAGCTGAACATTCTATCTGCATTCCCATGAAGGAATTTCGACATAAGAAGGGTGTCCTACACGCTAAAAATATTATGATCTCCAAGCAATATCATTGGAAGTTAAGAATACACTGTTGTTCGAATGTGTTTGCATTTGTGTCAAAGGCGCGTTCTGTTTAGCGGTGCTCTGCAATATTATTTTTACTTTTATTGTTTCTTCTTATTATTTTATTTATTTATTTATCTTTTTTTGCGTCCTTTATGATACTAGTATAGCTGAAAGAAGGCATTAAATACCCGGATGCCTATAAAGTTTTCTCCACGTTATTTGCTCATGCGCATTCGGACAGCAACACCTGCTATGTGTTGTGCATTTTATGCAGTATACCATATATCAAATGTGGAGATAAGAGAGGAGAAAGTACATGGAGAAGTTTGTCAGCGACCTAGACAGGATAGGTTCTAAAATAAGGGGTCAGTCAGGGTTAGACTTCATTGATATGTGTTTTAAATTTGGTGATTCACAGGGTTTTAAGATAAGAATGAAAATTTATATCCCTGAACGAATTTGCTAGGGGTTTAAATAGCTCAGGGTATTTTAACCTATAACAATGGCGGTTATTTTATAGGTCCGTTTATCTAATTTCATTTAAAAGTATGAACCTCTGTGGGAGGGAATAAAGATCATTAAATGACCAGGAGATCAAACACCGGGAAGTGTAAGCATTGCCTATTAGGTAGCCATCACCGCAATGAATGATTCCGCAGAGTTTGTAGAGTTAATCAGTAAGATGAGCAAGAGTACTGAGATAGGAGTTCAGTAAATGTGTTTATATGATGGCACAAGATGAACCATAAGACGGTAGAGAGACATCGTTCTGACTTACTTCCCCTTTGTCTGTTCATTGTTTTACGTTTTAGGGGTGTTTCCTACAAAGAAGTATCAAAATGAAATTCAATGAGTATAACCTAATTTCTTAAAAAAAAAACCGAATGAGTTTGCGTTTGAGCTGGATCAAATTACAGTGACTAACTTCAGATGTTCTCTTCCAACATGATAATGGGATTCATGATTAATATATCATTCAATTTTCTTTGTGTTGATGGTTTTGCGGCAAATCTGATTGGTTAAAAAATTGAGTTCATTTCTGCATCAACAAAATTTTGAGTGCAGATATGTCACAATTGCCGGAGCTACTTTCCTCTGGAATGCGAAAC
Organism: Pteria penguin; assembly: GCA_035048485.1. NCBI lineage: Eukaryota > Metazoa > Mollusca > Bivalvia > Pterioida > Pteriidae > Pteria > Pteria penguin. The sequence goes on along the minus strand of CM068591.1, from coordinate 16,728,717 downwards.
CCCGTTCTATTTATGGAATAGTGATTCCCGTGTTGTTAATTGATTACATAAACTTTTCAAAGTACAAAAGAAATCGCACTTCACTTCAGACACTATTAAATATAAGATAAAATTTCCTGCCCTTATTCAATATAAAAGTAAAATATAACTAGGTCTATCAATTAGTCTACAATGCAGTGCTGTTTAGAAATGCATGTAGTCAAGTACAAAACAAAAACAGTACTCGTCTGCTACTAGCCGATCGTTTGACAATGGATATTGATAATTGTAATTTCTTCGGTATCATACCCGACTAGGCAAACAGAACGGGCACCAGAGCAGGTGCTGCTTACTCTTTCCACCTTGTGACACGCACGTGCACCAGTCAATGGGCATTGCATTTCAAATAATACTAATAGCATTTAAAATATAAATACCTTAGGTAACAGATTATCATATCCATATGCATGTTTCATTAATTCGTGTTTTTAATAATTGTTCATTCTATTTCACTTCTAATCTTTTCAATGGACAATAGGATCAAATTTTCGAATTTTGTGTTAGCCGCCATTATTGACTTCAAAATGTTGTTTACCTTGTCATTGTATTACTACGCGATCAATTTGTATGTATCAGAGATAAAAAAGTTATGTAGTGCCATAATGAATTATGTTTATCGGACACTTATTAACTTTTTGTTTCCGTATATATATGCTAAATAAATGATAAGAAATGAATCCTATATTTTTTTGGTTGATTGAGGTATCAACCTAAATTTTGGACAGAAAACTTTGGCATCAATGCCCTTCGCGCACTGATGCAGTTATCCGTCCAAATTTTAGGTTGATACCTCAATCAACCAAAAAACTATAGGATTCATTTCTTAAGTACTACGGGGTTTACGAACAAAATACTTTATAAGATGCGAAATACGAAAAAACCAAACGTACAAAAAACAAAAAAACCTCAACAAACAATCAAATAAACAAAAAACAACCCCCCCCCCCCAAAAAAAAAGCCCAAACAAACAAAACAAAAAAAAAACGTATTGCAAATTGGGTCGACCTCATATTTTTAAATTTTCAATATCTCAAATACTGCAAAACAAGGCATTTTGTTTCTTTCGTTGTTTAAGGTCAGTATCTACTATTTATCATTATATGCATACACGTGTAGTCTTGTTAAACTTACTTTCAATAAATAGAAATTAAAATAATTAATTAACATACTCTCTTCAAGATATAAGCTGAAAAGGATGTAAAATGCAACGTCAGTTTTTTTTTCTTTGTGTGTGGGGAGTTTGTTTTGGTATGTTTTTTTTTTTTTTTTTTTGGTTTTTTTTTTTGTCTTCATGTTTTGGAACACTTAGATGTGCATTCCAATGTCTTCGAAGTTTTTAAAAGACTCACCGCCATCATATGGATGAAATAACCTTCATTGGGATTGAGGATATATAGGCCTAAGCAATAATGTGGGTGTTTATAGAATACAGAACTATATCTACGTGATACATGATGTACTAACAGGTTTTCTAAATATACATGTACGTGTTTAAAGATGTCATATTCCGAAACGGTACAAGTAAGCTTGAAATTATTTATGAAATGATGTAATACATAGGGGTATTATCTCACGACCTCGTGATAGTGAATGCACGAGATTACTACGCTCTTATATACATGTATTTGAAAATAAGGGTTGGGGAGCGGGTGATCCAATACTATGTGCAGATCTAGCAGTTTCCAAACGGAAAGAACTATACATGTAAGCATTTACGGACATGTTTCAATAGACAAGAAGGAGATTTTCCATATTTCACCTTTTCTGGTAAATCACAGATAACGATTAAATGATTAAAAGATATCTGCCAATCAATTATGTGTGACTGTCCCATAATAAACTTCAACAATCTAGTACTATGCAAGATCTCCTTCTCACGAAAACTGTGTAAATATAAAGTACATGTCCGTGACTAAAAACCAGGATTACTTTATAAAGTTAAGGCGCGGTGTTTAAAGACAAATAGAAAAAGCGGTTATCTAATACAATCGATTGATTTATGAGGGCAAGATGTCGAAAAAGGTACAAGTTTATTCACTGTTCTTGAACCCTGTCTGCAAACCTGAAAAGAGGGGTTAGTAGACTGCATGAAATGGAGCATTGCTGTTTGCTTTGTGAATGAACGAATTTGCGTCGGGGTAAACAAAAAGATACCATAGTCCACAAACCGTGTATCCATTCACTTTTTGTTAAAAGGGTATTAATGTTTAAAAAAACAAGATGACTAATGGGCATAGTTGTGTTTACATGAGAAAAAATGAGGTGTTTATTGAACATTGTGTAACCGCTGAAAAATACATTTACACGACCCTGGCCTCATTTGAAACACGAAAATCAGTATATTTGATGGATGTTCTCCAACTGCATCAGATCAATAGATGAGTACATCAGAGAGAAAACCCTTAAATTAACATTTGTCAGGGAGCATATGTATGGGGCCATATGTGTCCTAATAAGAAGTAACAGCTGTAGAAAGTTTGTCAATATTTCATCTTTCTTTGCATTTTAAGTTCTATTTGCTAGTGACTTTGACCTTTCGGAAATGACTATTTTTTCAAAATAATTTTTAATGCCCAAAAGTCTATACTTGAAGTGGCAAATAACATTTGTACAAAGAATAATTTACTAAACTTACTAAAGTATGTCTTTTTATATCCAATTTTGTGACTTTGACCTCTAAAATAATGTTGAGTGACCTTTGTCCGATAACCCATATTCCGAGTGACGATTGTGTAGAGTCTGATCAAATTCTGATGAACGGTTCAGGAAGTACGAGTTAGAACAGACAGAGAGACATACACGACAGCTACCTTATGCTCCCACTGAAAATTTTCTTGGAGAATAAAAAGTTTCATTAGTGAAGCATACATGAAAATATGTACATTGTAGTTTGCGGTCGATATTTTCAGATCCAGCAGGTGTATTAATAGAAATATGCTTCAAAATGTAACTGGTATTTTGAAGAGATCACCACAATTGAATAGAAATCGTGTAAGCCATCAAGTATCCAAGTCTATAAATTTGATTTTATTTTGAAAGCTTGCATGTTCATTTGTTTGTTAATCGTTATTATTTCACATGCAGTGAAAGACAGCTTGCGGTACTAGACAAAAAAATCAACAGGAGACGCGATAACAACATATTCAAAAGGTTGGAATTTTACTAAGACAAACTACATGCCATACTCTATAAATAAGTCGAGATTTCCTATCATTCAGGTGAAGAATTTAAAATTTCACATACCGTCCATTCTGAATACTGATAGTCTCGAAATCGTCCAGACACTCGGCTGTCCCTGTAGAGCTCCGAGCTCGTCGGAGCTCTACGGAGACAGCCGAGTGTCTGGACGATTTCGAGACTAGAATACTGAACGGGTCCGAATTTCCTTTAGGTCATAATTCTGTAATCCACACAAGGTCCCCATATCACTGGGTCATAAGGACGCTAACTCAGGAGTAGTGATAACACACCAAATAGTCGTGCAGTATTTGGTTAATGTACATACGTGAAATGTGGAAAGACGAGGGATAGAGTGATTCATAATGCTTTGTAAGCAGCATGAGGCCAAGATGAGCACTGTGGTGGCCATATTGAGTATGGGATTTACAGTAATGACTTATCACCCGGTCAAGATTAAACACCAGTTGGACTTAATGTTTAGAACAAGCATTAACAATTAGCAACCTTATGACGTCACAATAACGTACCATTGTTCTTTACGTCATTTTTTTCGGGAATATGTTTTATTTCTTCCCTAAATATTAGGACCGCAGTTCATGGCGGTATGTCCCATTCCCACAATGGAAATACTGAATATCTGAAAATTTAAAATTCATTAATGACCAACTTTTTTGTTACACCTGAAATGAATTATATATTTGTGATCTATTACACGTGATGTTGTACCTCACTGTTGAATTATCACACATGGCAATCTGCGACTCAAAAGGAACTCCAACGCCATTTTGTTTTTATTTTACAAAAAAAGTCGAGATTGTTAGGATTGTCTGTCGACCCTGTCTCGAATATTTTCCGGTTTTGTATTGTTTGGGGGGGGGGGGGGGTGTCGGGTTTTTTTTTTTTTGGTGTCTTTTTTTTATTATTATTATTTTTTTTTGAAATTAGGTTTAAGCCATAGGTCTCTTCATTATTACATCCTGCAAGAAATATTTTTAGATTATCAGATTTTCATCAATCTTGGTTGCATTATATAAAGGCAGCATTTCTTGTCTTGAATGGGAAAATTTGACTGACTTCGTGTTCTTGTCTCCTTCGTGTGTTCGTGCGTGTATATTTAAGTATTTATCTCCTCGACTTCAAAGGTTCATGCAGGACTTTAGCGACGGGTGTCGTATGCAACCAGGGCAAGGTTACTCCTCCCGGGCACCTGGTCTCACCTCGATTTCATTTGGGTTCGTATTTGCCTGAATAAGACAATATACACGATATTGTCCCTTTATTCCATGGACTATGAGATATGATTTACCCTTCGGTACCTCTTCGTTTTTTACATTCGACATAAAAAGAATCTGAATGCAGAGGACATCCAAAGTGTTGTTAGTAATGGTAGATTCATGACTTAAAAAGGAAGTACATGTATATGGAATAAAAGTGAAGAAAGTAGTGGATTTAAGACAAAATTGCTATGCAATTATATTAAACCAAGGACTTATGTTAATAAGTCTTTAATTAAACATTGGATAAACCAATGGAACCATGTCCCAAGATGCCACCGTTTTGTTCTGGTAAAGATAATGAAAATAATATCTTCAACTAAGAATTACTCTGTTTTATTGGATAATTTCCAGTTGAACCAATCAGCTTCCTATTTGGAACTGTATCATTTCAACAACAATCTGAATTAATGATTTATAGTTCAAAGTCTAAAAATATAGCAAAAACAATACTTTTGTTGAAATGCCATTTTAAAAATTATAAAATCACAACAGAATACGCCAACTTATTTACATTTAAGATAGACATAAGTTATAATACAAGAGCATTATTATGGCATTATATCATTCATTTTCTGTAATACAGGATGCTTATGTATGCATTACCTTGTATTTCTAATTGCACAAAGAATGTCATTTATGTTAAAGATAGGAAATTGTCACAATTTACCTCAAACATGTGAAATACAATATATATGTTACACTGTACATTTACACATGAAGGCATAAACATGATATATATTTGTGTGTGTGAGTGTATGTGTGTGTGTGTGTAGAGAGGTGTGTGTGTGTATGTATGTGTGTGAAGGTGTGTGTTTAACACTAAATGAAACAAAAACAAAACCAGTAGGTAACAACTTAAGAGTTAAGAAACAACTACAATATGAAGAAAATCAAATTCAGAGGTATCAAAGTTTATAATAAGGATTATGTACAACTTACAACCAACCCATCAGAAGTTTCTATACAGAGTAAAAAAGGGTTAATTATAAGGAGTAAAATGGGAAAGATATAAAGGGTAAATTTCATCAAAATCTAAAAATGAATACCGCCTGCATCTTTGGTCTTCTTATTTCAAATGGGATTTTTCAAATATTTTCCAAATTACATTAATTTTTTACTTTTTTGTCTTGTTTGGACAATGCAAAATTTGAACTTAAAAAGAAACTTAAATCTGTGCATAACTGACAAAACTAAGTCAATTTTTGCTAGATATTCCATCACAACTACAGTTCTGACCAAGGTTAAAGAAATATATATACACATGATAAATACATCATAGAATAATTATAATTTTCATTGTCAATGGTTTATTCTTTTTCATCAAGTCATTATTATTAGACCATATCAAAATCTACTTTAATGTACCTCTGAGAATTTGAACATTTAAAACAACTTTTAAATACTTTTTGATAATTTTAGAAAGGAAGATAACTCTAGTTTATGTTGTCATACATACAAAGGATACAAGCATCTATGTTATCCGTGCTGTAAAGATAGGTATAAAAGCAAATTATGTTAATATGTGAATCTTAAAGTTACAGTACACTATAAATCTGGTCGTGTAGGTACAAAGCATACCTCCAACACATCCACTTAGACATTTGAATTTCAAATGGAAGTTCCTTATATATCTACATGTACATCACGCTTTTTTTTTCTAATTCTAAGTCACTCTCCAACTCTGAGTTAACTATTATTGTAAATGTTTTGGAGTATTCTTCACTGAGACATCTGTCATGAACACTGTTCTGGACTTGCTTAGGTTTTTCCCCCCAAGTATAGCCCTTCATACCTTCTACATCTATAATACATGCGTATTTTTGACTAGGTATGTCTCAACAATCAACGATGTGGTGATTCGCTTATTAGATACAACCTGTATAAGCACATTTTTGCAAGAGGGAATATTATCTGATTTGCTGTTTATCCAAAAATATCTTACAGACATAACATAACTTAATATCAAACAGTGCATTTATTGTGATTTTTCACTTTCTGATTTCCTTATTAACCAATATACTATTTTTGAGTTTTTGTTTACGCTTTGAAACTTTCAAGAATTGTCCTAAAAACCATCTAGCACAAATTTTCCTGTAAAATTTCACTTGTAAATCTTTCAATTAAAACAGTTCTAAAGAACTACTCTCTTATCATTTGCCTATAAACAACACCACTTGAATTTAAGATTTTTAAAACTTAGGAGAAATAATAAAAGAAATCAAACTTGGATATGGTCAGAAGAAAAGTTTGAGTTATGTGCTTCAATTCAAGAGAGCTAAAACAAGAGGCCCAAATGGGCCTATATCGCTCACCTGAACAGCTAGATGAAACGAAGGGCAAAATTTGTATGCATGTTGAGGAACAAGCATGTAAATTTTCAATGAATTCTGCCCAGTAGTTTCAGAGGAGTTGAATATGTCAAAAAGTTAATGAACAAACGACGGGCAATCTAGTACGACAATAGGTCACTTGAGCTAAAAATCAAAATCCCATAACTCTGTAATGACAAAACGGATAAATCTGAAAAGCGAAAAGCAGCTTCCTCTCCATAATTTTATCATGATGTTTAAATATGGTAGAAATCTTTAGACGCCAAGTAAAGCTATTGGGTTCCATAGCATTACACATGAAAGATGACCACATTTGTCGGGGACCTTGAGTATTTGATGCATGCCAAGTTTCATTGAATTCCAGCAAGTGGTTCCGAAGAAAAAGTTAAAACTGTGAAATGTTTACAACAATTATCCCACCCCCCTTTTTCTTGAAAGTCTTAAAAAATTCATAAAAAATCCAAAACATAAAATATTGAAATATTTTCTTCGCAGTAGTATTTCTTACCATCAAAATGATCAAATTAAACCAAATTAATGCATCAATGTTTACTAAAAGAAAAAAATACCTATTTTCTGCATTAAAACTAACAAGTACAAAAAAACGTCAAAAATTTGATTTCGGAACGGAACCAAAAATAACAACACTTCTTCACACATCCCTCTAGATCATTCCTATGCATTCGGTTTGTCTCTGTATGCCCCCGGTCTGAAGAAGAAGTTTGTCAAAGGAGGGTACCCTCTTTGACCTACTTTTGCCTGTGGTGGCGCCACCTATTGATGAATCCGGACGAAAAACAACAACACTTGTAGGGGACCATGAGTACTACATGCTTATCAAGTTTCATCAAATTCTGTTCAGTGGTTCTGGAGAAGAAGTCGAAAATGTGAAAAGTTAACGACGGACGACAGACGACGGACGGTGATTGATCACAATAGCTCACTTGAGCCTTCGGCTCAGGTGAGCTAAAAAACAACAGAATACCAATGACTGTTCTTATTTTCTACCAGTCTCAACATAATGACCGACACTAAACACAATAAAAATTTTTAATCCAAGCAAAATCAAGTGTCAGCTTTAAAATAGATATTTGGTATTATGTCATCTGACCAATGAATTTCTCTGTGATGATGTTGACAGATACATATATATATATATATATATATATATATACATATATAATAGTTCTATAAATTGTAGTAGCATATCTCTTGTACATTATTTTCAAAATGTTGAAAATTAAGGAAAAATGAAAAAACCAGAAGTCTCTGTCGAGACTGGAGCTCTACTGTTATCCTCCACTCAAACAACAATTTACCTTCAGAGAAGAAGGGGTAAAAATATATTTGGACCACACATGTATGTTTTGTATTGCACATGCACAACTAGACCACCTACCAAACATGATGAGATCATAATTAAGTCTCACAGACATATACAATAAGAGAAGAAGTGGGAACAAGATTTTGGGACCACGCCCCTTTGTGGGGCCCCAGGGGGTCCAAACTGGTCCAAAATTGCACATGCACAGTTACACCACCTATCCAACAAAAGGAGACCATAATTAGGTCTCTAGGCTATATACTTTCAAAGAAAAAGAGGGAACAAGATTTTGGGACCACACCCCTTTGTGGGACCCAAGGGGGTCCGGACTGGACCAAACTTATACATGCACAACTACATCACATATCAATCATGATGAGACTATAATTAGGTCTCTGGGACATATACCTTCAGAAAAGAAGAGGGAACAAGATTTTGGGACCACGCCCCCTGTGGGCCCCAAGGAGGTCCAAACTGGTCCAAAATTGCACATGCACAACTACACCACTTATCCAACAAAATGAGACCATAATTAGGTCTCTAGGATATATACCTTCAGAGAAAAAGAGGGAACAAGATTTTGGGACCACACCCGTTTGTGGGACCCCAGGGGGTCCAGACTGGACCAAAATTATACATGCACAACTAGATCACCTACCAAACATGATTAGACCATAATTAGGTCTCTGGGACATATACCTTAAGAAAACAAGAGGGAACAAGATTTTGGGACCATGCCCCTTTGTGGGGTCCCAGGGGGTCTGGACCAGACCAAAATTGCACATGCACAACTACACCACATATCCAACAAAATGAGACCATAATTAGGTCTCTAGGATATATACCTTAAGAGAAAATGAGGGAACAAGATTTTGGGACCATGCCCCTTTTTGGGACTGGACCAAAATTATACATGCACAACTACATCACATACCAAACATGATGAGACCATAATTAGGTCTCTGGGACATATACCTTCAGAAAAGAAGAGGGAACAAGATTTTGTGACCATGCCCCTTTGTGGGGTCCCAGGGGGTCCGGACTAGACCAAAATTGCACATGCACAACTAGACCACCTATCCAACAAAATGAGACCATAATTAGGTCTCTGGGACATATACCTTAAGGATAGAAGAGGGAACAAGAATTTGGGACCACACCCTTTTGTGGGACCCCAGGGGGGGGGCGGACCAGGCCAAAATAATAAATGCACAACTAGATCACATACCAAACATGATGAGACCATAATTAGGTCTCTGGGACATATACCTTAAGAATAGAAGAGGGAACAAGATTTTGGGACCACGCCCCTTTCTGAGAGCCCAGGGGGTCCAGACCATACCAAAATTGCACATGCACAACTAGACCACCTATATAACAAAATGAGACCATAATTAGGTCTCTATGATATATACCTTCAGAAATGAAAAGGGAACAAGATTTTGGGACCACGCCCCTTTTGTAGGGGCCCCAGGGGGTCCGGACCGGACCAAAATTGCACATGCACAACTAGACCAGCTACAAAACATGATGAGACCATAATTAGGTCTCTGGGATATATACAATCAGAGAAGAAGAGGGAACAAGATTTTGGGACCACGCCCTTTTGTGGGCCCCCAAGGGGTCGGAACTGGACCAAAATTGCACATGCACAACTAGACCACCTACCCAACAAGAAGAACCCATAATAAGGTCTCTGGGGTATATACCTTCAGAGGAGAAGAGGGAACAAAAAATTGTTTACGGACGGACGTCCGGACGGCCGGACAACGGACGAAGGACCATCGCATGAGCTCGACTGGTCGAGACCAGTAGAGCTAAAAAAAAAAAGAAAAAAAAACTCAAATCCTGATACATGAAATTCCTTCCCAGGAAATAAAGAATTAAGATAAAGAATAAAATGATTTATGAATACATTCTAATCTTTAAATCATTGAAGTCAGACATCAGGGTATTTGAGAATCAATATGTGGAATATCAGGGTTAAAGCATAAGACTTATTCATAGAAAGCAATGCATATTCCAGGAGCAATTTTGGTAAGGAATGTTTAAAATATTTGTTATTCAAACAGCTGCATCACTACTTTGGAAAAACACTGAGTCTTTAACAGATGCTTCAGGTATCTACAAAGAGCATAATAGACAGTGATGTCATGCCCACTTAATATATGTAACTAGAATTGAAATAAATATAAGGCATTGCAATAACTTATAGTATATATTTAATTTTTCTGCATTTCAAACATGTATACATTTTTATGATTTAATATATATATGATTTAATATCAAATCTAGAGTCTTTAAAATGTTTTTCATAATTCTAAGTACCAATGAATACACATTTTAAAATGTCTCATTCATTTATCTTTTTCAACAAAGAATGAAAATCAAAAAATTGAAAGAGAATGCAAGGATGTATAATGATGGTAAAATCACAATGAATGGTGAGCTATAAAAGGACTTTATGTTGTCGCTATGGTAACATCAAGAGGACCACATGTAGAAGTAAATTCTCTGCCACACTGGTAAATACTCTGCTAAAGGCCCTATGGAATAAATGTACAAATAAGAAAATGTCTGACAGTATCAAACATACATGTACAATTATGGTTCCACCCTATTGTATTCTGCCACATGATTACATTTTCTCACATTATAAAACAAATCAGCTTGGTATAATAATTACAACTTGTTTCATCAAAGCATTTATGATGACATAATTTATCAATGAAAAGGATAACCATTTAGGAAACAAGCTGTGTTTGTGAAACACTAATGCCCTTGGCGGCAACAAAGTTCAAAAAGATATGTTTAGCATAAAGATCATTTCAAGGTTTAAAGGTCTTCAACCTTGGTGTCATTTGAAAGAGCTTCATTACTTGAGTACACATGTGAAAATGAAGTCTCTATCCCTCACGGTTCAAAAGTTGTGGCCTAGGTTAAGATGAAAACAGACAGACAAACAGATGGACGGGCAAACAGATGGACGGGCAAACAGACAGGACAATAACAATATGCCCCTGATCTATCAATCCTGGGGCATAGAAATTATTACTTATGGTGGAAGTATATGAAAACTTTACACAGTTGTACCAACTACTTTAAATTCTCTCTATTTACACTTGGTTGTTGCAAGTTGTACTTGTCTCACACTACATATTAATTTTGAACACTGAGATGAACAACAAGTGGCTAATGTAACAAGTGAGCTAGGTAGCCACTGAATTAATCAAATTATAGAACTATGGAATCCTCATTCAAATCTAATCCTAATAAACAATTTACTGAATTTTCTACCAGGCATTACACATGCAGGTCTTTGTACCAGGTAACTCTATCACTATATCACATATGATACCTGTCATGTATGATACCTATGCACAAAGAAATCTATTAGATTAAAATATTTGTTGATGAGTACTTACTTAAAATGATGCCAAGTCCTGGAACATTGTCAGCAAGAAGGGATAATGTAAATAATAACTTGGCTCTGAAAACAATATGAAATGAAATCAGTATCAATATAGTCATGACATTTATTCTGAATGAAATCACAGGATCTCAAATTTAACATGAAAACCTAATTAGTCATTAAAAATCTATCCAAAGCAATAACATTAACATGACAGCATTTAATCCAATTTCAGATGTATGAAAGAGAGTAAAATATTACTACCATAAATGTATTATGATTTATTAGTGAGCAAAATTTATACTTTAAACATGAATGGATTCATCTGATACACTAGTCTGCTGGTTTTTAATGTCTCGTACAGGAATATTTCACTTCTATTGAGACAGCACAAACAGTAGTGCAGGCTACAAATGTTTGACCCTCTGCCATGTATCCTTCTCCAGAGAGCTCAGTATATCAATAATGTCGAATGTCAAATCAATGTGTCCACTAAGAGTGTACCCCTAGGCATGACTAAGTGTCAGGTAGATTCAACTATGGCCCATGAAAGACTGCTTAACAACTGGAAGAATGTAAAGTACTTTAAAGTTTATAAATGTTTTAACAGAATAGGCCTGACCTTGACATAGACTTACATATCCATAAAAAATAAAAGAGTTATATATCATACCCTAGTGCTGTATAATAATTTCTATTCCATGTACAACAGTGACAATAACTGTGTTGCTAGGTGTAATCTACACGTTTAGGTGATAAAGCACATTGTGTTAGATATACATTGATGCCCTGATGCCCAAAGATGACCACCAATGTTAAATTTTGTGTCAAGCAAGTCAAAGGCAATAGTCAAGGTCAAAACTTTGGAGTCGATAAAAAGGTCAAATATTAAAAAGGTTTTTCCCAAAGACAAACAAACAGAAGGACCAAAAGCTCTATGCCCCCAATTCTCAGGTACCTGGGACATAAAAGAGGGGGATAGTTTGGGTTATACAATAAAAGAACTATATCCTGAGCTCTATAATTTGTTTTGTGAATTGAACTGTGACAGTGTAAGGAAACAATATACTGCAATTAATCATTTTTGGGCTTTATTCTCCTTACTTGGAATAGGTGTCATAGAATGGTGATCGAAGCAAGTAATAGAGTAACATAAAGGTACGCCTCTTCATTTCAGCTTTCTCCTTGGGATTTAAATCCCCTGTTTCTCCCATCATACACAAACTGAAATGTAGAAATACATTGTTTAATATAAAATACTGACATTCTGAAATGCAATCCGAAGCACTTTTATGACCATGCATGTAATATGTTTCTTCTTTAATTCAATTTATTGATCCTGTTCTTTATTCTTCAACTTTATACCACTATCTAGCACTAGTCTACTGTACATGTGTATGTCTCATTTTCATAACATATTTTTAAAACAAAAATGCAGTACAAGCTCTGTAATTCAAGATCCTATAGTGAAATCTTTATGCATAAAGTCTTATCCTAGGCACGGAAACTGCTTTTAAAAAGCCCTGTAATAATGATTTTAATCATTCATGATAAATATGAATCTCCCTTTCCTTCAGTTACATTCAAGTATTGTAATGACACATACCTTGTGATGTCCACACCCCCTGCTATAAGCCATGGTTTCCACGAATTCTGTCCAAACAGATACATTCCTAATACTGTAAGCAGGTTAAGGAATCAGATACTGTACATGTAGGTGGGCATAACACCATCACTTGATTTACATAAATAATGGAAACCAGAGTTTAGAATTTGAGTAAACTAGAAACCAAGAACAAATCATCAGCTTTTGGTTAATGTGCTGGCAGATTTTCTTATTTTATCAGATATCAACACATCAGTCCCCGGTATTTTATACATGAGATCTAGTGGCTAAGTTACAGAGAGAGTATCACTCTTGTTATCAATATGATAAAAGACATCTAATATTTCATTTCAGTGCATGTCCATTCTTATCTCTAGAAACTCATCAAATCATCTAAGAGAAAAAGACGTGTATAGAAAAGGTTACAGTGAATAAGTGGTCGTCCTATATAAAGACTTTCTGCATACAATCTACGTTTGGTCAGAGTAGATGATGGGTAAAATCTTGGCCCCTGCTTCTCCTCTTCTGGACTGTTTGTTTCATCTGGAATTTTCCATGTTCGAAAATTCATAGGGGGAGCTAAAGAGAGAATTAAAATTGTAATGTAAAATACGTAAGTAACTGGTGTCTCATGACTATGGCACTAACAACAATATACCACAGTGGACATTCACGGACCCCTGACCAGGTGCCCAAGACAAGTAAGCATTTCCTGTTTGGATAGCCACACTCACTGTGAATGCCCTTAAATACAGACGAAACAAATATAATTCAGCACTGTATATATACATGAATGTGAACAAACACTGTGTAGAAAGTGTCACAGCCACATAACATCAGGATAAAGGGTATAACAACACTTAAGTCAAATCCCCTGCAAGGAACTTTTTTATGAGTTCCATGCTGCAAAGGGAATAAGTGTGACGTTAATGTAAAATACGTAAGTAACTGGTGTCACATGACTATGTAAGTAAGTACCATAGACAATCAATGACTGTAAGCACTCTACATTAATACAGTTGATACTTTTTAAGTTGAAGACGACAGGACCAGAGCAAATACTTATCTGGAATTCGAGATTAACATCTGACAGCTTTTTATCATGTTTATATAACCATTTCAACCATTCTTGTACATGTATTGTTTACCTGTTATTCTTTCATATTTTACTTCACTGTAATCATCTACCGACCAACTAAATCTTAACAACTATCTGTCACTTTAATGGTAAGTCATTCATTGAAGTATCATATAGTATCATCAGCTGTTTATATGCTAAATTCATGTAATAATTAACCAGATGCAGAAATTGTTTTGGACCTATAATCTGCCCTTAATGGAGACGTTTTTACTAATGAGATGAGCATGCATATTTCAAAATAACAAGTGCTGATGTAATCTAAAAAACAAGTTTAAAATATACAGAAAACAGAGTTTGTACACTGCAAAATGTATTTGACATAAGTAGAATTTCAACTTCACCGACTTTCAACTTAACCAAAGTAAACTAGTAAAGAAATTAAAGGAAAAAATTTGGGCCTTGAACTAGACTTTGAGGTAAACAGAATTTCAACTAAAGGGACTTGGAGATGATTAGCTTTAACTGCATATTAAATAAAAGGAAACACTTCTAGGAAATCCATTTCATTTTTGTATCACGGCAACCTTAGTGTGCCAATTCATGTAACATTACAATTTTTGCAATGTTTGTATAAAAAATTACAAAATATCAAACTGTACAATGAGTAAGTCACTTGTTTAAAGACAAAACATTTCAGTTAAGTTTACCTGCTGACAACCTTCTTATGACCTTGCCTGACCTTTTAAGAGTAAAGGTCATTTTGTTGATACCATTCTCTGGCTCTCCATCTACTATATGACCTCCATCTAAGCTCTCCTCAAATTCTCGTCTTTCCTAGAAATGATTATGAATATATGTACCATTCAAATAAAATACTAATAAGTGCATTTAATTACAAATAATATATTTCCTAACAAATGTAATATTTGTACATCATGTTCAGAATTTTTCAATCAAAAATATAATTGATGTAATTCTTGAAAATACAGCATGGCTAGTGGGTGTATTATATGCTTATTCTAGGCCCCTAAAAGCTAAACAAGCATGGACATGAGTTTTTCACTCCAGCATTCTCCATGATTGGAAGTAATATCCTTTCAAAATTCTTGTACCACTTTTAGATGACAGTTTAGGAAAAGCTTTGACAATTTTTTTTGTCCAACTCATTTGTCATTTGCTCCTCCCTTGGGGTTCAGACCCCTGGTTTGAAACCTGGCAAAAATAATACACTTTCATATACAACCATGAAATTATTTGTATTTGTTTTGATGTAACAAAAGAAATGCAGACAAACAGATAGACAGATGGATAGATGACAACATGATGAAGTCACCAGATGATGTTACACATTACATGTATATGCTGGTTTGTGTTCAAAAGACAAAAGGATATACATCTTTGTAAAAAACTATTATAATGATTCTATTATTACTGTAACATGATAATTAATAAATTTTGGGATTATTTTAACATCTATTACTAGACTGCAAATGAGAAATGTTTTTATCCAAGTTTTATTTCCTGATTTCTCAGTTTATCTTATATTATACTTTCACTACATTCCTTGGAAATCTGAAACTGTAGTTTTCAAACATATAAACATATTAATATATTTTCTTTTGTTGTATACTATTTCTGCAGACTTTACTTCTACCACTGTCATACTATCATTTTGCTCAGTTCAGTTTTGACTTCCTGTCCAGCTTTATAGCTATAGACAGCTAAGGACCTTTCCAGCTGTAAGATGTACTCCAGATATGAAGTTCATCATAGTTCAAACACATAACTGATGATTAAGTTTTTTATTAGACTGAGACTCACTCCAGCAAGAAATCCAAATTTCTCCTGTCATTGTAAAGGATCATACTTACCTTCTGAAATACACTTTTTACTAATTTTGTTTTGTCTTAATAAGATGTATAAATTAGAACTCTATGAAAAATTCCTCTTTTTTCTTTAAATATTCTTCAAATTGGGCATACTTTACAACTTTCAGAATTTTCATACAATACTCTATCAGCACTGTCACGAGTTATATATCAGAATCATTTTACAAAGCATTATTGTTTTTGCTTATTGTACATCACCACAACAAGACCATTTCATTTATATGGTGATGGCTCCAGTCCCGTACATGGCTCTTTATTTTTATGTCCCTGGATCAATAGATTAGAGGCATATTGTTTTTGTCTTGTCTGTCTGTCCATTTGTCTATCTGTTGTCAATTTTAACCTTGGCCTTAACTTTTGAACCGTGAGGGATAGAGGCTTAATATTTGGCATGCGTACTAACTAATGAAGCCCTTTCAAATGACACCAATATCAATGACCTTTTGACCATAACAATTCCCTTGAAGCTAAAAATAACTTTTTGGACTTTGCTGCCATCGGAGGCATTAGTGGTGTTAGTGTTTCACAAACACAGCTTGTTTCTAAATGTAAGCAATGGACCCATTCTAAGCAGTGAGAAATATTTTCTGTGCAAATGCATACTGCAACATGGGCCTTGGCATACTGTCTCACAAATAGAACATAAAGAAAGGCAGAACTACATGATAAGGGCAGAACTACAGTGAGGTGCAGTCCTAACATAACATTATGTTCACGTCGCGTTAACGTGAAGTTTGCTTTCCTCGTGCGCTCAGGACTGCTGAGCACACGCGTTTGCGTTAACGCAGATTTCCACGTGAACTTAATTTCGAGACCGCGTGAACGCGCTTGACTGCCGCGTTAACGCGCTTGACTGCCGCGTGAACGTGCTTGACAGCCACGTTCGCTTGCAATATATATAAATATATATATATATATATATATATATATATATATATATATATATATATATATATATATATATATATTGTGTATATAAATATTAAAACATAAATAAAATATTTAGAATTAAATAAATCCCTTCCGAATTAAGGGATATTTTTAAAAACATTGAACAGACTTTCCGAACAATGGCTTTAATTAAATTCTTACTTTAGGAAAATAATAATAATAATAATAATAATAATGAAATTAAAATCAATAAAGATAATAATAATGATGATAACTACTATATTCATAAATAAGAAAATAGCTTTATCAAAATTAATAAAATTAATAATAATAAATACATAAATAAGAAACACGTGTACATACATAAATTAGTTATAAATGAATCAACAAATAAGAAATAGATACATAAATAAATTAATTAAAAATAAATACATAAATGAAATTAGAAAGTAATCATGCTAGTATAAACTGACGAAGTTTTTTTTTCATAAATACCTTATTGCATGTCTACGCGATAATTTCCTTTGCTATATTACATATGAAATCCTTAATGCAGGGTGCCATTTTAAAATAACATTGAATACACGTTTTTACGGCAACATTCGCGGTAATTTAATTATATCCATTTTATTTTCTCCGTCCGCACTGCATAGAGAGTTACAAATATAGACATGTGAACGTGCGACGGACCGAGCGCACGCGGGAATAAATCGCGTTAACGTGAATTCCCTCCCGCGTTAACGCGGGGAGCGCACGCGCGTCCGGTCGAGCAGTCCTGGCACGTGTGCTAAAGCAGTCCTCGCGACTGCTTTTCGCGTTAACGTGAATGTTATGTTAGGACTGCACCCATCTGTACATGATAAAGGCAGAACTACATGATAAGGGCAGAACTACATGATAAAGGCAGAACTACATGATAAAGGCAGAAGAGCATGATAAAGGCAGAACTACATGATAAAGGCAGAACTACATGATAAAGGCAGAAGAGCATGATAAAGGCAGAACTACATGATAAAGGCAGAAGTCAATGATGAAAAAGTAGAAAAACATGATAAAGGCAGAAGAACATGATAATTCAACTTAAAACAAGCTGTGTTTCTGAAACACTAATGCCCCCAGTGGCAACAATGTTCAAAAGTTATTTTCAGCATGAAGGCCATTGTCAAGGTCAAAAGGTCATCCACCTTGATGTCATTTGAAAGGGCTTTATTAGTTGCTGAGTATGCATGTGAAATATGAAGTCTCTATCCCTCACGATTCAAAAGTTATGGCCAAGGTTAAGTTGACAACAGACAGGACGAAAACAATATGCCTCTGATTTATCGATCTCAGGGTATAAAAAGGTCAGAATTAACAGCTAATGTCAAAACCGTGTCATCTGATTGAAAATCCACTTTAATACCACATGACTACTATTTCACAGTACATATAATTAAATTTAACCATCATAGTTTAATGGGGTTACAAAATGATATATCTTTTACATCGACCTCAATTATTATCTCAGCTTACCTTAGATAGACTGACTTTAAACTGTTTTGTGTACTGATCCCTATCTATTGGGGCTAAAGGTGGGCTGGGTTGAATTCCTGCTTGTTTCTTCCACAACAATAACATTCTGCATACGGCTCTGTGAACAGAAGAATAACATCTCACATTAAAGAGTCAGACATAGAACTCTGAAACAGCATCATGTTCCAAAAAAGTATCTACCTGTACCTAAAAAGATGTAATTCTATAGAGAGTCGACACTGTATTCTTAGTATGACTGTATTTTTAACAGCATGTATTTTCATTTTATTTTGTTTTATAACAACAAAACTGAAATCTTTGAAATAAGTCAAACATTAACACTGTAGGAAAAAAGATATATATACATCTAAACTAGAGATCAACAGTGTGCGAAATTAGCACTAGTCCGCCACCTGTGAATACCCCAAAACTCGTCGGGCTATCCCAGATCGAACTGACTGTGTCCGACTGGGCTATCTCGTTTTTCAATGTCATGTCATTCATTAATTTCTATTGAAATGGTCGGCGGTAGTGAAGGTATGAGCCGACCGTTTCAATAGAAATTAGTCATTCATAGGCTTGTCTTTGTACTTGACGCAGCATATTTTGCCAAAACGTTTGAATGAGACAGATTTCTGTATCACTCAAACGTTTTTTTAAAGCATGCTGTGTCAAATATAAAAGTAAGCGTATGAATAACATCGCACAATTTACATCGTATCAAGTAGCGGTCATGTTACCTTTGAAATATTTTGAGGGAGCACGGCCCTCTATGAAACCGAAACGCAAAACAACAACGGAAGAAGATAAAAATAGAAAAGAAAAAAAAAAAAGTATAAAAAAGAGGTTAGAGTGTGTGAATTCAGATCGCATTGGAATATCGGACGTGACTGGCTAAAATTTGAAAATACAAAAATGTCTTTTACTATATGTATAGAGTTGTTGGGGTAATCAATTGGGCGATTTACATCCTGGTAACCAAGTTTGGATTACTGGATGTTTCGATATGATGAACAGAGTTACAATGAAAATTGTAAAAACTTGCAAGAAATGGAAATTGAATTTGAAATGGAATATGAGAATTAAATCCTTATTTGAATTTTGTAATGTTGTTTGTTCAATCATACCTAACAAATGACAACTGGGCTATCCAAATTTTAATGGGGCTATCCGAAATTCATTTGGGATAGCCCAGGGGCTATCCCATCAATAATCCCTGTTTCACACACTGGATCAATGGATCAATTCAAAGGATAAGGAACTAGTTCTCACTAGATTTCATTTGTTACAAGGAATTTTTACAAATTACTTGATTACTCCTACACATATTGCCATGTACATTAAGTGTTTTGGCGGGAAATAGGGGTGTAAGACATTTGGATGGAATGCAATAACAATAGTCTCTTTATTTAGACATAATTGAGCTGTGGTTGAGTGACTTTGCTTTATAAATCTTACTTTGTAAGTTGAATAATGACAATTAGTATCCATCTTCCCATTTCTCCCCATTTCCTACTAGCAGCAATTTCCAGAAACACCTCTCCATATTCCAAAACCGTCAAGAACTGTTTTAACCTCTGTTCACTCAGCGACTAAGAAAAACATTACACTGAATGAAAACAATTCATCAAATCTTTATTTATAAAATATTTACCTATTTTGTAAAAGTTGAAATGTTTCATATTAACCACAATTGATTGATGGATTGATGTTTGTTTTACGGAACTCCACAATTATTTCACATATATGGTGATGGCATCTGTCTGATACACTGCATAGAAATTTGTACCTTTGCAACGGACCCACCCTAAGCAATGAGGGATCTTTTACATACTATGCCTACCGTGACAAAGGGCCCTGTTTTTTCTGTCTTGTCCAAAAAACAGAGCACCAGTGTGCCGCCAGCAGGAGTTGAACCCTGGACCTTTTGGTCATCAGCCGAGCACCTCATCTACACCAGCTTTTAACCACACTTAATAGAAACATAATATCTAGAAAAGGTCTAGAAAGAGTCTTACTCCAATTATTTTTCCACAGTATACCTCGTTTGGTAATAATTTTCAACCTGACATAGGAGAGCTCCCAAAAGATCCTGATGATCCAATGAAACTTGCACCAAATTTTCTGCCAAATTGTGTATGCAGAATCATGCCAATGGATGCATACAGGAACATGGCTAGACAAATAATCTACTAAATGTAGAATATGAAATCTAGATCCTACAGTATTACTGACCAATAAAGCAGCAAACAAAAGTAAGACTTTATGTTGGACATGGTAAAAAGTAAATGACTGCATTACTTACAATTTTGGGCATAAGCTTTGAAGCTTGTTGAATGACGGTATCATTGATAAGCACAAGGAGGTTGGATGCCAAGTATACAAGCTCTGAGAAAACCTGGGAGTCCTCAAATCTGCCTGTAATATTAACAACACAAAATGAGAATAATTTTCAAGTCAGTGACATATCCAGGGCAGGACACTCTTTTCCAGAGAGTCAATAGGCACATTTTGCCAACTATGATTGAAATTTATGGACATCTATGTACAGATGATAACTCCCTGATTTGCAAAACATATAGTGAATATAGTACAATGTGTACTCATTACTATACACTTACTAAGGTATCTAGTACATGTATATCAAACTTTGATTATACTGTCTACATCAAACAAGAAGTGTTAGTGATACACAGATATCTTCAATTCCTGGAACATTCAAAATTATTTCACTTAAATCTCAAATAAGTATCTAACTTAAGGGATGTGACAACTTTACAAGATTTATCTTCTGACCAGCTTCAAAATAGTTTCTTTTCAGGTTTTCCAGTACACTCAAGCAAACAACAAATTAATTAAATGTGAAAAAACTGGTACATTACTGTAATAAGAAACAGAACTGTTTGTTGATTGAAACACTACCCCATCTGACATTGCTTGAGTTCCATCCATACTATTTGAGATAAGAAATCTGAAGAGTCACAAATTAACTTATCCAAACCACACCTTTTTTTGCTCATAATATAAAAACATTTAGCATGTGCACACTCTGACAGAATATTCAGTTAGCCGAAGGAAGCAAGTACCTAGAAAAAGGTCAGTCATAGAGGTATGGAGCTTACATGTAAGAATGATGATAATCGCCGGAATAACACGATTCAAATAGATCTTGTTTCTGTCAGTATAGAAGTGCAATCATAGTCTAAAATGGTCAAAGATTTCACTGTATTCGAAAGTATGCTGGTAGAAATAGTTATGATATTAGTAAAATATCAATTTACTAGATACATGTATATCTTATTCAAATTCTTGGTATTATGTTACATTTGATCAATACAGATGTTATTCTGATTCGGTTCACTCCAGAGTTTTCCTAATCATTTTGGCATATGATGCCATTCCAAGTACATCACAACACATTTGGTGTAGCTCTTGATTACTTTCAAACAGCCATTTTAAATTATGTGGTTTCGCTGGCTGAAGAGTTTTCATCACATTTGGGGGCATCTAAAGGAAACATGGTTATGAAAATGAAGAAAAGGGTGTTTTTCATTTAGTTTTTTCTAGACATTTACTTAGTATTTGTATTAAAAGTGTTTTAAGATATTTGCAAGTTAATTGGCAGAATTTTATGAAAAAAATTAGGCTTTGATTTTTTCTTCCTGTCTTACCTTACACATGCACACTCCACCTACTGACCTAGTTTGAACATGGCTGTTAGAAGGTAATGGAGAAATACACCAAATATGTTGTGATGTATTTATTCAAGTATAGAGTCTGCCCATGTGATGTCACACTACTAGCATTAACGGCCGTGTTGGAGTACAACTCTCCGACTTTTTCCATCTCTACCATGTAAACTTCATTAAATTTCTGAGAAAATAACTATTATCAGGGTAGATTTCGTGACTTCAGTCTTAATTAATCAGTAAATATAATCAATCAGTTGAAAATTTTCTGTAAAACATTTAGATATACATTGCGATTATTTCATAAAATTGAATTAAATCAAGCAGTTTTACATAAGCATTGATGGATAAAGTCTGAGAAGCTAATTTGAGGAAAATAGGGTTGTATGGGAACACTCTATACAGGGATTTTTTTTTACAAGAAAATGGATTGATATGAATGGTTACGGATTTAATTAACCAAAAAGGTAAGTGATTTGTGCCTGTCACTCCATTTTTTTTATGCAATGATCCAGTTTCTATCTGCAAAGTTTTTCCACACAAAATATGAATGGCGAAATAGAAATGGTGGTGAAGTATGAGACGAACCATTTCAATAGAAATTAAACCAGACCATGTATTGATTTTTGACTGGTATCATGATGCTTGGTATTATAGTGAGATGATGCTGCATAAGCAGTCCTTCACTTTAATAGAAGTAGAAGAAAAATCCACACATATTCTGGGGACGGACAAATATGGACGGGTCAAAAGACCTTTTTCCAATTTCAAATGATGTAAGGGGTCTTACACAGGACAAACCACTTTTTGCCGCTTGGAATGTGACGTCATAATAATTTGACGCAAATCTAAGCGGTAATTTTGCATTTGTCTGGTATTGCCCCTTACATCATGTAAAATTGGCAAAACAGTTATTCTGCACATCAACATGGCATTGTGCTATTCACACACCACTACAATGCCCACAAGGAAAACAAATAAGATAAAGAAAAACATGTCACATCTTATCTATTCTAATGTCAATAGCTTAAGACTAAATAAGATAACATACTTCAACATGCAAAGGCTTGAATGTCACAATTCAGAGTAGAAATTATGAACTGAAAGTAGAAACACCACACAATATTTTCACCTGCTATAATGTAGGAGATAACTCTTGATGTAGCTTCGATCTGACTGACAGTTTCAGGATTTTCACTAACATATTTCCTATACTTAGACCAAGCCTCCGTTAGAAGCTGGTCTGCTCTTCTCTGAAAAGAGGCCATCCCAAACCTCATTAGCTTTGCATACAAGTTCGCCCTTATTTCTTCTTCTGTTTGAGTGATAAAGTACGAAACTTTAGTTTCCGAATGACAAGTTAGATAAGTATAACCGTGAAAAGCCGTTACCGTTCTTAATTTCTGAACACATCAGAATGTATACGCATTTTGTATAATGATGAAGTTGCATATTGTTTTCTGAATATATAGATATTGACCATGAATATTTTCAGCAATCTAGTAAAATGTTACACCCTTTTCCTCTCATATTTCATAAGTTGTTATGAATATGAGAGATAAGAACACATTATGACATATAGATCTACATATACTGGTTTAAACATCAATCAAAGAATACATGCATACATTTGAAAGGGAAAGGAAAGGAAAAGCGCATGGGCACAGACATATAATATGTACCAACATACAAAGTTATATACGATTTAAATACAGCAGGAGCGGATCCGGGTTTTGGCGCAAAAGGGAGGGGGGGGGGGGTAGTCAGGCGATGGGTCTGGGAACCGTTTTGGCCTCAGCAGGTTCAGGGTGGAAATTCCAGAAAACGTGGACAAGCATATTATATAGGTATTTTAATTCATCTACCAAACTCTGTCAGTCAGAACGCAGTAATGGTGAGCTTCAATGACGTAACAAGTCTCTACACAAATATTCCGCATACCTTAGGAATAGAAGCGGTGAAATACTGGGTCGAAAAATATCCTGTTCTAAATAGATTTTCTGCCAGTTTTATTCTAGAAGCAGTCCGATTCATTCTAGAAAATAACTCATTTTTCTTCGATGGTAAATATTACCTCCAAACACGCGGAATAGCAATAGGGACTAAATTCGCTACAACATACGCAACGCTTGTTATGGGATTCTTTGAAAAAATCTTTACCAACGCATTGAAAACGAATTCGATACCAAAACTTCTACCTGTATTCGAAATTCACGGAAACGCTTTTTGGATGACTGTTTCATTGTTTGGACTCAATTAGAAACTCAAATAGAGAAATTTACAGACATACTCAGCAATCTCCATGAATCCATCAAATTTACAGACATTTTCAGCAATCTCCACAAATCCATCATATCTACAGACATACTCAGCAATCTTCTCGAATCCATCAAATCTACAGACATACTCAGCAATCTCTACGAATCCATCGAATCTACAGACATACTCAGCAATCTCCACGAATCCATCAAATCTACAGACATACTCAGCAATCTCTACGAATCCATCAAAATTACAAGAGAAATGAACAGTTCATAGTTACTCTTTCTCGATGTGCTGGCTATCAGCAAAAATGGTGATATATCAACTGATATGTTTTATAAAAGTCAGGTATTCAGCAGTATCTTAATTCCAACCCAAGCCACACAAAAAGGAACATCCCATACTGTCTCGCTCGAACATTGTGCACAGCGGTAACTGATATTGACAAAAGAGATTTTCGCTTACAGGAACCTGAGATGTTTTTAAAAAGGCAACAGTACCCGGAGTCCCTTATCAAACATGGTATAATTGCCGTGCCAAGATATCCCAAGGGAGAATTTACTAACAGCATTCACAACCTATTCTCTGGACAACTGGAAGATTCCTTTGTTATTATACATAAACCGTGCGACACAAACATTTTTTTCAAATAGCGAGATCGAATCTACCAATAATCTCACAGAATGAATTACTTAGACTACTTATCAATGAACACACTGTAATTCAAAGTAAACGTTAACCTAAAATCCCATATGCGTTTACCTACGAAAGCTAGATTTGAATCAACAAAGAACAGCGAAAACTTTGTCGTTTCAAAGTGTAACGATAAACGTTGTGGTACATGTTCATATATTAGTATTCATACCGGAAATTCAATCGCCTTAAAAATATATTGCTATTAACACTAATGCAAACATGAACTGTAAATCGTCCAATCTCATCTATTGCATACAATACATAAAATGTAAAGAAATGACATTGGACAAACTGGCGATCGTGTAATTGACCGGATGCGCGTTCATTGCCAACATATAAATGAACCCTGCTGCAGACAGATACCTCTCAGCGCGCATCTGGATACATGCGC
This sequence comes from Pteria penguin, assembly GCA_035048485.1. Taxonomy (NCBI): domain Eukaryota; kingdom Metazoa; phylum Mollusca; class Bivalvia; order Pterioida; family Pteriidae; genus Pteria; species Pteria penguin. The sequence goes on along the minus strand of CM068591.1, from coordinate 16,703,138 downwards.
AGGTGATTTTTTTTTTTAATATTCCCATTTTATAAAATGCGATCAAATGATAAAAATTTAAGGGAACTGAAAGAAGAGAATTTTATCTTTAAATCTATAAACATTGCTGTCACCAACATGGCTTCGTGGGTTTTCTCCGGGTACTCCGGTATCCTTCCACTCAAACGACACCCTTACGCCAAGATCCGTGCCAACGAGCAAGATTTATATAAATTGTTAAATTGTTTTTTAATCGTTGTAAAGTAAATAAAGTGTAAGTTTAAACCATTGCTAAATGGACATTGATTAGTTTAACGTTATGATAATACGTCACACACACACACACACACACACACACACACACACACACACACACACACACATATATATATGGTCAAAATCAATTTCATTTATAATTTCATTAAGGTTTTAACTATGGTAGCCTTTGGGAGACTACATGTCAATTCAATATTAGTAAGTTATTGTTCTGCAATTATAACATGGACGACATGCAAATGGCGATATATAAATACAATATAGGAACCTCCCACGACGTTAGGAGAACCTGGGCGGAAAAGAAACTCGCCGGAAAATCTCGAGATTTCATACAGAATTAGATGAAAATTCCAGAAATACAACCATTATTTACGCCGTGTGTGTGGATTTTGTTTTCTGAGAGACAGTTGTGTTTGGTATTTCCCAAGCTTGTCGTAAAGGCCCGCGATGATCCGATTGTATGGTATTACTCATAATCAAATGTCGTTTGTTCACAATGAAACTGAACCTATTAGCAATACAGCTCTTATTTATGCCACGGTGTATATTCCCGAAGACTCGAAACTGTTCAAAAACGGCCTCTACTGTATAATAATTTTAAAAACACGCGCGGTTAATTACTTATACGTTCGGTATTCATTGTTCCTTTATTTTTCCTGCGTAAAACTGCCCATTTGAGCGTAAAAACTTGTATGTTGTATGGTTTTATGTTTAAAAGTTACTTGTATGAGAGAAACTTAGACTTAGATTTGTGACACTACTGGAGACCCAGGAGTAAAATCCAAGGATTAAAGTGAGATAAGGGTGGATGCAGTATACAATGTATATACAGAAAGATCAGTGATCATCTACTTTTTATTAAAAAGTAGTTTTAAAATGTTCAACACCAGTCCAACGGCTGGATTTGGTAAAATATAACATTATTCTTAATTCGGTGGGGAGGAGATCGATACGATATCAAATTTTGTTACCCGACCTGTACCCCATGACCTGACTTTATATTCGTATGCTCCTGACTGAGACGATTGCACACTATGTGCATGAGATTGCAAGTATCCACCACCTAAAGATTTCTAATATGTACATCGTAAAAAACGTTAGCAAATGCAAATTCTCTTTCTGTATTTTATATTTCTCAAGAATTTAATATAGGAATAGAATTAATAAAAGGTATGATAATAACAATAATAAAAAGAATAAGTAACTTACCATTGATGGGCTGAGCTGACCTTTCGATCGGTCGAGTTGACTAAGTTGTTGTATCGAGATGAGCATGGACCGAGTTGATTAGAGGCCGAGTTGACTAATTCATTTTTTCCTCTTCATACCATTTCTTAGTAAAATCCAGAGGGATTCCGGGAACTAGCCTAAATAGATGCAGATGCATGTCGGTGGCTGGAGATAATTTGTAAACGTGCTTTGACAGTTATATAATGTTCATGGATATTTAGCATTTGTTAAAAGCTGTTATTATGTAAATACACTCATTTTCATTTAATTTTTATAAAGCATGAAGTACTTTAATGAATGTAAAGGGGAAGGATGTCGTAGTGCCTAATCATAGCTGAGCGCTGATTAGGCCCTATTAATTTAGGCCTAAATCAGTCTTGACTCTTGTTGGCTGTCAAGTTTCGGAAGTTAACTTACATTAGTAAATAAGAAAGGATTACAACACAAATGGTACTGATTGTTACACAATACAGATAAATTTGCGGATTCAGAGGCCTGCCCCCCCCCCCCCCCCCTCCCTTTTTGCCATATATATATTTACAAGAAAATGTCCAGAATTTAGCACCAAAAATGGCTGAGTAACTTGGCTAATACGTATGTGGGCCCCCTTTTTCTGAAATCCTGGATCCGCCACTGAGATATTGTTATTATCTAACAGTTTGGGGACCAATTTCTATTGAAATGGAGTGCTCATACTTCAAGCACTCCATTTCAATAGAAACTTGTTGGGGACCGTTGAATGGTTGGGGACTAACTACAATAATATGCTCCTTGCTCCTTGCCATCTTGTTTCAGTTTTGATGTTCTCAAACTTCTATCTCGGTTATTGAATTTTGTGATAGGGAAATTGCTACTACTTGCACGACCATCCCCTTTATCTCTTCAGTGCAGGATGTAGTTTCTATAGAAACAGTCAGGGTGGTGGTGAAAAATGAGCCTGACTGTTTCATTAAAATGATTCATAGTTATATTGCATCATTATTTTGGTAAAAAAAATATCAAGTCATTTTAAATCCTACCATTTCAGTAATTAACTCTACAGAAACCCTTGCATATTATCCTCTAGCAGCTTTCAGCTCACCAGAGTGCTAATGTCATATTTGCAGCAGCGCCTTCCATAGACATTAAACTTGGCTGTACCTTTTTTTTAAACAAGAAAATGTACTGCTTTGATATTCCACATACAGACTCTTTATGACCAGGGCTGGTACAATGATTTTTGACCCAGTGACCTTGTTCTTTGATTGTGACAACCTTTTTTAAAACTTTTTTAACCTGGGCGTTATCTTTTGAACCAGAAAATGTAGTTTTGATATTCGACATATGGATTCTTCATGGCTATAGCTTTGAATTGGTACCAGGACTTTTGACGAAGGATCTTTGACCTTTGACTTTGATCCACTTTTCAAAAACTTTCACTCTAATGCTTTATGTCATAAACATTTTTGATGAGTTTTGTTGTCATCTGACAACTCTTGTTGTCAAGTGATTTGAAATTATCATCTATCATCATTTTTCACCTGAACATGGGTAAGTTTAATCACAACACTCACTATGTTTGATATATTTTGATGAACTACAAGTAACATACATGTAAAATTAAAATGGAGGGAGAGGACATATGTACATATATTTAGACGTAACAGATACATTAAAGAAATACAATACACAATAAAATTGAATTGTAATGTTCAGCACAAAACTTATATCCCCATTGATTCAAGAAAAGCATGTTTTTGGTGTGCATATATGGAAAATCCTAAAAAGCGTTGTGCCTGTTAGTTTTCCATGATTAGGTGATACAATAGCAAAGATGCTAATTTCAGTTCGCTTGATAAAAACTGCTAGTGGATAATGCAAAGGATAAATTACAGAATCAGTAAGAATTGATATCATTTAAAGCATTATAAGCTGTAACTTGTACTTAAAATATGCAAATACCATATTCATATGCCCATTGTAGACAGACAGTATGGTATGGCGTTGTGGGTCTGTGGTCTGTGGGTCTGTCCGCACCTTTTTAACACAATACAGACCATACCGTTTTTGCTGGGACTTTCAAACTTGGTACACTTATTTCTAATGGCATGAGAACAAACCCTATTGAGGTTAAGGTCATTTCTGGGGTAAAACAATCAAATTTTTGAGAATGCATCTTGTAAAGAAGGTACAGACCAAACTGTTTATGCTAGAACTTTTAAATTCTGCATACTTATTTCTTATGAACCCTGTTGATTTTCAAGATCATATCTGCAAGGTCACAGTCCTTATGTCAGTTATGGTAGATTGTTGTCCAGGTCATAACTTTTTACACCTTCCATGGATTTGAATCAATCTTATTAAAATGCGACTTGTACTCCGTTTCCTTTACGATAGTCTCTGTGTACACGGAGAGTATCGTAGAGGAACGGAGTACAAGTCACGTTTTAATAAGATTTGGATTTGAATAATATTTCACAGAACTGTTGCCCAGGTCCCAAGGGTTTGTCATGATCTGATTCAAAGGTCATGTCGGCAAGATCAAGGTCAGAATGCATATGATGGGTAAATATTTGTCCAAGCCATAACTCTTTACCCCTAGGATTACCCCCCAATGGATTTGAATAATATTTCACAAAATTGTTGCTCCAGAGCTCAAGGATGTGTTTTGACCTTGAACCAAGGTTATATCTGCAAGGTCAAGGTCACTGCATGTGATGGGTACCGGGGTAAATCTTTTTCTGGGCCATAACTTTTTACCCCTTGCATAGATTTGAGTAATATTTCGCAATTGTTGCCCATGACCCAAGGATGTGTCATGATCTTGAACCAAGGTCATATCTGCCAGGACGAGGTCACAGTTCTAGTGATGGGTAAATCATTATCAGGTCCATAACTTTTTACGGTACCCATTGCACGGATTTGAATAATATTTTTCAGAATTTTTGGCAAAGGGGGAATGTTTTCATTCTTTCAAATTTCATCCCTTCAAACTAAGCGATGGGTGTATTATGTCACATTAGGCATTGTTAAGTTTCGTAAAAAAAATTTTGCAGTCTTCATTTTATAGGCAGTATAACAACACACTGTTATCTTTTCTCTCTGACTTATTTTCATTCCAAACATAAATGCTCTCATGCAGCAGGGATTCAGAATCACAGCATGAATACACATACAGTATAGTCTGGGTGGAACTTTGAATGCCCACTGTCCACAGTGGGCAGTCCAACTGAAATTTCAGTGGACATTAGGAGTGGACATTAACCTGAGCTATCAAGCTGTTCACTTCCCTGTATGTTAATTCTAACTGGCTTTAACAAGAATGATTTTTAATGCCCACTCTAAAAATGCCCACTGTGATCAGTAGGCAAATTAAGTTCCACCCGGACTGTATTGTATTTTATAGGCCAGTAAGTGATTTATGTTGGCTGATGAGTTAGTTGAGACAGTCTACATGTAGTAGCTCTAACTGCCAACAGAGAATGTCAAGAAAGCAATGAGCAAGGAGGGGTACATACATTATCACACTGATATCTGACAGAGTTCTTTTTTGGGGTAATCAATTCAAAAAAATGGATTTTTGGAAATTTTTCCATATTCAACATATTTCTTTAAATGAACTTTCCATGAATGCTACTGAAAATACTATGATACATATACAATGATAATGTAATTAATGGACAGAGCTAATATATAATGCTTTGCATAGTACATTTAATATGAAATGGACATGGCTTGTTGTGTGTCTGCCAATTACAGTGACATGGTCTAGCAGATGACCAGAGGCTTATCTCTGATATCAACATGCTTGAATTTGCAAAGAAAAAAATGTGACCCGATGAACCTTTAATTGGTATTCAGTTGTTATATTTGTGATAAACTTTTGATTAAAGTGCATGCCATGCGCAAATTCTCAATGAACTGCTTTGCCATTCATGAAATTTGTGTGTTACATGGTGGCTTCATTTTCCATGAACACCAACATTAAGACACCCATTCCTTAAGTGAACAAGTCCTGAAAATTAAATTTTGGAGTTTTGACTTCAGATTTACATTAAATAGGACACATCTCTGTATCATAATGAAAATAGTTCACAAAAGAAGTTGACTTTTCAGGTTAATATTTGGAATTTACAATTGCATAAATGTTGTAGCTATATACTCCAAAATGGTAAGTCTAAAAGATACCAGTAAACTCCTTTTGTGAACTTAATATTCATTTTGTTGTAGACAAATGTTTCTTTCTGAATTTTATATAAAAATATTTCATTTCTTACCAGGTAGTATTGAATCATTCTTTAAATTAAAATTGATACTGAAACCAAAATTGTTATGAATTTGAGATATTGTCTCTAACTTGAGAAGTTGTTCCTGACTTGTTTAATGCAGATTTATCTCAACAATTCAAGACCTTCTGTAACTGGAGAACCATTTTCTGAGTAAGGCTGACACTTCAGTGGTATACAGTACAGTCCAGATGTTTTGTAATTTTACCACCTGTAACAGAGGGCCCCATACAGGTGTACCGTAATATCAAGAATTACACAATACACAGTGCAATAAAGAAAGGTGTGAATACGCACAGGTAAATTTCCATCTAGGTTCCCACTGTGATTTCGAGTGTTTTTCTCACCGTGTTTTGTTCTTGCATTTAGCAGTGAGTCAAAATGTGTGTCTGAATGTCCATTGGTGTATGTAACCACTATAAATATACAGGTGACATGTTCCTGAACACTAAGATTCACTATAGACCTCTTTCCTTTCACTGTGGAGCTGTAATATAGGATGTCAAATTGATTAATGTTCCCTCCTAATTTATTATGTCATAATGTAATTTGACATCTTTCTGATTGATTGGGAATGAATGTTAATGATTTTGCCATCCAATGTTACAGCTCCGCAGTTAAAGGAAAGAGGTATATTGAATTCTATTTTCAAAGCGTTTTCTTAGATGTTTGATTATAATCAATGATTGATTAATTTCTGGTCATTTTTTCTTTTGGAATCACCTTCTCCATTTGTCTGTCTGTCTGTTCAGAAAACTTTAACCTTGGCCATAACTTTTGAACCAAAAGAAATGGGGCCTTTATACTACACATATGTATTCCTTGTGGCAAGACCTTTTTGTCAGTACCAGAATTTTTGACCTGGTAACTTTGACCTTGATGTTTGACCTACTTTTGAAAAACTTTAACCTTGGCCATAACTTTTGAACCAAATGAGATGGGGTCTTCATACTACATGTGTATTCCTTGTGGCAAGATCTTTCTGTCGGTACAAAAACTTTTGACCCCATGACCTTGACCTTGACGTTTGATCTACTTTAGAAAAACTTGAACCGTAGACACAACTTTTAAAACAAAAGAATTGAGGACTTCACCCTACACATGTGTATTACTTGTGGCAAGACCTGTTTGTTGGTACCAAAATTTTTGACCTTGTGACCTTTACCTTGGTCTTTGCCCTACTTCGAATTTTGTTGCCATGAGGGGTGATTAGTTGTAAGATTAATTTACCTGTATAGGTAGAATGTGTGGTTTGAAATTACCGGTATATTAAATCTTTATCTTTAGATAATTTCTTCATATATTTTCATATATACCACTATTATGAAGGTACTGGTACATCATACAACAGTCAAACAACATGTGTTTATGTACTACAGTGGAAATCTTATTTCAGACAGAATGGAATCTAAGAAGTATGTGACAACACAAGAGATGTACCAACAGATCTGTAGTCAGCTGAAGTCAGACAAACAATATATCCCCACCATGGAGCAGCTGACTCGATGTACTTCTGACCAAGAGAGGATACATTTCGTGTCAAATCTACCAGCTGTAAAAGAGAAGGTAGTTTAGCTACAAATCTGATTTTGCAGTTCTCAATCTTAATCAGTCTTTCTTTGATCATATTCCCATCAGACTTACCTTTTGTTGTTTCGGTTATGACTTGCATGGTAAGCAGTATTTTTGACCTACATGTATGAGTACCAACTGAACATCAAGGTTTTATTAAAGAATACATGTACATAATTAAATCATTAGTGTTAAGCCCTATTGGTCAATACCAATTGTTGTAATGCAGTGCCTGGTCATTTTGCCTTCTGTCCTAATGAATAGAATTTTGGGACCCCTACTCCTTCGGGACTGTTCTACATAGTTTACTATTATTTATCAGTTTGTAGTTTAGTTTAAAGTTATATTGGTTATTTACCTGAAACCTGGAAAAAAGGTTTATTCATTTTTCATTAATATCTTTTTATAATTTTAATGTATAGCAGGCAGAGTGAAAATTGTGGCCAGACTTGGTAATCAAAAACACAGAACCTTCTGTATTTAGCACAGATAATGTTCACTTTGAGCTATATGGACCACTATTAGCATTCGTCACACTTCCCCCTTTCTAGTGGTTTCCTCATCTTGAAAACCTAAGAGAGAAATTAACCCTAGTTTTCTTTCACATGAAGGTCACTCTCATTGTCTACTGACAATACTTGACCAACAAAAATGGTATTCTTATGTGGCCATTTTTAGAATCTTTTAACAGAGTTTTCTCACTCATTTAATGAGCAATTTTGATTATACCCTACAAGTACATGTACTACTAGTAAAATATAAACACCATTACACATACAAGTCTAGAAATGATAAAATTAAAGATAAACTACTTCAGCTTCAAACACATCAGAGTCTTTAAGGTTCCTTTAGAGTGAAATCTGAATATAACACCTTTTTTCTGATGTTTCATAAAAGGATTTAATTTTTCAGATCTTCAGCTCTATGCAGTTAGAACTTGTAAACAAGAAAAACAATACAGTGTCAATTTCACTGCGAAAAGAAGGAAACAATTTTTTCCAAAAGAAGAACTATAGCAAAGCATTAGAGTTATATACAAGGAGTGCCCTCTCTGCTGAGATAGGTAAACAAGTGTACTTTCAAGATTTCATCAAAGATGTCCAAAATGAAGAATGCATGGAAAGAGATGTTACTTTAGCAACAGCTTATGCAAACAGGTCTGCTGCAAATTTTCATCTTTGTCACTACAAAGCTTGTTTGCTTGATATTAGTTTGGCATTCAAATGTGGTTATCCCAAAGAAAATGAACACAAACTGTATGAAAGGCAAGGAAAGTGCAATGTGCAGCTGAAGAGAAAACAGGAAGCTATTGCTTCCTTTCAGAATGCTGTCATGGCTGTAAACTGGATAGCTGATGAGAAAAAGAGGAGAAAAACCATAAATTCTCTCGAACAAGAAAAACAGAGATGTTATGAAATGTTCGATTGTAATGATGAAGGAAACATCTCTCTGGAAAGCGTTAATAGATTTCACTCTGATCCACCTAGTATAGAAATGGCAGACAGAGGTGAGATTTTCTTATCCTCTGTGCAAGCAGTTGGAATAAGAGAAAGTAAAGAAATGGGAAGAGGGTTAATAACAACTAGAAATGTTGATGTTGGTGAAGTTTTAATCATAGAAAGACCCTATTCATCTGTAGTTTTAAGAGATATGGAAAAAACCCACTGTGACTATTGTTGTTCAAGAGTAGTCTGTCCTTTGCCCTGCTGCCATTGCAGCTATGTACAGTATTGCAGCTTCAAATGTCAGAAAGCATCCTGGGATATGTACCACCATTTTGAATGTAGTATACTTTCTGCTGTACAAAATGCTGACATAAAACTAGGACATTTGTCATTAAGGATGGTGATTCAAGCTGGATTTAAGTTTTTAAAGAAAAAGAAATCAGAATTTCAGACTTTAGAGATGGAAGATGCAGTGGGGTATAATGCTGAAGGGAAGTATGAATCTGGTGATTATAGGGCCGTATACAGTCTTGTGAAACACACTGAGTTTCGGACACCAGAGGATTTATTCAACAGAGCTGTAAGAGCTACATTTTTACTTCAATGCTTAGAACAAACAAAATATTTTGATGACCAGGCAACACAGGAGGACAAAATGTACATTGGAGGCCATATACTGCGTCACTTACAAATGCTTCCTTGCAATGCTCATGAAGTTTCAGAATTAAAGTGGAAACCTGGGGTTGTAACTGAATCCGAGACTTTGGAGGTGGGATCAGGGATTTACGCTACCCTGAGTCTCATCAATCATTCCTGTGATCCGTCAGTCGTGCGTCATTCTTATGGGAACTTGTGTGTTTTACGAGCCATAAAGCAAATAAAAAAAGGGGAGGAAATTCTGGATAACTATGGTGTACTTTATCCCCTGTCTGTTAGAGGAGAACGAAGAGCAAAGCTAGCTACACAGTATTTCTTTGATTGTAACTGTGAAGCCTGTCAATTAGACCTACCGACATATTTTGATATTCCATGTGACCAGCCAGTTTTCAAATGTGAGAAATGTGAAGGCCCAATATTTATGTCAGCATCATCAACTTCAGAAGCTAAATATAGATGTTCTGCATGTAGATTTGAACAAGATCTCAAACCTAAAGTGAATGAGCTTCAAAATTTAGAGGAAGCATATAAAAAGTCTATTGCTCAAGTTCTCAATGGTGATCCTAGTTTAGAGTCTTTAAAAAGTATGTTAGAATTTTTGAGTGCATGTTGTTCCTTTGTCTGCTTACCCTGGAGAGAATTCAATAATTGTCAGGAAGGCATTAAGCAGTGTTATGCAGTCCAAGCAAACAATTTTATTGTATCTTAAATTTGTTACCTATTTGAAGATGAAAAGAGCTTTGTGAAAATAATGACTAGCAAGCATTTGGTAAGCAGTATAGTATTTTGTCAGTAAATATCTTTGTCTATGATCATTTGTCATTTACCTTGAAGGATAATAATGTACTGGAAGCTCCACTGTTTTTTTGGTGAATGTACTTGGGCATGAGATATAGACTTTAGCTTTCATACAATTATTGACAAACACACATGTTGTCCTTTGAAAACGGAAGACTACAGTTGAATTTCAGTGGTCAAAAGTCAGATCATATGGTACACATGACATAATAATTTCTTTGCAAACAAGAAACATATTTCAGTTTTCATTCTGCCAAAGTTACATTTATGTTGTTCTAGGTAAGAAGAAACACTGTTAAATACTTTGAGGTATGTGCCCAGATGTCAAGGTCTTGTTAATTATGGAATTCTTTTTTATTTATAGGGACTTTATTTTGCACGAGTTTGACTTCCTTGCTTCCCTTGATTTGACTTCAAAGATACGTGTATCATGTTTAAGGCTTTTCAGAAAAATTCTTGTGAAGTTATCAACATTAAGATAATTGCTAACAAGTAACATAAAGTCACCCAAGTATAAGTGTTTTACTGTACTTTATTCATCAGAATAACTTTTTATAGTATTGTTTAACTCACTTATAACAAAAGATTCATGCGAGCCATTGGGTCTTTTCATTGTACAGAGTTGTTTCCCACATGATCAGATATCTGACATCAAACCACTGTGACATCATACAATTTCTATATCATTTCCCGTATTTTTTACAAAATTTTACATCAGTTTCCAACGAACTGGTTGACGTCACAATGGTTAGACATCAGATACCTGCTTATATGGGAATTAACTTGGTATAATGAAAAGATCTCATTGTTATAGTGTGTGTGATAGTGCTTCATTGTCATAATTATTTCAGATTTTCAGTTTCTTCTTCAGGACTACTGACAGGATCTTGATCAAACTAAATAGAGATGTTGGATTGCAATGCAATTCTTGTCTTGGTGATTTCCGTCTGGTTATCCTTTATCTTAAAAAAGTATGTCAGAATTTTTGAGTGAATGTTGTTCCTTTGTCATCAATAGGGATAGGGCTTTGATACTTCTATAGATTGGTGAGATCCGTCTGTCTGTCTGTCAACATTTTGGTTACGGTTCCTGGTTGAAGCAAAATTTTAGCACCTATGAGGAGTGTAAAGATAATACTTCACACATTGGTGCCTTATGATCAGAGCTTTCAAGTAATGCCATGACTTTTGACCTAGTGACCTTTACTTGGGACTTATCTATCTATCTACCTACCCACCCACCCACGCACCTACCTACCTACCTATTTATCTACCCTCATGATCAGGGTCCAGTGCCATAAACTGAGAAAATACTTATGTCAGTCATTTCATTTTAATTTATTCTACATGTATTATCAAATGTTCAAGTAAATTGTCATGGAGAATGGTTTAATTTTATTTATCAACAAAATAAACTAAAAAAAAAATCCAAATCCCAGTTATTATTTCATTGTTGAACAGAATAATATGAAATTATGACTTAATATTTTCTCAGTTTATAGTGCTGGAGCCAAAGCTTTCACTTTGACCTATTTTTCAAAAAATTTAACCTGGGCCATTTCTTTTGAACCATTAGTGGTAGAGCTCAGATGTTTCACATGTACATTCCTCATGATCAGACCTTTCATTTTGTACCTTGACTTTTGACTTAGTGACCTTGACCTTGGACTTTGACCTACTTTTCAAAAAATTTAACCTGGACTATATCTTTAAAATTGCTAGTGGTTAGAGCTTTGATGTTTCACATGTATATTCTGCACAATTGGAATTTTTATTTGATACCATTACTTTTGATTTAGTGACCTTGATTGAACTTACTTTTCGAAAACTTTTACCTAGACTATTATCTTTTAAACTAGTAGGGGTAGGACTTGGATACTTCACAAATAGATTCCTCATGACAAGAGCTTTTATTTGATACCACATGACTTTTGACCTTCTGACCTTGACCTTGGACTTTAACCTACTTTCAAAAAACATTAACGTGGGCTTTTTCTGTTGAAATATTAGAGATAGTGATTTCACATGTAGATTCATTGTGCTTTCATCTGATCAAGTTTTAAAATAACACATTGCTTTACAAACAGCCTATTTGATAGACTAAGCTCTGTTGTCTTCTGAACATTCTTGTTTTGAAATTTCTTTGATTTTCTCATGGTTGGTTGCTTGCAGTGCTTTAAGTTTGTGTTTTTAGTGACTTTGTTGAAATAAATATGATTGGAATGAAAGAAAATAATTTCAAGGATTTTTTTTTTGTGAAATGGAGGGAGGGGGGATTGTTGAAGGTTTACAATATGTATGTAAGATAAAGCTGTGATGGACTTCTGCTACAGAACAAATAAAAGGATTTTGAGTTAACTTGAACAAAGTATTCAAGGTTCCCCAAAGTGTTATGTTTTAGCTAGATGTATCAAGAAGTGTATCCAGGATAAGGTGGCACAGACCCCATAGAGTATCCTCCTTTGGTAAACTTCTTCAGATTAATGGTATGGATCCACAAACCAAATGCATCAGTGATCTTCAAGGATGATAAGTGAAAAGATATTTATGGTTTCATTCATAAATTGAATTTTTGACTTGTTTCAAACATCATTCCTTATTTTTTTGCATTTTCCAGTGATTTCTTTGATTTTCTCACTGAAATTTGATTGTAATGCATAACTTATTTGCCTTTTAACTGATTAATAGGCAATTATGTTATTAAGGTAATTGGTCCATGGTGTGGCAATGTCGGTCCAGGGGTAATCTCTTTTGCAAGATAGTGGATCACATAGAATGGAAATTTGAATGTATGAGGGTGTTTTAGAATGATATGGTATTGGTTTGAGTTCATTTTTGGGAAATGATACATTTACATTCATTGAGAACATATTGATCAGATACATGTAACATGTACATTCTAAGTTTCTCATGTGCCTAAGATACTCAGGTGAGCCATATAGGCCCATTTTTATACGCCCGCATTTAAAAATGTGGGTGTATTATGCTATACCGCTGTTGTCTGTCTGTCCATCCATCCTTGTCCAGGCTTCTTCTCCTTAACTAAAGGGGGAACAAAACTTTTGATGGTATCATATGAAAGGAATTGGCTTGTAGTTGTGCATGTGGGTTTCAAAGTTGGGGTCAGGTCCCTGGGGTGGGGGAAAATGGGTGGGGTCGGAAAAGCTTTTCCGGGCTTCTCCTCCTTAACTGAAGGGGGAACAAAACTTTTGATGGTGTCATATGAAAGGATGTGGCTTGTAGTTGTGCATGTGGGTTTCAAAGTTGGGGTTTGGCGTCTGGGATGGGGGAAAATGGGTGGGTCGGAAAAGCTTTTCCGGGCTTCTCCTCCTTAACTGAAGGGGGAACAAAACTTTTGATGGTGTCATATGAAAGGATGTGGCTTGTAGTTGTGCATGTGGGTTTCAAAGTTGGGGTTGGGCGCCTGGGCTGGGGGAAAATGGGTGGGGTCGGAAAAGCTTGTCTGGGCTTCTCCTCCTTAACTAAAGGGGGAACAACACTTTTGATGGTGTCATATGAAAGGATGTGGCTTGTAATTGTGCATGTGAGTTTCAAAATTGGGGTCAGGCCCCTGGGGTGGGGGAAAATGGGTGGGTCAGAAAAGCTTGTCCGGGCTTCTCCTTAACTAAAGGGGGAACAAAACTTTTGATGGTGTCATATGAAAGGATGTGGTTTGTAGTTGTGCATGTGGGTTTCAAAGTTGGGGTCAGGCCCCTGGGGTGGGGAAAAATGGGAGAGGTCGGAAGAGCTTGTCCAGGCTTCTCCCCAACTAAAGGGGGAACAAAACTTTTGATGGTGTCATATGAAAGGATGTGGTTTGTATTTGTGCATGTTGGTTTCAAAGTTGGGGTTAGGCCCATGGGGTGGGGGAAAATGGGCAGGGTCAGAAAGGTTTTACAGGCTTCAACTCCTTATCTAAAGGTGGAACAAAACTTTTGATGGTGTTATATGAAAGGATGCGGCTTGTAGACCACATTAAAACATGATGTGGGCTTATCATGCACCCGTTAGCGGTGCCCTATTTTTCCCTTGTTTTATGGTGCTTTTCTTTTGCAGTTGTCCAGAAGAATTTACTGATTGACCATTTGTGTTCTTAAATTACGACATTTATGTAGTAAAAGCCTGCTTTATGGGATTGTTACTAACAAATTATTAAAGTATGATTAAAAGATATTTGTTTGATTGTAAATTACTGTTTGTACACACTACCAAGTTCTTCTTACCTCACTGAGTTTTTTTTTTAATTTTCCCAGAAGAGTAACACAAGTTTCTGTACAAACAAGTGTCGAGTTCTTGATTATTCCAGGGCTTTACATAAATATAGAACTTTGTCAGCCGAGGCCAAGTTCTGAGCTGAACTTTAGTCTGGCCTCAAATCCCCATGGGAAATGATGTCAGTATACCTGCCAAACTGTGGTGCTTTTCTCTGGTTCCCCTCTGCACTGCACACTGGCTATATTACATATGGTCTTATGATAATGAAGCACAAGATAAACAAACAGTATGACTAAAATAATGTCACTGTATGCAAGGGAGTAACTTACTGTTTTTCTTGGTGCAGATTAACATGTCTTGTACTTCTTTTAGTTTAACATAAAATCTGCTTGAATTCTGGCTTTTGAGAAATAACTTGTGTTACATTATGAGTGGAATGATTATTAATGTACATAGATCATTGTTTTAAGTCAATTTCAAAAATTATTCACTGATACTGTCACATTTCGGTGACACTTCTGATGCATAGTTCAAATATTGATGTCTGGAACCTTTATGTATGGCAGAGAATACATGTATTTCATATGCAAAGTTTTAACTCAGTGGGAAGTTGGCATGCGTCAGTTGTCTGACCAACACCCAATATGGCCATGAGCTTTGTGAAATATGAATCCATACCACTGTTTTATCAGCAAATCTTGCTTACTCCTCAGTCATGCATACTTTATACACTCTTGAGAGCATGATTCGAACAGTGTGATAAATCAGTAAGTTGATTCAAGGCTTTCTTCAAAACATGAAATCTTGGAGTTGATATTTTATGATGATAATTGATAAGAGTCGGATTCATCCTGGATGAGACACCAGCACATTATGCATTGATATCACAGCTAATGTGGGTACACATTTATGCAAGAAAGGCTAACACTTTTCCAATACAGCGCTTTATCTTGGAACACAACATAAAATTCCTATGGTAACAATGAACCAATTGTATTACAAATACTAGAAAAACATACTGACCCATGTGGTAAATACATACACAAGATGTAAATTACAACACTTCTACTGATAAAAGAACAAACTAAAATTATTCTGTATTTCCTGATTTTATTTATGAGGCTTTTGCTAACATCATTATCTATGAAATTCATAATGAACGCCTTGACCAATGACAGATCTTAAAGGCATTCCATTTAAGCAACACAACAGTACATGGGTAAAACAAAAGATAAGTCACATCAAATAGTATAGGAATAATACATTTTGGCATCTACTTAACAAATAATGGACAATATTACTGTTCGAAAATAAAGGCAATAAAGTATTTTCTTGTCAACAGTAATATACGTATATATATATATCATTAACTTGCAACAAATTTTTAAAGTTCTAAAAACCCACAAATACATATCTATGCTTTTTGTGACAGACTAGGCAATTACCAAAAAACAATCTGACTCTCGGATATGTTTCGGTTTACTTTGGAGTCTCTTGTGTCGTAAACATTTATTTTTGTCACATAATCCAGTATTTTGTAGTTTTGTCTTCTTGGAGCTCTTCTGCGTAATTATTTTCATTTTTAATTGTTTTTGATGATTAAAAATATTTCTTATAAGGTGTGAAGTTTATGTAGACAAGCTCTCTTTTATTTACCTATTGGATGGTCAAGGTTTATATGTAGAGAAAAGAACTTGTAATTAATTACCAGTTTGTTGAATACACTAATAAAAATTTCTGTCTGTGCTGGAGATAAAATTTTGGCAAGTGCTAGTGCAGGGCCCAAGTTCTAGTGCAGGACCACTCAACCAATGGGGCCCTTTAAAGTTTAGTGAAATTGACCTAAAAGTAAAACAAGAAATATGCAAATATAACTTCATGTACTCGGTATATGCAGATTTGTGTGGTTCCTCTTTGTTCTGATTCAGATATGAACATTCATTCAAGTCTTTATATTTGCAGGAAGGGATCAACTTTTAAAGTATATTTACATGTATGATTTAATAACTAGAAGGAAAAAATAGGTATGAAAATATATATTTTAATACATAATTTTTTCAATTACCTAAATATATAATTCAGTGTGAAATTTTCTTTTCATTAAAAAATATAAATGATCCCATTATGTATGCACTGTGACAAGAAATTTTAATTTCATAAAACAAAGTTCTATAAAAACTACTCTCCACAGATTTCCTTGGATATAAGCTTAAACAAAATGATACAGCAATGAAATTATTTCAAAGTTAATTAGTTCTGACATCACAATCTATGCATATTGTATTGTCAATTTACATAATTAATTGCATCCAAAAATGAAAATGCATGTACATTTGACAGGGTAATAAAACTCAACTTTAGAGGACTTAATTTTTGTTTTCTTAAAATACAAAATTGTTTTAATAATACCAATTTAAGAAAGGAAGAAGCTACCCCAAAAGTATGCATTTCCTTTCTTGGAAAATCAAAACAATAGGTAAACTTAGCATCTCATAATTTATGTTTTCCTTCTATGTGTTTACACATAAAAAAGTTGGCACACAAAATCTATATTGAACATAATGACTATACTCTGCCTCAAAGGAATACTTTGTTCTGAACAACATTGTACATGTACATGTTTACACACATACAAGATGAACACACACACACGTAGAACAGACATGTACTATAGTGTTTAATATTTATATTATTATGAAATTATATACACACTTCATAATTTGCTGTAATTCTGCATCAACACAAAATAAAGCAGAAAACAATTATGCATACAATATAAATGAATGATACCTATTAAATGTACCAAGCAGCAGATAATTAAATTTCCGAACTAACAGGACAGGAGTGGAAGCTTTAGCTCAAGAAAAATAGTCCATCTTAGAATGTTATATTATTTTTGAACAAAAAAGTATTAACATCAGATCAACTATTGCTCCCTCATTTTCATACATGTATTTAATTATCTATTATACATTTGCAGTATCTTTTGTTGATACTGCATGTGTAGTACTAATCACAACTAGTACTGTCAGTAATAACGTTGTTCCTGCATGTGTAGTACTAATCACAACTAGTACTGTCAGTAATAACGTTGTTCCTGCATGTGTAGTACTAATCACAACTAGTATTGTCAGTAATAATGTCTGACAATGTCACTGTACTACGGGTAAGTAGCACTATATCTTGTTGGATTATAAACACACTTTAAATATTTTGTGCAAAGTGTTTTAATGCTTTGCAATAATAATTAATTTGTGACATTCAGAACTTTCCAACTTTTTTCATACTTTTCTTTTATCCTTGTGAGAAAATAAAAGGACAATGAACTATACTCTTTACATATGCATATATACCATGCAGCCAGGAAATACTGAAGAATGAATGGAATGATATGTAAAAGTGAAAAATATTGCATACAGGCCCTCCTAAAAAGCATTACTGCATTAAAAAAAAAAAATTTCTAACAACTATACTGCAGAAGAAAGAAATATAGACATAAATGGTCTTTTAAACCTACACCGTGGCATGTTTATGAATAACAACACAGAAAAGGGATGCAGTTCTGTTACTTACAATAAATGAAAGTACACACAAAATATTCACGACTCTAGTCCTAATTGAAACCTTCAGTGCTTTGGCATATTTATAAACTGTTACCTACGTCAAACATCACACTTTCTTCCTGACTATAAACTATGCATATACATCACTCATTATCCAAGACATATTCATCGTCGCAAACCGTGGTATTCTGAGTCTGTACCCCTACCGTGATTTGCGACGATATGACATACTGTACTCATGATAAAATTATCATATAATCAGTTTGCATTATCAATCTACATTATTTGCTATTGGGTAATTTCAATTTGTAAGATAGTATAAAACCTATGTAACAGTGATTTTATATAATTGTAAAAATACAAGATTCATGATGGAAAACAATATCGTGAACATGTCTGTATAAACCACTTTTAAATTTTTGATTCATAATGTGTTATAGCCAAGTACTATAATTCTAGATCACCAATATATAGTTAATGTACTGTATTTATTGCATATAAGCTGAAACCTCTCAATTCCTCTATTAATGGAAGCCAGTGTGGCCCAGTGGATAAGGTGCTCGGCTCGTAATTGAGAGGTTCCAGGTTCAACTCCTGCCCTATGTGCATCGGTGTTCTGTCTTTGGGGTGAGACAATGAAAACTGAGGCTCCATGTCATGGCGGACGTGGCACGTAAAAGATCCCTCGCTTCTTCAGGTGGGTCCGTTGCAAAGGTCTAAATTTCTATGCAATGCATCAGGCAGATGCCATTACCATACACGCAAAATAATCATGGAGTGAAATAAAACGATATTCAATCAATCAATCTATTAATGGCCTATAGTACTTGCTGATACAAAAAGAAAAGTTATTTCATGTTTTCATTCTTAATGTAAATCTTAATTATTACTACATATATTGGTCTCAAAGTACATATCATTTATACATCTCACAAAAATATTATGAAACTTCCAACCAGTAGTACTAAATGTATATTACTTTCTGTATACAATGTCATGTTTTAACTTTGTGATATATATTAATTGTTACATGTACATGTATAACTATTACAGGGATTTCTCTACTCTATTAGGTGAGATATTTCATTTTATTTTAGAGGGGCTTAAATCCTTGTTTGAAGAAAATTCGAAGTAAATCAAAATAGCATTAATTAAGTTTGGTTAGTTAATGTGTGAAAAATAGGCATACCAAGCACTTGTAGAGATAGAGCTGTGAAACTATTACTTATTGGAATTTTTATAAATCCAAGAGTCATAACTCCATCAGGAATTATTTGACTGTAACCAAATCAAAATTTTACTTAGATCATCTCATGAGGTATCAATGTATCAAATTTCAATTCCATATCATTCACCTGTTGATAGATCAAGGAAATGAAATGATGACAGAACGACGGAAAGCGGCAACACTTTTTCAATGGCAGGGCATTAAAAGATACTGCCGCTTGAATTTATTTGTACAATGATATAAAATACATATGTAACTACAATAATGTTACTGTGGCACTAGTAACAGCTTCTTAAGACAGACATTCACAGTTCCCTGGAAACATGGGTGGCATCAAATGTATATATGTCTCCCATTTGGGTAGAAACACTTGGCATGATATTTAAGTCGTAAATATATCAGTAAACTTGATTAGACTGACCACTTAACTACATATTACTACACAAATGAAGCACTTACATACCACACACCAACTTAGTAAGCACTTGAGCCAAAAATAAATTAAGCATATTCTTAAATGCCACAACACTCACTAAACATATGCTAAAGCAAGATACAGAGAAAAGGTGCTAACTACCTGAGATATGACAACGTGAAATATAGCAATATTGCTTTTTTCATATTCTGTACTTAAACAAAATAATTATTAAAAATTCTATAAATTTACATAACAAAATTGTTAAACATTTGGATTTTTTCATAACCTCATGGGTAGACACAAAAAATCTGAAGGTCAAAGATTTCCAACAAGATTTTAAAGACATGTACAGGTTGATTCAACTTTTTTGTTTTGCTAATAAATAAAAGAAAAGACAGATAACAAACAACATTTTACAAGGCTCAAATTGAATCTTTAAGAATTGTGAACTGCAGGTCATAGCACATCTAATTTGGCTAGTTAACAAATGAACAGTATAGGTAAATAATGGGAATGTGTAACAAGGTTATGCTTGATGTACAACAGGTATACACCACTGCTTGCATCTAATATGTGCAGCATTACATATGTACAGTGTAGTCTAGAAAAAAATTCAGAGCTTGAGATTTAATGGGAGTGTTAATAATGTCTACTCCTTGATTATCCACATAAAACACTGATACACATTATAAGAATCTTTTGTACATCAAAAAAAAAAAAAAAATCAAATATCTGATATTGCCACACGATTTCCTTTCAAAACTCTTTAATCTCATTTTAAAAGAAAGTACTGGTTTGCCATTGGGACTATCTCTTGCCACAACCAATGATTGTGTTAATTACACTTCAGAATTTCTTTACTAGATAGGTCTCATTTCCTGTTACAAAACTAAGCGTTTTCATGCCAGAACTCAAAGTATTTGTTTCCCGTATCCAATTTCAATTTACCATGTCACCTACAACACCATGAAATATTGATATAAAAATTTCCAAGTGTATTTTTACATATACAGTGATGCTCCGTTTATCCAGACACGTTTGTTTCCGGCCGATTTGTCTGGATTACCGGATCATAGTACCGGTACATTAGATGTTAAAGAATCTTACTTCTTCGTGAAAGAAGTGTGTATACAGTACACGATAAAACAAGTGATAATCCTTATATGCGTTTAATTTGTATACGAAGAAATATATATGTTTTACGTATGTAATATATTAACATTTCTAGTAAATTGTACATTAATTGCAGCCAAATTTCTTAATTTTTCACTTATTGTCCTCTATTAAAATGTTGACAGCCGCCTTTGTGTAACCTCACACTTGACTACCGTATTCACTCGTGTATAGTACGCATCCGTGTATAATACGCACCCCCAACTTTTGGGAAATAATTAGAGAAAAAGTCTACATCTCGTGTATAATACGCAGGTGAAATTGCCGCGTAAGCAAGTGGTCAAGAACCTTAAGTTTACCTAGAAAAAATCTCTATATTACAGATTTCACTTTACGGAAAACACAACTGGTTACGCGTCTGAACCTTAGGATATTCAATGAATGGAATAAACCCAACTTCCGTAATAAAACTAATTTGTGATCCAAAAACTGTGTTGATAGAAAGAAAACTAAAGAATGGTTAATAAAATTGTAATTAGTATCAGGGACATGTATAT
Organism: Pteria penguin; assembly: GCA_035048485.1. Classification (NCBI taxonomy): domain Eukaryota; kingdom Metazoa; phylum Mollusca; class Bivalvia; order Pterioida; family Pteriidae; genus Pteria; species Pteria penguin. The sequence continues at coordinate 16,681,823 of CM068591.1, read as the reverse complement.
ATGTGTTATATCAGTGTATATATGTCTCTGGTTATATACATCCCTGTTAGTACTCTTGATAAAATACCGATAATGAAGCACAGCGGTCATTTTCTATATATTTTACACTCGTTGTCCCAAGTGTCAATCTTTATACAAAATAAATTAATTAACACAGCAGTTAAAGGTAGAAGAAATGCGAACAACCAATTATCCCAGCGGGGTGTACGGCGATGGCTGATTGTTTGACCGCGAAGCCATTTCACCTTGATTGACGATGATAAGAGAATTGGATTGCATCGGCACTTGTTATTTTGAAATATGCTATTCTCATTTGTAAAAACATCTTCATTTCAGCGCATATTGTAAAGTGTTCAACACAAGGAGGTAAAACTGAAATGATAATCTCTTTATCAAGAGTCTAAAATCCATTTCAGTGGTCAAGTGGGGGTTCCTAAACTCTAATGGTCATGTTCGGATCGTTGTCAGCGGACATTTACGGCAATATCGCTACGGAAATATGAATTCTTATGTCTGGAAAAAAGGTTCTTGTTTTAGATCTTATGTATAATACGCACCTGGAAAATCGAAGTAAGATTTTATGAAAAAAAGTGCGTATTATACACGAGTGAATACGGTAATTAATTTCACTTCTATCGTGATCCAAGTGTTTATCTAATGTCCTGCTGTGTCATAAAAATCTAGAAGCGAAAAGAATCCGGATAAATTTATACAATGTTCATGTTTTTTTTATAAAAATTTTCTTTAACTATAAAACAGAAGAATAACTAAAAGTTAAAACTTCTCTACAAAATAATGTAATGATTAGCACTAAGTATGGATACATTATCAATGATCGATCTCTAATAGAAGAGTGACGCTAACTAAAGTTTGGTTACAATTTAAAGCCCCAATATTTAAGTAACAATTTAAGCTGTAAAGTCAGCAATTTATTATCATTCAAGTAACAGTAATCTTCATTTCTGGCGCAAGCGTGTACTGACTCATTAAAAAGCGATCATCAATGACCGCTAACATGATGTTTGACTATACCACAAGCGGTCAATTCTTAATTGGATAGGTAATTAACATACCATAGGTAGGTGACCAGGTAAATACGTCGTTTAATTGTTAAACAAACAATTAATCAGCGCTTAGAGGAGATAAGCAGTGTTGCTTTGTGTATTTATTAAACCGCAGTTATTTGCTTCAGCTACGTCTGGAAAGCAAAAGTTTGTCCAGATTATCGATTCAAAATATCATTTGGGAAATCCATTCCCACACTTTCTTTTCTGGAAAGTGGATTTTCCAGATAAACGGAGTCCGAATTAACGAAGCATCACTGTATTAATTTACAATGCATCTCTTAATTGGGATTTAAAAAGTTGAAAAACTTTAACAGGAGCTCTAAATAAGTTATTTAAACAGCTTACAATTCTATATATATAAATAAATTACTCCAATCAAAAGCAGATTTCTTAAATTCAAATGACACAATCATTAAACTATTAAATTCATAGACACAATCATTAAACTATTAAATTGAGGAGCATTAATCAATGTCATACATATACATTTGTATTCTAATAAAAGATGAACAAAATGAAAAAAGAAAAACACCCTATTTGTAAAGTCAAACTGTCCAAAATGCAATACTATGAAGAGCAACAAATTGCAAAAATATTTCCTTTAAGTCACATATCTGTATCAACATAGATTCCATTGAATTGCATCCTATATTCTAACCTCGATAAATTGTCATCAGAGAAAACACACATTTGTCTCGTGCGGTACATGTCTACTTTATTATGACCTATATTCCATCTGTTTTCCTTTAATGTATACTATCTGTGTTACTAGATTGACTTTGTACATTGTCTGTTTCTTTTTGTGTATTAGAGTCTTTCTCCTCTTCCTCGTCATTATTGTCTTCATCTTCTTCTTCCATTAATTGTTTAGCTAATTTGACTGCTTGGAATTCATTATAGTGGAGTTTTCGCTTTTGTTCAAATTGCTTTCTCTTTGCTGATGAATAAATAAAGAATACAGTTAGTTTAATTAGATTATTTTTAAGATGTCAGCTTGTTATAGTAATATATGTATCACTCAATTAATTAATGATTACAGAAACACATTGGTATTCTTTAGCATGCAATTTGCTTTTTTAACTTTAAGTATCAATGATTTAGTTATCAAAAAGAAGTACATTTTAATGACTACCAAAGTAAGAATTTTAAGAATATGTCCAAGGCATCAACCAAGTGTTGTATAATACAAATGAAAACTGTTCAGACAGAAAAGGAGACTTTGACCTCTACATCAAAATAAAAAAACAATCAATAAAGACTGATGTCCCATGTCACAGTAATCCCTCACTGCTTTGTGTGTTGGACAGGAGTTTCTATGCACCGCATCATGTAGATAATATCACCATATAACTGTAATAATCTCGATGTGAAGTAAAACATGTAAACAACGTTAGCGTGACGGACACACAAAATAATGAAAAGACTGACACGTGGTAGAGTTACTATAAGACGAGTATGTCAACTTTGCAATAAGTTAGGCTAGGGGATCATGAAAATTCTCAGGAAAATGTAAATTTCTGAACTACCGGTATGTCACATTGACATCTTGAGTTGTTTCTTTCAAGCAATCCAAATTTCCAGCACTTTTCTCTCTAAGTATACAGAATTCAGATGCCTTGAGCTCAGAGTCCAAATTTACCACTCTCCTATGCGACCAAATTCTGAATGTGGACTGCCAAAATTCCAGAACTGTCCGCCCACGTGGCGACTAGTATCTGTTTTTAGTTTTTCCATTTTTAGTCTGAGTCACACTCTTTAAGATGCTTAAATCCAAGGAGTGATTAATTTCTATTCCATTAAATGTTTGCATGATATACTATTCAGCGTGACACCGTGCAAAGGTCTCAATGAAGATAATCCCCAAATTTTCCGAGGATTATAGACTGTAATGCAACTTTGCTGAATTATATTTTGAGCACAAGAGCATAAAACCGCCAAAATTCATTGAGGAATCTTACAAAGACTGATCCCTTTTTATTTAAAATTGATATGACTGCAGTTTGAAATTATGAGATTTTAAAATATCGGATTCTTAGTATAAAGCAATAATACTTCCTAAGACTTCTCCCCCGACAAATATGGCACATATTGGGTCATGTGACCAATCAGACCTCGAGAATTTCAAACAGCCAGAGTGAGAATGAAGAAGTGTTCCAAAATCCTCTAGAAATGGAACGAAAATAGAATAGGAATAAACATTCTGTGATAATGAAATAAGCCTGTTTTAACACAATCAAGTTCAATTTATTGTGGGCTCACAGATTTCTGTTTGGGCCCCTAAAATTCATGGTCTGCTTGAGCTTACCTCTCTCTGCAGCTGTCTCATGTATCTCCTCTTCAGAAGAATCCTCTTCATCAACCCTATCTGAAGACTGATCCTGACCCTGAACATCTGCTAACCTGAAAAATACAATCAAATTAATCATATATATGAAAATGCTAGAATATATCAATAGCAAATGTATCTTAACATTTAACTTTCTATTAAGAGCATTTTATTTCACATTTGACAGCATTAGTGCTGATGGTATTCTAATAATACAACACATGGTCAAGTGTATTTGATGCTTTTCATCAGTAAGAATACATGTATCTATAATAAAAAGTCTAAATGGGCCTATATTGCTCACAAAGCATAATTTGCTCATTCACAAACAATTAATTGCTTGAAGAAATTCTCAGATAATTCTCAAATAATCAGACTTGCCAACCTTCAGAACCTAAAAACTGGAAGATTAAGCCAAGAAGAGTGAGGCTGTAAAATTTTTGGTCACTTTTTGTTGAGAAACTGGCATATACATATATGTATATGTATATATATATATATATATATATATATATATATATATATGCTTCGTTTGGAAGCCATTTTGAAACCACACCATGCAGTAAATGGGTTTTAAATCACTTGACAACAGGTAAATTCGGTCTTTCATTGCAAACATACAAATAACCGAGATCGAAGGTAATTCTAATATACATATTGAAACAGAAATGGTCAAAACAGTTCTGTAAATTCCAGATTAAAAAAGAAAAAGTAAGGAATATAACCACAAATGTACAGGCATAAGTACTTAAAAATGGAAAGTTTACAATAAAATCAGGAGGGTCGGCAAGTCTGATATTCTCTTGCTTATTGTGTTTTTGACAACTGACAAAATACTGTAACTTGCTGCTCTACATCAAATAAATCAAGACAATGATACAAAAATATGTGAAAAAGGTTGAGACGGAATTCTTTTTTCTATTTTCATTTTTAAAAATAATATCTAAAATATTGTTTTGGTGTAATATAATCAAAACAATTTTTAACCTTTAACAAGGTTTGAAGGGCATTTCCTTCAGCTTGTCGGAACTGGCCTATATCAAAATTAGAATTGATTGATTACTGTTTTACATCACTCTATAATTAATTCACGTACATGGTAATGGCATCTGTCTGATGCATTGCACAGAAATTTATACCTTGGTAATGGACCCATCCAAAGAAGTGAGAGATCTTTTACGTGCCTGCGCCTACCGTGACCCAGAACTTCACATTTTACTGCCTTATCTGAAAGACAAGGACACTAGTGTGCTGTGGCAAGAGTGAAATCAGGGACCTCTCAGTCATGAGCCAAGCACCTCGTCCACTTAACCACACTAGCTTACATCAAAATTAGAATGAAACATGAATATCCCCAGCAGCAGTCCAAATAATAAGACAAATTTTTTAAATGTAGGTCAGAGGTCACAATGTCAAAAATTATTGTATTGACGGAAAGGTCTTGTATGAAGGAATACGCATGTGAAATATGAAAGCCCTACCTCTTACAAATCAAAAGTTAATTGTTTCTTAAATGTAGGTCAAAGGTCACAGTCAAGGTCATTAAACTTTCAAATAAACCTTCCAATAGATATTTTCTAATGAAAATTGGTAAATGCTATAATTAATAAATCAAGAAAACATCATAAACTGTGTGAAAAAAGACTAAGCCAGTAATTTTTTCTAATAGAGGTATAACTTATTATGCGCTGCAAAATACTTAAAAACTTGTTTTGGTGTAAAATGAAATGGAAAAAAATGTTTCCTCCAGTGGTGTTTGATTTGCTAACTTTTTGAAGGAGAAATCCACCAAAGCTAATTACATGTATTACAAACTAATACATGTAGTATAACCCTCTATTTTATATCTAAAATGAATCACAAAAAAAATACAAAAAATAATCCCTATACTACACTTCTTTCCAATAACATTTATTACAATAAAAATCAGTTAAAATACCAAAAACAAAAAAATCTATATATGCATTAAAAGCACCTTAAAAAGAGAAAATCTATGAAATTTTTTATAAAATAGGCTATAATGACAAAGTCCAATTACATATCAAAATTATGTTGAAAATTCTTTTTCAGATTAAAACAAAAAGAACAAACTTGAGTCTTACATCTTTCTAGAATACTCAGAATCCACCAGTTTTTAAATCCATGCATCAATTCTGATGAATAAAAATTTCAAAGGAGGGTACCATCTTGGGCACAGTTTTATTTATATTGGTGCCAACTGTTTACAGATTCAAATAAGAAAGATTTATTTTGTACACGACCACTAATACTACAGATAAAAGAAGTTCAATTAAAATCTATCCTGTGGTTTAGGAGAAGTTGAAAATGATAAATTTTACAGACAATGGACAATTTGCCATCAGTCTTCCACTCAGGTGAGCTAAAAAAGGATGAGAAATGTGTTGACAAATAAAGTTAAGATTATTTTCTTGTTTACAGTTCAATACATCTGAATGAGTGAACATGTTCTTTGCATGTGCTTATACTCCTGTTGTTACAGCCAATTACCTATTATGCTACAACATGTAATATGGATAAACCTCACTATTTGCTGCATGCATTACTACAGAGTGTTACAAAATGTACAAGCAATTGGCATTATCAGAAGAAATGCGGAAGAAAAGAACTTGAATAAGTGAGTAAACTTGAGAAATATTTCAAGGATCATATCTAAAACAAAATGTTTCACTAGTTTCAGTTATATACATGTATCTACATGTAAATCACTCCCCTGAACTTCACTTGAAGCTATTGTTTCATTAATAACATAAAATTATGCAGCTTTGAATGTGCACTATGAACTTGTCAGACAGTACCAGTATGACCAGACTGGAAAGCAGAAGCCAATAATATCAAGATTTCATTTGTACAAATTTTTCCCGGTACATATCTTGTTTGAATATATTTCCAGAAATTTGTGGAAGTCTTCAAAATCTTTTTATAACCGACACATAATGACAAATGCAAAATCAGCCCATGTTCAATTTAGTGTAAGGTCAAGGTCATGAAATTCTGTGTTAGTCAAAATGAAGTTATCAATGTCTACAAACCCACCAAGTCTGAAGTAGGTTTCATTAATCATATGCAAGAGATCAAATTAAATTCAAAATCAACCAAAGTTCAATGAGCCATGAAATCAAGGTCAAAGTCACTTTGTGTCAGTCAGGAAGATTTTCAAGTTTAACATAAGTATCATAACTGGATTGTAAAACATCAAGCCAAATACATAATCAGTCTGTCTTCAATGAAGCATGAAATAAAGGTTAAGGTTACCAAAGTTTGCTTAAGTTGAGATGAAAACACACGTATCAATGTTTCAAATTTTTGTTACATAATTCATTAATTGTTATGCAAGAGTTCAAGCTAAATGCAAAATCAGTCTGTCTGTGTTTACTGTTTTATGAACTGTGAAATCAAGGTCAAGGTCATCAAATTTTACTTCAGTCAGAAAGAACATATTAATGTTAAGACTACAAATCCACCAAGTTTGACATAAGTTTCATTGATGACAAGCAAGATATCAAGCTAAACAAAAATTATAGAGCTGGCGCACAGACAAACAGACTATGCCAATTCATAGACCAAACTTGCTTTGTATAAATCCCTTATTTTGGGGACTGGATAAGTGCAACATACATGTATACAATATTCCCTCACTCTGCGGATTTTACATGCAGGGATCGAACATTTCACTTCTTTTTGAAAAAAAGGCATGTCACAAGCCTGGGAAGAACACTCTGACACCAAGAAAATTTTATTTCAGAAATTACCAGAAAGGTATTGAAATGTTTATTTCCTAATGGTATCCAATCCTAAACTCAAGTGAAGTATACCCAGTAAAGCATTGTTTTTTTCACAAATGTAATCATGTGCTACTTCAATGCGAGAAAAGATAGAAGTTGTGCTCAAAATTCCACTATTTCAGAAATTTCCAGGAATGACCTAGTCTTATGATCACTACAGTCCAGGAGTGATCTAGTCTTATGATCACTACAGTACAGGAATGATCTAGTCTTATGATCACTACAGTACAGGAATGATCTTGTCTTATGATCACTACAGTCCAGGAGTGATCTAGTCTTATGATCACTACAGTACAGGAATGATCTAGTCTTATGATCACTACAGTACAGGAATGATCTAGTCTTATGATCACTACAATACAGGATTGTCAGCAATTCCATCAAATTAAAAGAATGATGATCTCCACATAAGTAAGCATACCTTGATGCTATAGACTCTGGGTCAATATCTCCAAGTTTCCCAATACTGTTTTTACGTTGACAACCATCATCGTCATCTTCTGGGTCAGAGTATTTGCTATATGGTGTTGGAGGTTCGTCTATCTTCATGTGTCCATAATCCTTATCTGGAGGATGGTGGGTAGCAAGAATGTTCATCTCATCCCACTTCATTTCCTTGCTTTGTGAGCTGTAAAAACCAGACAATATACCACATAAATACAGATGTACATGTATATAGAAATGCGTTTTTCATAGCCTATTTCGTCAAAACTAACCCTTCATTTCATTGTACATGTATCTAGCCATAGCCACTGGCAGTTTGGTGTGCATTTTATCATATTTCAGAAATGCAAATGCATACACACTTTCATGATAAATTTATTTACGTATTGATTGATTGATTGATTTTTGTTTTACGTCACACCATGAATATTTCACGTATATGGTGACGGCATCTGCCTGATGCGGGGCATACAAATTTTGACCTTTGCAACGGACCGACCCGAAGCAGTGAGGGATCTATAACGTGTCATGCATACCACGACACGGGGCCTCGGTTTTTACTGTCTCATCCGAAAGACATGACCAGAGCAGGACTCGAACCCCGGCCTCCAGATCAGGAGTCCGACGCAATACCACTAGGCCACGCCGGCTTCTATTTACATATAAGATAAACATAAATGATTCATAATATATCATATTATAGGTATTGAAGACTTAAATGTACCTGTTACCAATTTGCATTACGAGTGCATTGTATATCATTATAACATATGTTCAAAATTAGTCAGTGATTTTTAAAAAATTTCATTTTAAAGTGTTCAAATCTGTGTATCTTCAAACTCTGCCCTAAAGGCCTAACTACTATCCTCAGACTATCCTCCTTGATTCCTCCATTCCGCTCTATTGCTATTAGAAAAAACTCATGTACATTATCATTCACAATTTGTGGGATGCAATAATCATTCCTTGTGTCTTAAATTCTAAGCAACTAAAATCCCAGATGAGACAAATGGGTCTGTCTGTATACTTGTTGAAGGTGATTCCTTCACCACAAAGCAATGGCTGCACCATTACACAGACGATAAAAAGTCAGAATTATTAAACACCATACCAGTATTGTTTCTACATGTACCTCTATTTGTTTGGGCATCTGGCAGGACTCTATTAGATCAGTTGGCTGTATTGATCTTATTACAATGTAGTATAGGGGAACTCATTGACCAACTGTCCATTACGGGGTATTATTGCCAGGCCATTCCCCTTGTTTCAGCTATATAGAGGTAGCATATGCCTGGTACAATATTGATGACTTTGATCCATGCACTGACCTCATCCAAATTTAATTGCCTAGTGCACTGTTTCATAAATTTTGATCTGGCTTTAGCCTTTAAAACTAGAAAAAAAGAAGGTTCAACTCTACCATGACATGTGAGTTATGACTTCATAGGACTTTCTGAATAAATTGTGCGTATGATGGTAATTTGTAATATAAAAGTTAGTTTCATGAGAGCTGAAATTCAATACAGTAGAAAGAATAAATGAGAAAAAACATTACTTTGTAAGTGACCAATCACCTTAAAGCAATGCTCAGTGGCCCCAGAACCCCTAGTCACAATTTTTGTGGTGTGCCCGTTACTTCTCCAGTGTGCAAAAATTACTTGTACCTCAAGTTAGCTGAATATGACAGTATATGTGTCTAGCATTAAAGCTTCATATTTAAATGAAAGAACAGTGAAAGTTTCATTAAACCTATTAAATTTTTACCAGACATTTGGGTCTCACAAGAATTTGAACCCTGACTTGCTACAGGTGAAAGAATCCAACAGTGAAATCTTTACATCATACATATACATGCTTTTGTCCATCCCTGTATCCAGACTCAAGGGTCTAGCTTAAAACAAAATTACTCAACCTCACCATTATTATATTTTTTAATATCAGATGTTTATTGCATGTGGAGGAGCTTCAGTAAAAGAATTTCATCTTATAGGGCATAGGCCCATAGTGGTGCAAGGTGATTATGAATCACAATTACTAATTTTCTCATATACATGTATTGGCTCACATACAGCTGGTTAAATAATTTTCAGTTATATTGATATTCCAATTTGAAAAGATCTAAGTATAGCACTCAACTTTTGAGTACACTTCATATTGGAAGAAGAAGAAGATGTTCTAAAGCAATGTCAGTCCTGAAATTTTGATGAAATGTTTTATCTATCAAAATTACAAGTGACATAACAATTCATTCTTCTTTTCCTTATTCCTTTTCCTGGCTGCCTTCAACTCACTGAATACTCTGCCAGTAGTGTGCACGTGTTAAAAAATGCAGGATAAAAACAATAAAGGTGGTTCAGTTTTAGTGTGACTTCTGATATCACTTGAGATTTAAATATCACAAGTCATTTTGCCACTGCATTTTCTTTATGCATTAAGCACTGATTTGTTTGAATTAAACATTAAGTAAAAAATATAAAGTACATAGTTAATTGTTTATTGTTGCTACAGTCTGATGCCTCTTAACTTCACTTCAATCTTTATCAAATGTATTCAAACTGCTTTAGGAAGTATGGCTGTAATGGGACCACACTGAAGTCCTTTCACACATTGTACAATAAATCACTGACAAGTATGATGTTTTGGAGGGTGAAAGTTTAAAGCTACACAGGAATTTGGATTAAAATTGATCAAAAAGGACCTTGGCTGAATAAAGATACAATGATGAAGTGATGAAATGATGAAGACTGTAAAGTTGAGGGGTAGGGTTGTAAAACTGAATTAATGAGAGCATTTGCATATTTACAACATGCCATTTGTATATGACATATTTACTGCATTCATACGATCTTCAGATATTGACAGTTTTGACCAGTCATCAGAATTCAGATGATGCATGTATGATCAAAGCAATGCATTCCCTAGATGAAGAGACAAATTCGCGATATCATTTAAATAGATATACAAATTAAAAAACTTATCTTTCTCTCCCTTTCTGAGGTAGGATTATCAAAACTCGATGTTGACTTAAGAATCCCTTTCGGTTTCTTATCTGTCGCCATTTCTGCGGCGAACTGAACTGAATCTACATCGAGGCATTCGATTGGTTGTTTAGGAAATTTATAGTTGCGCACAGAAACCTAAAGTATGGTATTATAATTTTTATATAAATTAGAAAAAGATCAAATACTAAAAAGATAATAGATTAATTTATTGTCACAACAAAAATGAAGTGTTTGAATTTTCAGAGTAAATAATTATTTTTGACCAATTACACCTAAGGACACAAATTCGTCTGTATGTAAACATTTTCTGCTGAGGGATTGCAATCGAAAGTGAAAATGCAGAATAAGAACTATTTCATCAAATTGCAAAGAATATTCCCGTGACAGAGTATATAAGAAGGATTACCAGGTAAACGCAAATGCTAACCAAAAAAATAATGAATGTCTTGTTGACATCAACAAATATAGAATTTACGCTTTTATTCACTTTCCGTCATAAAATGATCCCAGTCACTACTCCACTAGATTTAGTAGACTAGTAGGAGTGGAATTAAATATTCATATCATTCTTATTATTAGAACTTTCAGATAGATAAATATATTGATGTTTTACATCATGCATAACACCCATGGTGACGGTTTAGAACTATTAGAAAAAAATCTGAACATAGAATACAAACAATTTATTTGTTGGTAATTTACTACTTTCAATTCATTGAAAATAACTTGGACAGTTATTTTGAAAGTAGGGGGTTCAAAGTATAATATCTGTAAAACAAGTTAAGGTTCATTTACATTGTAAGGAAATAAAAAACTACTGTTCATCAAGTGATGTCAAAAACCAATTTTATCTACAATTGTTGCAAGATAACTCATTGCAAACAAAAGAAAAAAATAGATTTTTCCATAATTTTCTCTAAATGTTGTCATCAAAAATGAAACTTATTTCTTCATCTTCTAAAGATAGCTTGTGGCCAAAACGTAATATCAATTGATTTTTTAATTTTTTTTAAATGCCATTTATTTTGTTTAAGTTGTTTTACAGAAATTTTTATTCTTTTTATATGTTCATTTTTCGTTGATAATATCCCCAAACGATTTGAAAAAAAAAATACAGATTCATGTGCAAAGGTTTTGATGTACCTGTAATTTGTACCATTTATTTGCCAATTTTGGGTCCAATATTCAAACCAGTTCCCAAACGTAAATGGTGATCTTTTTTCTCCAATTTACTACTCTAAATTTCCCAAAATCATAATGACTTTAAACTAAATTAAGTCTTCAACATAGAAACAACTGATATTAATATGCAAGTACTGTAATTATCTGCATATAATGCACACCTTTTTTCAGATTACCCGAAGTCAATTTTATAGATGTGCATAATACATGTGAACCAAAATATAACAAGTTTTGTTCCCAATGATTTGTATGTGATGTAGATCTGAATATGACTGCTAAAATGTCAGATAGTATGTCTGATAATTCTGATGATCTATATATAGATCTATATATTGATGTATTTTCTAGAGTTTTACGTATTTAATTATTAGTTATATTGAAAGTGGTTTAATATTTGATAAGACGGTCATAAAAATACTGGTAAAGGACCCTATCATATTACAGTTAGATACCCTCTGTGCTAAGTTTAAATGTCACCATCTAACAATTCTTGGTCAACCAACATGAAGCCAATTAAATGTTAATTCAGCAAATAACAATAACATTGAGTATGATGACCATGAAGGTATATAATGTGTATCTTTAACTGAGATAAAATGAATTTGTTACCAACCTACATTAACCATATTATTATAATTATGAGTACCAGATTAATTAATCTGATAACTGATATATCCAAATGGACAAATTTTGTCAGGGACGTATAAAGATACATACATTCCTGAATTTAAGTCCATTTTGTATCAATTGATGTGTGAAAACATAAAGTGAAGGATATTTCATGCTTACTGTACATTAACAACAGGAAACTGAGCTTCACAGCTGCTCACTATTTATCGATTTTTTACCTGTGCATTAATGCCATTATACATGAGAAGTACATGTAGGCTTTTTCTGAAATTTTTTTCTCAAAGTGGGGGTGTGCATTATACAAGGGTGTGCATTATACACATACATGGGTAATTGCAATCTTTATTGTCATGCTAATTGAAAGTACCTTTTACTACTGAGAAATATGACCAGTATCCTAACTTTCATGATAAATTTTAAGAGTTAAAAGAACCAGGATTCTAAAGTCATATTGAATGCATTATTTTATTTTTTTTGTAACCTAAAGTATAGCATCAGCAATAGAACCTCTATATGGAAGCATGTTTATTTAATATGATCAGACAGGAAATGAAAGACAAGTTCCTTAAATTTTAGTCTGTGTATTATACTATAATCATGACAAATCGTTATGTATTGTATTTACAATGTTTAATAAATCTGTTTGTGTATGTCAATAGACAATACTTTCTCTGTTCGTATCTGAGACTGTCAAAATTATGTACATGTAGACTGGTGATGTTGTATATGTTCTGTAAATAAATACATGTACATGTATGAAGAGAGTTGGCACAACATTGTTTACCAAATATAGAATGGAAATGGTACAAGTATAGAACTATTAACACTTAAAGTGACAATGTGCAGCAGCTGCAGCAGAAACCACATCAGTAACTCTCTGTATATGGATAATGAATATAAAATTAATGAAAATAAGGTCTTCTTAATAATCATGATAACAATTTTAGATTTCCTACTTTTGAAAAAACATAAAAATATCCCCAATTTCAAGTGACTTGGGATCTGTATTAAAAATTATTGTGACAGCCCATACAATGTGCGCCATTTTTGATGATGTCAATGCAAACCCAATTATGAATGCTGGTGTAGACCATAATTATATCAAAGTCTTCATGGATTGATGCGTGTCGTAACATATTGATTTGACTGATTTATTTATATTATAAAGCATACATGTACCAATTCTCACACTGTACTGACATATGACTTAAAGCTACGATAAACATATGATACTGTACGAAGCAATTTCTATGATAGCAAATGTAATCACATTTGTTCTCAACATTGGATCTTAAAGAATCTTAAATTTTTGCACATCTTGGGTCTTTTTTATAAGTTTTATTACAGCGTTTTTGATAGAAGAAGAAAATCTAGTATGAGTTAAAACGGTTTTTTTTCTGAATGTCATAATAATTTAGACGAAACTTCACAGGAATTCCTTCTCTTTGTTTCGAATGACGTAATATATTAAAAGTCATCTATTGACAGATTAAACAGAATGCAGAAAAGCAGCAAGAGAAATCTGGACTCATATAAGGTGTTGTGCGGATATTGCCCAGATGAGAAGTGTAAAACAAGACTTTTCTTCCCTGCCTATGACAAAAGCATAGAATGTCCAGGATGTGGTCAAAGGCATGACCAGGCCACCATACAGAATGTTGCAGAGGTCACTAATCCCGGGGTGGCTTTGCACAACATTTTGAAAAACAAACTTTTGGAGTCAGTCAAACCAAAAAAAGGAGCAGACAATGTAAAAGTATTAGGGTTGTCAAATTATGTGTGCAAACTAATATCCCCCATTCTAACTTACTATGGAATGGACAAGAAGAGTGGGAAAGCAAAACTCTTATCAGAGTTGATGCAACCACAGATATTTGATTGTGGAAAGATTCTAGGTGACCGAGCTTTTTTGATAGAAGAGGAAAATCTTGAGGTGACAGGATATGGTCGAGATAGAACTGGAAGCAATAGATACTTAGCAGAAACTCTGAATGCAGTAAGGAAAGTAAACAATAACCAGGAAAGACTAATACCAATCCATGCTGACGGGGATGGACACTGTCTGGTACATGCAGTATCTAGGGCGTTGGTGGGCCGTGAGTTATTTTGGCATAGTCTTAGACTGAACTTGATGAACCATTTGAAATTGAATTTATCAAAGTATAAAGAACTCTTTAAAGATTATATAGATGTGAATGAGTGGGAGGACATCATTGGAGAATGTGATCCTGATTTCATACCAAAGGATGGAGAGCCTCTTGGACTCCGAAATATCCATGTGTTTGGATTAGCCAATGTTCTTCGACGCCCTATTATTCTCTTAGATTCAATGATTGGTTTACAAAGTCCTGGTGATTATTCAGGTAATGGTACAAAACAGAGTTATAACAATTAATTCACTGTATGAAAATGACTTGGCCTGTACCTTTCGAGAGAAATGTAAAATGAAGAACAAAAAGAATTCATTATCTTAAAATCGCCAATACAGAATGTCTGAAAGCTATTGTTTTACCCCCAGTATCTTTCTATATGCTTCCACATAAGAGATGGGGCTTTTATATTTCACATATAGATTCCTCAGGATTAGAACTTTCATTTGGTACCCCTGGACTTTCACCTGCTTTTCAAAACTTTTAAAAATGGCTATATCTTAGTGTAAGAGTTATGATTTCCATGTTTTCCCAATGGATTTCTTAGGATCAGAGCTTTCATTTTGTACCATGAGTTTTGACCTCATGATTTTGACCTTTGATTTTTATCAGTCTAACTTATCTTTCAAAAATGTTAGCCTTGGCTGTATCTTTTGAATTATAAGAAATAGGGCCTATATGATTCACATATAAATTCTTTAGTGCTTTCATTGGGTTTCAGCATTTTTGACCTAGCAACTTTGATATTGACTTTTTACATTTTTTTTGAAAACTTTAACGTGCTATATCCTTTGAACCCTAGGGATAGGGCTTTCATATTTTTCATTATATAGATTCAATATGACAAAATGCTTAAGTTTAGTATCCTTGATTTCACGACATTGACTTTAAAATTCAGCATATATTTTATTTTGTTATAATATTCTATTCACATTGAAACTTAATACTACATCTAGGATCCCTGAAATTAGGACCCTTTTCAACTTTATTTTTGGTCAGATTGTGTAATCATATCTGGTAGTTGCAATATTTTAAAAGTTGGCCCATTATAGCAAGTCCCGTTTGTCTTCTTGTCTCACTTTTAGTAATATTTAGAAAACAGCAGTGCTCAGCTGAAAGATGAACATATAATGTGAATATTTCTTACATTAAGGAACTTTATGTAGAATGACTTCACTGATATTACTTGTATTAAGATACAAATCAAATATTACACAGTCAGTGTTTTATATCTTAAGATACTTATCACTTCTATAGTTAATGTTTACAGATATGTGGTTGCTGTTTCAGGAGTATTTCTTCCTGGCTTTGTGGATCCTGCAGACTGTCGGAGTCGTGATGGTGCCTTGAACAAACCTCTGTGTATAGCATGGAGTAGCATGGGCAGAAATCATTACATCCCTCTCGTCGGAGTCAAAGGTAATATCGCCATCACTATTACTGGTGAATGTTGTATAAAAAGTAATGAGTTTATCTAGTTTATTTTTAGTTCTGTTAAAGAATCCATTCACAATAAAAAAAAAAACCAAGATGTATGTTACTTGATGTTCCATTCAAAATTTTGATGTTTGGAAATCTTAAGAAATTATCATGTATTAAAAAAAATCTTTCTCTTCGTTAATAAGCAAACAAATTTTTTGAATTACATATAGTCAGTAATATTTTATTCATATGAATAGCATAGTCCTGTTTCATGTCTTCAATATACTGTAGGCTTCGCTGCTCAAACCTGCAAATTTCTTCAAGCAGTCAGTTGTATGTGAGAGAGCAAACAGTGCTCAGCTGAGGGATAAAAGCCCTTCTAACCTCTGGATTTTATGAACATTTTTAGCTCACCGGCACGAATATCCAGAGAGTTATTGTCATACCCCTGGCATTGTTGTTGTTGTTGTTGTCTGTAGACAAAAATTGTAACCTGGATCATAAATTTAGAACTATTAGAGACAGGGCTTTAATATTTCACATGTGTATTCCTTGTGCCAAGACCTTTTATTGGGTACCAAAATTTTTGACCTCGTGACCTTGGCCTTGAAGTTTGTTCTACTTTATAAAAAACTTGGTAAGAGATAGGGCCTAAGTAATTTGTATGATAGTGTACTCCTTGTGACAAGACCTTTCATTAGGTATCAAAGTTTTTTACATATTGACCTTGACCTTGAAGATTGAACTACTTACAAAAAACTTTTGCTACTTATATTTGGTTGACACCAGCAAGCTCTTTTGTCTTCTGACACATCTTGTGTGTAGTATTTATTTTAGCCAGCACTGGTATGTTGAAGGGTAGCAAAAGATTCATTTTGCACCAAAACAGGTTGTAAAGTCTTCATTTGATGTAAATTATAAGAATCAATGGCATCCAAGGGAATTTTGAAAATTTCACCTCCTAGTTTGATTTTCGTAAAGTTTTTGAATTTTTCCTCTTGTTAATTTGGTTTGCATTGACATGGATATGGGTGATAATTAAAATTTTACAATCATTTGACAGTTGTCAGAAAGCAATAAGCAAGAAAGTATATGTATCTGAACATTTTTTCAAATAGTCATTTGTTTGTAAATGAGCTGTGCTCAAGTGAAAATATAATTCCAACTTGGGGCCCCTCGTTCCTCATCGTAGTTCACACATAGTATTTCAAAATTGTTACTCAGAACTCAAAGGTACGTCATCACCTTGATCCAGGGATATATTTCCATGATCACTTGTAGCTTATGACCAAATTTCTGGACTTTGCTGCCACAGGGAGTATTTGTCATGTTATGACAGTTTTGTGTTTGTTTTGCAGTGGAATGCCTATATTACCAATTGTTTGAATATAATATCTGCTTCAGGTCGCCCTTTACCAGTTTTACCAAACTACATGATACAGAAGTCTTGGGGAATGCCATCAGATATGATTCCGTATTATATAGATATGGATGAATCTGGTTGTTGTGCCATTGGCGGAGAGAAATGCTTATCGGTAAGGACAAATTATAAGAGGAAACACAACAGGAAATATATCAAATATGCACTTATTACACACTCTACATAAATAGATATAGGAAGAAGAAGTAAAATATTAGTCAACCTTTTACATTTTGATTTCATATACATACAAGACATGTACTAAATGTGTATGGCAGTACTTGAATACTTCATCACTCCAAGGCCTTTTTTTTTTTTAAATACCATGTATTTGTGGTATACATATTTTCTATTTAATCAAAGGATTCTGTTTCTGCTGTGTGATATATATAGGAAGTAATTATCAATCTCAGTAATTTCTGATTTAGTTTTTATTATCTTATGTATTTACTAACAAAAGAGTAAAAGAAATGTTATGTTTACCAGTATTTAGATGTTGGAGAAACAGTTATGTCAGGATTGTTTTGAATACTTTTTGGTATATGAAGTGATAAATCATTTGTGATAGACATGTGCATGTGGTAGTCAAGAGTAAAACATTTTCTTGAAGAATTGATAAATTGACTTTGTAAGATGTCCCTCAAAGGACAATTTTCTTTCTTTGGTGTCACATAAACAGTCAGTCTTTCTGTGTAAGTTCCCAAGATCAGCTTTTTGCAGATTTTGTTCACCCTGCCAACTCATCCACTTAATGGATGATCATCTCAAACTTCAGGAAGACTTACTTGGTGATTCCACTAGAATTATGGATATCAACATGGGGACAGGATTTTATGCAAAGAATAAAACACTTCTATGAGCTTGGCAACCTCATTATTACTGAAGATAATGAAAAACCCATACTTTTGAGTCATGATATCTGAAGACCCAAAATGGTCTTCCCAAATTAATGACATTTATTACAAGGATACCTTCGAGTATTAACATCTAAGACCTAAAATGGTGTACCCAGATTAATAATATTTGTTACAAGGATATCTCCATTTTTGAATCCTTCAATATGACCTCCATCACCACACCCTGCAATGCAAGAAAACACAGATATTTTTCCTGTTTAGTATACCATTGAATGTGGTGCAGTTATTTAGGACAATGGTCTGTAGTTGACATTGATAAAATCAAGCATATATAGAGGAGAGGAGTATGTTTTATTGGTGGGGACTACTGCTCCAGAGAGAGGGGAATTATTGAACACCTTTTCAGCAATTTCCACCTCCCAGCACTGCAGAAATGTACAAAATGGCAGAGGGTGGGCTCCAGCAATTCACCCACCACATTATCTTATCAAATAAGAAAACAAACTCTGTATCAAGCGTGGATGTCTGCAACGCTACAAGACTACTCTGTGAAAAAAAATTACGAATAGTGTCACAAACCGCTCTAAGTGCTTTAAACCAGTTACTAGTTATAGTGATATCTATAAACATTCATTTTCCCACAAACGGTCATGAAACAGAATCAGCTGGGTTACTACTAAATTATATTTAGATTCCTGAGCCATTTCGTCTGGCCCTCTGTAAGAAATAGATTTACATGCACAGTAACATATGTCATTTATACACCAGATAACTTAGTTTATCACTACATATACAAAAAAGTTATTAACAACATTATTCTTAATTTAGAAAATATAAAATATTATGTAAACATCTTAGATATTAAGTTCTTTAATACAGTGTTTTACAAGTCAACTTTGTATAGGTGCAGGAAATTATCATTTGGTAACGTGTTGACATTTACACACCAAGTTTTGCCCATACTTTATGTACACACCAAGTTTTGCCCATACTTTATGTACACACCAAGTTTTGCCCATACTTTATGATATTGCAGCATTACATATAAACCAGTTTATGGATCAGGAGACCGTTTCACAAAAGTTCTTACCAAAATATTGAAGATTTCTCGTAACATTTATCTGTATAAAATATGTCATTAAACTGCAGTATGCAAACTATGAAATGTTTTGCTGTATTTTGGAATGAGAAATATCATCATAAATATAATGATTTCTGGTTCCAGTTCTCACTTTTTACAAAATCTGGAGTTGAAAGTTACGTTAAATGCTTATAAATGTCCCAAGAACTTTTGTGAAATAACCTGCTGTAACCTGGTGCAAGTTTCCACTTTTTACAAAATCTGGAGTTGAAAGTTACGAAAAATGCTTATAAATTTCATAAGAACTTTTGTGAAATGACCTGCTGTAACTAGGTCTGCTCTGAGCAATGAAATTACTTCCACATATGAGTTTAAATCACATGAATTGGCAGTTTGAAGAAGTGCATTGAAGAATATAATACATCTTTAATTGACATCATCATATGATGTAATTGATAATATACTTTTCAGGATAAGTACATTCAGCAGTTGGTGAAGGCCATGGAGGACATATTCTACGCCAAGAATAAAGTGCACCCTCAACTTGTGGCTGATACACATCAGTATATGTACAAGTCTGCAGGTAATGTCCCCAAGCTGATGGTGTGGCTGTTTGTCTGTCTGTCTGTGGTCTGCCTGTTATTATTGACTTATCACCAGACATCAAAGATAAATCCTGTTTTCAATAATGTTTGTTAGTTTATTCCTTTGTTACATGTATATGAAATACTGGAGTTTTGTGTGGCAGTGGATTGAATACAATATCATTAGGGTACATGTAACGTAATTAGAAATAAATATTATTATACCCCTCGCAAACAAAGTTTGGGGGGTATATAGGAATCACCTCGTCCGTCTGTCTGTCCATCCGTCTGTCTGTCTGTCCAGAAAACTTTAACCTTGACCATAACTTTTGAACCAAAAGAGACTGGGTATTCATACTTTACATGTATATTCCTTGTGGCAAGACCTTTCTTTTGGTACCAAAATTTTTGACCTTGTGACCTTGGCCTTGACATTTGACCTACTTTTAAAAAACTTTAACCTTAGCTATAACTTTTGAACCTAAATAGACTGGGTATTCATATTACATATGTATATTCCTTGTGGCAAGACCTTTCTTTTGGTACCAAAATTTTTGACGTTGTGACCTTGGCCTTGACATTAGACCTACTTTTTAAAAAACTTTAACCTTAGCCATAACTTTTGAACCAAAAGAGACTGGGTATTCATACTACACATGTATATTCTTTGTGCCAAGACCTTTCTTTTGGTACCAAAACTTTTGACCTTGTGACCTTGGCCTTGACATTTGACCTACTTTTTAAAAAACTTTAACCTTAGCCATAACTTTTGAACCAAAAGAGACTGGGTATTCATACTACACATGTATATTCCTTGTGGCAAGACCTTTCTTTTGGTACCGAAGTTTTTGACCTTGTAACCTTGGCCTTGACATTTGACTTACCCTTTAAAAACTTCTTCCAGTGATAGTGTACAGAAATCATCATTTTATTCATCTGAGGAAAGAATGAGATGTAAAACAGACTTACATACATTTTCAGCCATAGGTCCATAGCTTTCTGTGACCTTTTTCCAATTTTAAACGATGTAAGGGTTCTTACATTGGACAAACCACTTTTTGTCGGAATTTTTTATGTGACGTTAATGCTTGGATTGTGACGTCATAATAATTTGACGCAAATCTAAGCAGTAATTTTGCATTTGTCCGGTAGTGCCCCTTACATCATCTAAAATTGGCAAAAAGGTCATTGGATATGAAAATGACCTTAGCTATATTTTCAAATTCAGTAAATATAACAGCATATTCATCTAGTTAGAAGTACGTAGTTGTATGATGTTTTATAGTATTATATCTGTCTGCATTTATTTATTTGGTCAGGTATGGTGGGTGTTCCTCCAAGTCAAGTGATACAAACCACTATCCAAGCCATAGAGCGCAGTTTGTTATACCGTTGTCTGACTTGTGAAGCCATCATGGAATACCACTTACCACCAGAATGGTTTATGAAGGGAGGCACCCTGTATGATATGGCAGTAACCACACATGGAGAATTGAAAACTGACAAAAAATACTCCTTTCCTTTTCATGGTAATGAATTAAATTATTCTAAATGCTTTTGTACTTTTTAACCTTTGGGTATTTATACTCAGATGACATTTAATTTTTTTATAGATCCTGTGAAATACTTTCTAGTTCATGGGGACAAATGTCTAGAGAGCTATCGTCATCATTGTCGTCATCATAAGGCAAAAACTTTAACCTGGATCATAACTTTAGAACTATTAGAGACAGGGCTTTAATATTTCACATGTGTATTTGTGATTGCCTGCACTCTCAAATTTGCATTCCACAAACATTTTATAAAATATAACATTTTATAAATATAATAAATAAAGATTTGTTGTATATACTTCAATCTATATTTATTATTATTGACTGGATTTTTTTTCAGATCCAGTTGTCTGGAAAGATTTGGAAACATATGATTTGTCTTTAGTCTGTAGAACTTTAATAATGACTATTAACTTGTTTGTTTGTGTGTTATACATTTGGGTCTATTCGCCTGTTGAATGTGTTAGTGATATTCTGAAAATTCAATCTGTCCTGAATTGACAGAGCACTGAAAATCGATAGATCTATGAAAAAAATCTCAACCAGAGATATACAGGACATCGTTCAGTGACATATGTATGGAAACTGTGGTAGGATCTTAAAATACTTCATCTAAGAGCTGACACATATATGCATTGTTTGTAATCTGTAAAGCTTTACATAAATATATTTTTTATGGTTTACAGGTGTGATATGTTCATATGACAAGGAGCGAGATGAATTGATACCAGACCCAAGTAAAAGTAAATTAAGTACCTGCTCCTTCTGTAGTGGGTAAGTTGTCGAGTCTAAAAGGCTTCAGACTTAATTTATGTCACTTATTTTATGTTTATCTCTACCTTTTATAGACCTTAGTGTAGATTGTTAATTTGGATAAATAGAATTACTTTATATTGTGTTGAAAAGACTTTGACATTTTCTTAGTCAGTTTCACGTTTGCTGAGTTTGCTATAGACAAAGCTTTTTACATGTTTAATATTAGAATCATAGTGAACATATGCCTTACATTTTAATAATTAGCAAAGTAGGCTGAAGTGTTGCATTTAAATTCAGCCTCTCACCTCCATCATGTTTGGGTTTGAATCCTATCCAGGATGAGTGAAAAATGGGCCAGCATATTGATCAGTGGTTGGTATTTTTGTTTGTGGATTATCTCTGTTTTCCTCATTTCTGATCACTACTAAATATATGATCTTGTTGTTGTATATTAAAAAACTGTAGAAAAATACTATTTAATGTTTTAGATTACAAAGTCATACTCAGCATTACATTTTCTTAATTTTAAAGGAATTTTAAAGGATTAAGTGTTAATATTAAATTATTTGGCCTGATTTTCCAGAGACAATGTTAGAGTGGTTAATGGAGATGGCAGTATACATTATGAGAATGGAGACAGAACAAACACACCTACCACCTCTGGCAAGTGTACATGTGGATACAAACATTGGTGGGACGGCAAAGAATATGACAACCTACCAGAAATGTAAGAAATATTGGAAATTTTTAATTGAGATATCATTTTGTTAACAGAGTTGTTATAATGAGAAGAAAAATGAATGGAATTAATAGTTATGTCTGTAAAAATAATAAAAAATAATAACAGTTAAATACTTTCCAATTTGTATAGTTTTAGTATAAATCTATTAAGTACTTGAATGCAATTTTTGTTCATATATTTCATCAAAGCAAGAAATTTACATTTCTTTAACTGTTTTCAATCCATAAACTTTCTCCACAGATTCCCTATTACATTAGAGTGGAATGGGCAGGTAGTAGGTGAGAAAGTTGTTTGGTTCCAGTATGAATCAGATCCTGCCAACAATAGCAATGTGTTTGAAGTCGCCCAAGCTATGGTCCAGAAGCATTTTCCAGGTTAGCAG
The DNA here is from genome assembly GCA_035048485.1 of Pteria penguin. NCBI lineage: Eukaryota > Metazoa > Mollusca > Bivalvia > Pterioida > Pteriidae > Pteria > Pteria penguin. Next base: position 16,658,422 of record CM068591.1, on the reverse strand, counting down.
TCAGTGTTATTGTTTAATGGCACAGCAAGATTAATTAACTTACTTGGTTGTGGCACCGGCTTGGTGCGCCCCCTCAAAATTCTTGAATAGACCCACTCAGAACAGAGAGGAATCTTCTATGTACCAGCATACACTGTAACATTGAGGCTTCTTGATCAAAATGAGAATGATAATAAGGAGATAAACGTACTGTCCCATATAAGCCTTGATTGTATAACTGTGTTTTCTGCAGTATATCCACCATATACCTGTCGGAAACTCGAAACACAGTATGTTTATCCCTGTTTTAATTAGTGTGACACATTAAAACTCCTTTATTCCTCAGAGAACCCCAACTGTGTACGTTGCTATGCAGGACTAACAACAACCATTAACTATTACTGCGCTACAAAATACAGTGCACAAACTATAGATGTATTTTTAATCTTTGAATATTTATTAGGTTTATAAATGCGTGTTTTAAAGCAATATATAATGAATTGAGATTTTTTACACATCAGATTTGTAGGAATAATATAAGATTTTAGAATTTGGAAAAAAAAAGCAGTATTTGTGAAACACTAATTCCATCAGTGGCAGCAAAGTCCAAAAAGTTATTTTTAGGGTGAAGGTCATTGTCGAGATCAAAAGATCATCAACCTTGGTGTCACCTGAAAGGTCTTCAGTAGCTGAGTATGCATGTCAAATATGAAGTCTCTATCCCTAATGGTTCAAAGTTATGGCCAAGGTTAAAGTTGACAACAGACAAACAGACAGACAGGACAAAAACAATATGCCCCCCATCTATCGATTCTGGGGCATAAAAATGTGACGTTTCAGTGTCACAGGTCTCATGTGCACCGTCGACAACATGAAAAAATGCAATGAAAGGTACAAAGTTTTGCTTTTACTGTTGATTTTATGTCTTGTAATAATTGCAGTGATATGACAGATAAGGTGGTTACTGGTGGGGTGCTGTCTGATACTGTACTGATGTCATCTTCCATGTCTGTTTACAGTATATATGCAGTTTTTTGGGGGTATTAATACATATTATGTCAGAGTGAATCAGTTTGCGGCTGGTATATTACAGTTAGGCCCATCAAAATGCATGTAACAACCGGAATGAATTAGAATTACCCTTTTTGGATTGAAAAGCTGGTTATTACATTAGAAATTTAACTTGATACCCCTATATCAGTATGCCATCTGAAAATAAACATGTGAGATTGATGTCGCTTATTACTTCACTGTGAATACAAAGTTTAGGTAATACATATACATGTATAATCAAGGAAATAGTCCAGACTCAGTCCAATAGACTTGTCAACTTTCTGTTCTCTGGATGAGACAGATTTTGCTTACAGTGGAAGCATTGCATATGTGTACATTTTAAGATTGATAGATCTATGTATACCCCTAGAGACAAAGTTTGTAGGGTTTATAGTAATCACCCTGTCTGTCTATCTGCCTGTCCATCAATCAGGCCATAACTTTTTAACTCCTGCATGGATTTGAATGATGTTTCACAGAATTGTTGCCAGGATATAGGGTTGTGTCATGATCTTGAATCAAGGTCATATGTGTTAAGTCAAGGTTGCAGTGTAAAGAGATGGTTTAATCTTGTATAGGCCTTAATTTTATAACCTCTGCATGGATTTGAATAATGTTTCACAGCATTGTTGCCCAGGACCTAAGGGTGAGTCATGACCTTGAACCAAGGTCATATCTGCAATATGGTCTTAAGACACAGAATGGGTACAATCAAGTCATTACCACAACTATCTTCACATTGCAGGGTGTACTCATCTTTTTATGGCAGTTCTAGTTTATGTAATATCTAGTAAAGATAAATGATGAAATATAATGAAGAAGCAGAATCAGTGGGATAGACAACTAACAGTTTTATGAAGTAATGAAATAATATTCTGGTATCATAAGCAAAATGTCAGTTATAATAAATGTCTTTCTTTGATTTTTTGGGTGTATATATATATATATGTGGAGCTCGGGTAGCTCAGTCGGTTAGAGGGTCGGATGCATGACAGCTAGGTGATTCGGTACCATAGGTCGTGGGTTCGAGTCCCAGACGGGGAACGAATATAAGTGAAATATAGGGTGCCTTGTTAACTGTAGTGTCTTTGTGCTTTATGTGTTTGTCTAATTTGTCTTTATTTTCCTCTACAGGTATTTCTTCGGAGATCCAAGGTCCATAGTACTCCCAGGTGTTTCACTGATTCTATTTGTGCTTTATATATATATATATATATATATATATATATATATATGTATGTTTGTATAATCTTTAAATGCATTTTGTTTATATTTCATTAGGTGAGTTTGGCAGTGAGAGACTTGTACAGAGGGTTGTTGATACTATTTTACGACAAACAGCTGCACATAACAAGAACAAAGAGGAAGAAACTTCAGCTAGTTCTTTGTCACCCTATGATGATGCTTGGTCAGCTGATGAGCCATCAAAAATCATTTTAACAGGACATAAGGTAGGGTAATCTGTCCTTACATTATGTTTCAAGGGAATGTGAACTTCACTTATAAGAAAAATTTTGTGCATTTTCTGTCTTCTGTGTTTGAAAATATTTTGAAATATGTCAATTCAACCTTAGATTTAAGAAAAGAAGATTTAACTTTCCTTATATGTAATTGGATAAATTATTCTACAAAATCTACTATCTTCAATGATATTTCTATAGTTATAAATATTTAATTAATCCACTATTAAATAATGTCTTTCTTGTAAATACAAAAGATGTTGACTAAATCAAGTGAATATTCAGATCTTGAAGCAGTTATCCTTGTATTGAGATATCTCTAACTGTACTTACAGCACAAAACCCTGCACAAGGAAGAATTAACTAAGAGCGAGAAAGAGAAACAAGTTCGTCGACAGATACAGAGTCAAGCAGCAAAACAACAACAGCGTAAAACCCAGCAGTTATCTTCGTCTCACAGTCCGAAATCTAGTCCCTCAAAGGTAATGATATTACAGGATTTGTTATGTAGCATTGAAAATACTGTCTCTTTATGTTCATTTGAAGGAATTCATTTCTTGATAATTTTCTTGTTAGTAGATAGAATGCCCAGAGGAACTATTGTCATACATTCCACAGTGATAACAGCATTGGAGTTTGTCATTTTAAAAATTTTCAGTCATAAATATTTCTCTTTTGTCATTGTTGAGGTTCATTGTACATATACCCTTTGGCTGTGATTTTAATTTAAAACTATACTATGGCTAAATTTCAGGAGCCATTGTCAAAAATTAGATTGATTGATTGATTGATTATTGTTTTACATCACTCCATGATTATTTCTCGTATATGGTGACGGCATCTGCCTGATGCGTTGCATAAAAATAGACCTTTGCAACGGATCCACCAGAAGCAGTGAGGGATCTTTTACATCCCAAGCCTACCGTGACACAGGACCTCGGTTTTTACTGTCTCATCCGAAAGACAGAACACTGGTGCGCCCAGGGCAGAAGTCGAACCCGGGACCTCTCGATCATGAGCCAAGCACTTTATCCACTAAGCCACACCAGCTTCACCTAATCAAATCACTGATGCGTATCTTGGATGTCAAATTATTAATGAATGTTCAACAGGTATACATATTAGAATTCTGACTGAAAGACATCTGAAGTGTTAGGATATTGATACCTAATTTACAATTTCCTAAAAGAAGAGATATCAGATTAGACTTTGTGACCTTCACATAATATTTATCAACTAGAAATTTTCAAAAGTTGTTACCTTGTTTGTGGAATGGTCATTTTAGATTTTAAACATTGTTTCAGAATAACCAGAGATTTTGCGATACACTACATGTGATTACATTAATCTTAACCTTAGCCTTAAGAAATTAAAGGTCCAAATTTCCACAAACTGTAACGTAGAAAGACCCCTCAATGGCATGATTGCTTATTTTGAATACATAGCTACATTATGGCAAAGGTTGCGAACTCCATTCATACTATGGTTTACCTTCAGATAGCAGAGACCTTCATAAAATAGAAATTTTCTCAAAACTTAATATTACTTATTAATTAGCATGTAATATGCTTTGACAAGGATTTTTAGAGAGTATAGTATTGCATATAAGACATCCATTGCATCTACTTTTTATGCCCTCGGATCGATAGTTTGGGGGCATACTGTTTTTGTCCTGTCTGTTTATCTGTTTGTCTGTGTTGTTAACTTTAACCTTGGCTATAACTTTGAACCATTAGCGATAGAGACTTTATATTTGACATGCATACTCAACTAATGAAGCCCTTTCAAATGACACCAAGGTCGATGACCTTTTGCCCTTGACAATGACCTTCATGCTAAAAATAACTTTTTGGACTTTGATGCTGCCAGGGACATTAGTGTTTCACAAACACAGCTTATTTATTTTATGGTTTATTTGTGTACTATAAATAAATTAAGAAATAAATGTAAAAAATTTCTGTCTATTGATGTATAGACAAATCTGATGCACAAACTGTATAATCTGCGAAACATACTATATTTATTTCATGGATTATATTTAGCTTGGGCATTGGTTTTTGTCTGTACATTGATAGACAGAAAAAATTTTTTACAGCCATTTCATAAAATTTAATTACAGATATGTCAGATTAAAATTTTTTTAAGAACAATGACATCTTTTATTTGAACTGGTAAATTAAAACTTTGTGCATTAATTTTATGTTAGCCAATCAAAATCCCAGCGTGATAGCAGCCCCATGAATAATAGAGATAGTATATATATGAGATACAAAGAGAACCATGAAATGAAAGAAAAAAGCACTATGATTTTATACTTTTTATATTATTGAATTTAAAACTGACATTTTATTCAGTCAGCAATCACTATATATAAATCTACACATATATAGATCAAACCGGAGTTGTGTTTACGTGCAGCCCCGATTATGTATTAATTGATGTGACATTGTCTATACAGAATTTTGCTCCATGCATTTGTATATGCCTTATACAGTCAATATGGAAATAATAAATTTATTATGTTATAGACACAAATGAAAACATCTGTAAAAGAATCCACTCCTCCTCCATCCGACACAAGTTCAAAAACAAACAGTCTTAAGAAAGTCAGACTTGCGACATCAGATGGAAGACAGGTTTGTAATACTAATTTGAAACAAGATTTATTTTTTGCTGTGTTATTGATATAAATTTAATTGTTATTGATGATGTTGAAATTTCAAAAAACAAGCCTTTGAAAGAAATCCACATTAAAATATAAATATTCAGGTAATGCTGACATTTGCAAATGAAGTAAACTTCAAAGAACTTGGGAAAATGATAGAGAAAGAAGTACAGATTCCAGTAGAAAGACAACGAATTCGATTAGGCTTCCCTCCAAAGGAACTGAAACCACCTCCATCCGGTGAAGAAGATAAACCAATACCCATATCACATGGAGATAAACTTATGCTTGAAATAATTTCTGTACGTTCAGCCTCCATGGATGAGACAGAAACCAGACATACATCAGCAGCGAGAGTGAACGGTTAGTATGATGTGTTTAGACAGTGACACTAACTATTTACGAGAAAAATTTTTAATTAAAGATTCCTGTAAAACCATTATTAAAACTATCCATGATAAACAGAATCCTTTGAAATTTTCAATACATATATTCATTATTTGTAATGTACATCAAATATTGCATTAACAGAACTTCACCTTGTAGTACCATATATTGCTTATATATCATGTGACTTTATCTTTCCAAGGATCTTGCTTTAAATTCTTGCATCAAATATTACATAAGCAAAACTTCACCTTGTAGTACCATATATTGCTAATATATATCCAGTGACTTTATCTTCGCAAGGATCTTGCTTTAAATTATTGCATCAAATATTACATAAGCAAAACTTCTCTGTATATTGCTTAAATATCATGTGACTTTATCTTCCCAAGGATCTTGCTTTAAATTTATTTCCTGAACCAGTGTAGCTCAATAGATAAGGTGCTGGGCTGGTGACCAAGATGTACAAGTTTGACTCCTGGTGTAGGTACGCCAGTGTCCTTTCATTGGGATGAGGCAGGAAGAAACTGAGGTTCTCTTCCTTGGTAACCAGTGCAGCTCAGTGAATGAGGTGCTGGGTTGGTGACCAAGAGGTCCAGGTTTGACTCCTGGTGTAGGTACACCAGTGTCCTTTCTTTTGGGATGAGACAGGAAGAAACTGAGGTTCCCTTCCTTGGTAGCCAGTGCAGCTCAGTGGATGACGTGCTGGGCTGGTGACCAAGAGGTCCAGGTTTGACTTCTGGTGTAGATACACCAGTGTCCTTTCATTGGGATGAGGCAGGAAGATACTGAGGTACCCTTGCTTGGTAGCCAATACAGCTCAGTGGATGACGTGCTGGGCTGGTGACCAAGAGGTCCAGGTTTGACTCTTGGTGTAGGTACACCAGTGTCCTTTCTTTTGGATGAGGCAGGAAGAAACTGAGGTTCCTTTTCTTGGTAGGCATAGCACATCAGAGATCTTTTTCTGCTCTGGGTGGGTCTGTTACACATAGAATTTTGCTGTCACCATATACCTGAAGTAATAGTGGAGTGAAATAAAACAATTATCAGTCAATCAATCAATCAAATCATTCTCAACATAATACTCACAAAAACCTTATATGTATTGTATACATCATATCCAGGTGCTGTATTGTTTATGATGATTTTCCTTTGACAGCAAGTATTATACTTGCAAATTCACTCGAAAATAAAGTTTTTCCAAGTTAAAACTAAATTATCAGTAGTGCACTGACTTAATTTTGTATATATATGCTTAATGTCAGAGGTGCCACCGTCCACTAGATTGACACAGAGCTGGAGTGGATTTGACCAGGATGCCCATCAGACACTAGATACATTAATGCAGAGCTTTAAAGATTCAGGACAAGGTAAGGAATATATCTGTTGTACATCACTTGTGAATACTCAAGAAATTTAGTAATATTCCTATACATGTATATAGAAAAATTCTGTCAAGAAATTTGTCTTTGTTACAAAGTGCTAGCATCATTGTTTGTAAATGTTTAATAAATGGTTTAGGAAATCAAAAAGGTAACTATAGCACAAGCTTTTATAAAACATTTACTTGCTTTCGTCATGGATATTGGCAGCTGAAAATTTTCAAATGCAAATTGATTTCACTTCTGCATGGAAAAATGTTAACATAATATAATGAGATATATTGTGAGATTAGGATCTGTAATATAATGAGATATATTGTGATATTAGGATCTGTAATATAATGAGATATAATGTGATATTAGGATCTGTAATATGATGAGATATAATGTGAGATTAGGATCTGTAATATAATGAGATATAATGTGAGATTAGGATCTGTAATATAATGAGATATAATGTGAGATTAGGATCTGTAATATAATGAGATATAATGTGAGATTAGGATCTGTAATATAATGAGATATATTGTGAGATTAGGATCTTTACTACAATGAAATACATTGTGAGATTAGGATCTGTAAGAAAATGAGATATATTACAAGATTAGGATTTGTAATATAATGAGATATATTGTGAGATCTTGGTCCGGCGCCATAAACTGAGAATATACTTAAGTCAAAAATTCATATCCTTCTGTTCATCAATGAATTAATAACTGGGATTTGGCTTTTATTTAGTTTTATTCTACTGATAAATAAAATTAAACCATTCTGCATTAAAATTTATTTGAACGTTTGATAATGGAATAAATTAAAATGAAATTTTTGACTTAAGTATATTCTCAGTTTATGGCGCCGGACCCAGGATCTGCATTTTTCCATTTACCAGTCTAAGTTTTGCTTGGTAATGAATTTAATTCACTCTACTTTCTATATATTTTAGCTTGCAAAGCTTGTGAGCTAAAAGATTTTCCCACAAAATGAATTTAAAAAATAGATTTAAATATTATCCTCAAGGATTTTTACACCCACACAATGATAGATCAAAAGACATAATTTTTTTAACTTCTGTGTCCATTTGTTTGTCTGTTGTCAACTTTAACCTTCACTGTAACTTTTGAACCATGAGAGATAGAGCCTTTATACTTGGCATGCATACTCCTCTAAGAAAACCCTTTCAAATCACACCAAGGTTATTGATCTCATGACCTTGACGATGACCTTTTACCTACATTTCATAAATTGTAACAGTGGTTATAACTGTTGAATCATAAGAGGTAGGCTTTAATGTTTCAGGTGTATTCCAATAGTGTTGGTTGTAATCAAGATATAAGACGTGTTTCACAAACACATCTTGTTCTAATACTGAACATGTACATGTATTTTTTAAAGCATTAATATTTCAAACAAACTCAAATTCTAATCATTTTCAGGTAGTGACAGTGTTGATGCAGCAGTAGCTTCCCTTACCATAATGGCAACCCTCAAAGGTCGTGACTTATGGTCCTATGTGCAGTCCATGCCACATTTATTTTCTGTTGGAGGGTTATTCTACAAACAGTTTGAACGAGACCTTGGATTGGTGGATGGCAAACATTGCCAACTTCCCGCTCTTCCAGGAAAGGTATACTAATTGTGATAATAATTAACTCTTATAACTACTTTTACTTTTTGGGGATGAATTGATAACAACTTACAAAAACTTGTACTTTCTATTTGAAAACAGTACATTCTTCAGTTGAGGTGAAAATAAATGATTTGGTATTATCATTCCTACCCATATACCGGTACTTTTATCTATCTATTTTATTCCTTGCATTTATATCAACCGTGCATTTGTATTCACTTTGTTGTATCCCAACTATGTATATGGTAGGAAGAAATTAACATTTTTAAGTCTCAGGTGAGAGAATTGAAACTGATTTGTACATCTATCTTTGTCAAAATCAGGAGTAGGGTTTAAAGGTAATGAAAAAAAAAAAAGAAATATTTGAAAGTTTTATCCAATTGGGTACAAATACTGAGTGTCTACATTTATTGTTATATATATGTATAAGTATATATAAGTTCATATTTAAGGACTTATACCCTCTGCAAACAGAGTTGGGGGGGATATATAGGAATCACCCCGGATGTCTGTCTGTCCATAAATGTTGTCCTGCCCATAACTTCTTCCTTTTACTTAGGAGGGAGACAGTGTACAAAAAGCCAGAATTTCTGTTTGGGCCATAGCTTCTTCCTTGTACGTTGGTGGGAGATTTTATTCAGTTCTCCATGACCCAAGTGTGAGTTATGACCTTGAACCAATCATATCTACAAGGTCAAGGTCAGAGTGCACACATAACAGAATTCTTGCTTTTGTTGATTATACCTAAAACTGTATAAGTGGGACATCCATTACACTTAAACCAGTGATATATCTTGGATCTTGAATTATTGCATGTTTCAACTTTGTTGCCATAGGAAGTATTTGTCACATTAGGACAGCTCTAGTTATATATTGAAATATATTTGAAAAATCTTTTCTTAACGTTGTTATTCCATTTACAGGTATTTCGATATAATCAGAGTGAAGATCGCTTAGAACTTTGTCTGGAGCCTTACGGACATTTTCCTGTAGCACCTAATGTTGAAAATCATGCTAAAGAAGCCCCTATTTCAACAACAGAAACTATAGATGCATTTAGTTCTTTCAGTGGTGCTTTGGGTCGCCAGAAAGCCAAGCATACTGCATTCACAGGTCAAGGTCATTCATTAGCCACAAGGTCAGATGACAGAATGCCCAGGACACACCAGGAGTCGATAACAGAGGAACCAGAAGATGTCCAAATGTCCGAAAATAGTCTGGGAATGGGAGATAGTGGAATGAGGGGTGCAGAGGGAGGTCATACTTTAGCAGCATCTTCACGAACCCTTGGATATCAAAGACTTGGACCAGGATTCAGCATCATTGATCCTGTTGCCATGAATAAGAGCAATGAAAATGCTCGACTGTTTAAAGATTTAGCAGAAAGTATTGAGAAAACTATTCAGGAAGAAATAGCCGAGATAGATAAAGAGGTGATTACTTCTTTTATATAATAAATTATATCTTTATTTCAAAAGATGTATTTCTTTTAACTCAGTAGGAAAGTAGTCTTTGTTTTTATAGGCCTACATAAATTTTGGGGCTTATAATGCCATCATATTGATGTCTGTCCATCTGTCTGGTTGTCCGCATTCTCTTGTCCATGCTTTTCCTCTTAAACCATGTGGCTTAAAAAGCTAATGGTGGCATATGACAGTACATGACTTAAAGTTGCAAACCTGTACTTCAAAGTGGGTGTCTGACCGCTGGAACTGGGGCTTACGGGTAAAAAAAAAAGTATTGTCCACACTTCATCTCCTAAATTATGAAGTGTAGAAAGAATCTAATTGTTGCAACTTTCATTTTAAAGTGAGGGTCTTGACCCTTAGGAGTGGGGTTATAGGTTTGGTAAAAGATATAGTCTGTGCTTTATCTTCTTATTCATGAGATTTAGATAGAATCTGATGGTGGCATATGATAGAACATGGACTGAAGTTCCAAAATCTTGTCCATGCTAATGGAATCATAAGGCCTAGAAAGAATCTGATGGTGGCATATTGTCTATGATTTGATGTTATGAAAACTATTTGGTCAATGCTACTCCCTCAAACCATAGATACAGCTGATCAGATCATGAGTTGGATTCATAGTTTTGCACCTTGGATCTGGCCCCTTAGGACTTTGGTATGGGTGTATATCAGTAATACCCTGTTAACAGAGTCCAGATTTTAGCATGATGTCACCCTATTTACAACAGTTCAATTTTTTGCGATACATTATACTGTTAATGAATATGAGTAAAATGATAGCATAAGATATATTGTATTGAACTTGGAGTAATAATATAAAAAAACCCGGATGTATAGTTGGAACATAAGAATTTGGATCAGAGAATCTTAACTGTTCCAAACAGGTAGTGTTACATTAGTAACAGAATCATGTACTATCTACCGTTTTCACTCGTGTATAATACACACTTTTTTTCATAAAATCTGACTTTGATTTTCCAGGTGCATATTATACACAAGATCTAAAACAAGAACCTTTTTTCCAGACAAAAGAATTCATATTTCCGTAGCGATATTGCCATAAATGTCCGCTGACAACGATTAGAACATGACCATTAGAGTTTGGGAACCCTCACTTGACCACTGAAATGGATTTTAGACACTTGATAAAGAGATTATCATTTCAGTTTTACCTCCTTGTGTTGAACACTTTACAATATGCGCTGAAATGAAAATGTTTTTACAAATGAGAATAGCATATTTTAAAATAACGAGTGCCGATGCAATCCAATTATCTTATCATCGTCATTCAAGGTGTGGCTTCACGGTCAAACAATCAGCCATCGCCGTACACCCCGCTGGGATAATTGGTTGCTCGCATTTCTTCTACCTTTACTGCTGTGTTAATCAATTTATTTTGTACAAAAATTGACACTTCGGGGCAACGAGTGTAAAATATAAAGAAAATGACGGCTGTGCTTCATTATCGGTATTTTATCAAGAGTACTAACAGGGACGTATATCACACATATATACACGTCCCTGATACTAATTTTATTAACCATTCTTTAGTTTTCTTTCTATCAACACAGTTTTTGGATCATAAATTAGTTTTATTACGGAAGTTGGGTTTATTCCATTCATTGAATATCCTAAGGTTCAGACTCGTAACCAATTGTGTTTTCCATAAAGTGAAATCTGTAATATAGAGATTTTTTTCTATGTAAACTTGAGGTTCTTGATCACTTGCTCATCCGTCAATTTTACCTGCGTATTATACACGAGATGTAGACTTTTTCTCCAATTATTTTCTAAAAGTTGGGGTGCGTATTATACACGGATGTGTACTATACACAAGTGAATACGGTATATAAAATAGCAGAATTTTGACAAAAAGAAGCACTTTCTTATAAAGCTTTACATATTAGATTTTAGGAAGGTATGATTTAAGGGTAGATGAATAGAAGTAAGTCATTATTATCTCAGCAAGCTTTCATTATTTTGTCCTCTAACTCATAATTAAATTTTGCAGATGGATAGCTTAGATGAAGCAGAGAAGAGAAAATCTGAAACTAGTCAAAATGAGAGTGAAAGTAAAGATGAAAAGGAGGCACAAAATTTTTCTCCTGCATCTGTTGAAAAAGATAAAACCCAAAAAGACGTTATACCAAAAGATTCAAGTATGATAGTGAGTTCTGAAGATAGCAACATGGTTGAGGACATGGTCTTTGATGAAACCCCAGTAGAGCAAAATGAAGAAGTTGACCCGAATGTAGTGCCGAATAAAGACGGTGAGAAAGGGTGTATTGATATGACTGAGCAAGTAATGGATGATGGTGGTGGAGAGAAACAAGATAAGAATGAAGACAGCAAACTCAGCTGTGAAGAAGAAATGGAAAGCTGTGAAAATTCTGCATAATTGTGATTTTAACATCAGTGTTTGGATATACAGCTTGTGAGATGTGACGTAAATAATTTTCTTTGTTAAATTTATAATGTTTTGTTTTATATACATTTGTGTTTGTAACAATCTAAGACGTGGTTTTATTGATTTGCCAAATGTTTTATAACAGATCTGGTATTTTATTACCAATATCATTAGCGAGCAAGATGTAGCCATGTATTTATATACAATATAGTGATAACTTTTTTCTGATCACATTTCTGAGCTTCATTATTCCGCAGGGTGCACTACTTGAATGCAGACTTTTGTAGATACATTGTGTAACTAGTATATGTAAAACTTGTGGTTCAAAGCTTATATGTGGATAGTTTTTTATATTTTCTGTAATCTTATGCCCCTAATTCAACAGATCAAGAACAGATTGTTTTTGACTGTTGGTCATCAATTGCCTCTCAGCATAACATTTAAGTTGTAAGTGATATAAAAAGGCACTTTCAAAAACTTCAAATAACCTCTTGATCTTAACATATCAAAAATAACTGCTGACAAGTGTCTTAGTGTTTCTTATTCATTTTCCTGTTTCAAAAACATTATTGCTCATGTACACTGAGGAGTTCCAGATGATATATATTCAAATCAGGAACTGTTTGTGATGTTAAATAGCAGCAAGAAAGCATAGGTCCATGCGCTTAAATTTCAAGATACGATCACGCAGAGACAAGTAATTAGGTCTATCGATAGTACCTCCAGTGGGTGAACTGGAAATGTTTTGTATGATTGAAAAAATAGTTACACTCTAAAATGATATGTATTTAAGGAACAGTTTTCTACAGGTATTGTAGCACTCGCCTAACAACTAAAATAAATAATATTTGATATTATTTTGTGACTTCTGCCACATGACTGGGCCGGTGGCTCCTCTTTTTTCTTTCAAATCACCCTACAACAATGAATCCCTGTGTTTTGTGAAATCAATCATTAAAGATTGTTTGTTAAAATTTACTATGGTCTGAATGAAAACAACAAATGTTTACATTGATTTCAGAGCTGAATTTATGAGATATTTAATCATCCTGTACAAATAGTTCTCATAACTTTGTAAGAAAAGACATTAAAAAAATTCCTTTTAACATGTATACATTTCAGGCTACAAGTAACATTTGTCTCTGACACACATGCAATGCCATGGATAAATGATAAAAGTCATTTTATGAGTTGAGAGAGTTGAGCTTACCTTTTATGTTTTGTTTATATACTTGAGTTGGACTCCTTTAAGAACAGTATTAGTTACACATGTACATGCATTAGACATAAATATGTGTATTATTCTCATTAAGCATTAATGCATATTTGAGTATGATCGTACAGGTGGTAATGCCATACAAGTAAATTATTAAAGATAGGTTAATTGTAGTTTGATGTCGCTCTCAACAATTTTTCAATTATATTGTGACATGGATACAGGAGGTAACCAACCTCTTAAACATAGTGTAGCAATCCAGAAATTTAACTCGGATTGTCGGTGCCGCAAGCCAAATGCTTAACTATCACACCTAGCCTGCCTCTATATTATTCATGAAATAAACTGATGATGGCTGATGCTTTGCTATGATAAACTTGTTGATGATTCTAGTGTCAAATAATGATTCTTTGATGAATAGTGGTTTGTGAGATCCTAGTTGAATCGGCCAGTCTGTTTGTCCTCCCGTACGTTTGTTTTAAAAACATTTGTCATTTAGATAAAACTGCTAATCTGTGAATCTGTTTGATACTTCACACAATTATTACTTTTGACACCAGTATGTTATGACATTCTTGAAAGGTCATACTGTCAAGGTCTTAGTGAACTGTGTTCAATCCTTAAACTGATCTGAAGTTGCAACATAAATCTGCTTTGATTGTTACCGAAGATACAATATGTGTATTTTCAACGTCTACTCATGGTCAAGTTATCTTTAGATATACAATCATTTAACACATCATCATGCATATTATGTACTGTTTCAAATAGAATATTTGTAAATTTGTTAGATTATGATCTGAATAATTTTTTTTTTAAATCAAGTAAATCCTATTTTTCTTACCATAAGTTTAAAGCTTGCCATATGTCCTGAACAGCTCTTCTCTCATCCAGAAAACAATATTTTAATTTTAAGTAGGGTATGCATACTTCATGTACACATGTTAATTAGTTATGATGTAACCTTTTGAATCATATTATTTTTAGCTTGCTGGGATCAATGTTCAGAGAGTTATTGTCATATCCCTGGCGGCAGTATTGTCGTTGTTGTCGTCATTATCTGTAGGCAAAAACTTTAGCCCAAATCATAACTTTAGAATCATTAGATAAAAGGCTTTAGTGTTTTACACTTTTACGTTGGTCATGAACAGAAAGAGATAGGGCTTAGATGTTTCATGTGTGTATACCTGGTGACACAAATTTTCATATCAAGATTTTCTATGATTAAACCTTGACCTTGAAGACTGACCTACACATACTTAATAAAAACTTTCGCTATTCAAATCTGGTTGCCACCAGCAAGCTCTGTTGTTTTCTGACATCACTGTTTATACACCTATCAGATGGACCTACCGGTATTATGTTATAATGTTGTGCATCTGTCTGTATATGGATCGAAGTGTCTGCCCACTGAGCTCGTAATAAGATACAAACAAAACCACTTGTCTTATGACCAGAGGACAACGTATTTAAGTTCAGGGTCGCACACACTAATCATTGTTGATAAATCTAGGAAACAAGATACAGATACAACAACTTGCGCTACAACCGTCAAGCATGGTACATATATTGCTTGTGACAGGAGAACATAGCTTGCAATTCTTCAAGGTCAGGTGTCAAAGGTCAAGGTCACACACAAAACATTGTTAATAAAGCTTGTAATCATGACTCGGACCAAACTGATAGGGATAGCACTATCAAACTTAGTATGCATATTTACTGATCAGAGATGGATACCTATTATTTGTCAAGTTTAGGGGTCAGAGGTCAAAATCACACGCTGAACATTTTTGATAATTCTTGTAAACAAAACACAGGCTGAATCATTCAGGCTAGGATAGTCAGACTTCGTACATGTACTCTTTGTGACAAAAGAAGGATGCCTATTCTTTTCCAAATCAGAGGTCAAGCTCACAAGAGAAATAGTATTGATCCAGCTCACTAATTTTCTTAATTATATGGTATTGCATTTTATTACATAATTTTTGCCCATTGTATGAAGTTGCTCTCCTGAATATAAGTAGCAGATGTGTTTTCCAAAGTATGTGTTGCTTTACACAAATTTGATTTTAAAGAATGAAAATTTCTAAATTACAGAAATCTTCTCATTACTTATGGAAGAGCATTATTAGAATGGGGATATTTATATTTAGATAGAAAATCATATATTGAGTCTTTTCGTTATACAGTTATTTCCCATTTGAGCAGGTATCTGACTTCAAACCATTGTGACGTCAATCAGTTCTATGGCAACTGGTGTAAAATTACGGGAAGTGATATAGAAATTGTATGACGTCACAAGAGTTTGACGTCAGATACCTGCTCGAATGGGAAATAATTCTGCCTAACGAAAAGACCCAATATGTTTCCTTCAGATTTATGAATATGCCATTGTATCCAATCTCTTGAGCTTGATAAAAAACAATGTACTGGACTTACTGAAAAGTATTTTAAAAGTATAGATGTTTGTGAATTCATTCTAATGAAATTAATAATATTGTAATATTAATTAAAGAACGTGCACAGAGTAGAGGGTATTTCGATGTGAAGTCCCTCCTTTTTCTTTGAGCTATAATGTAGATGTTTTGGAAACTCAACTTAAAATTGCAAAGAAAGTCTTAACTATCTTGAGTTATATTTAACTATATGTGTTACATTTGTGAAGAGTCTTATTGCCCTGTTGTATTGCATGAAAATCATTCTGTATTTCAATTATGCTCCAAATCATGTTTCATGTCGATTGATAAATTTTGAAAACAAACCGCTACAGAAGTTTTCCCATACATCAAATATTAAATCAGTATTTAGTTTTCAACCTCGCTTTCCTTGGAAAGGAGATAATTCTGATGTTCATTAAATTGAAGTGTAAACACACTATCTATTGTGAAGGTCTTGCAGTATGAGCCTGTCAGTGTTCTCTATGATTGTATAATGATATGAGCTTCTGATTATTTTCTGTGATTATGGTAATACAGGAAGACATTAGACTGTAAATGGCATTCCTTATCATCATGTGTGTAGAATCACTGTTGCTAATATACATGTATTGTTTTGAAAGTTATGGTTAAAGAATAAATTAATATTAAAACAAGGTGTGTTTGTGAAACATGAAATACCCTGGCAGCAACAAAATCCAAATAAGGCAAATTTTGTAATGCCCTGTGTCTTGATTACGCCCAACCCCATGAGAATATGTATGTGAGATATGAAATCTCTACCTTTTGTTCATCTTCACGAGTCAAGGGGATGCCCTATGTAAACTTCTCTTTCTCTGACTCGTAAAGATGCCTCTTGTTATTCAAGTTATAACCAGTGTTCAAGATTTTGAAATGTAGGTCAAAGATTATAGGGTCAAAAATTCCTGTAGTGATGGAAAGGCTTTCTTACAAGGAATATGCATGTGAAATATGAAAGCCCTACCTCTTACAATTCAAAAGTTATCGCTAATGTTAAAGTTTCTTAAATGTAGGTCGAAGGTCTTGGTAAAAGTCACAAGGGAATTTACCTTTGTGTTATTGAAAGGGTTTTATTAGTGGAGTATGCATGGCAGGACAAACTTTTCAAGGTTAATATTTTGAAAACAAAGCATTGTCAAATTCTCTGACAATATAAAACAGTTTGAAAATTGTGATGAGCTTGAAGTTCACATTGACCTTGAAAATATGTAAAAGAGGTTTTGACGTGTCTTGCGTATTTTTGAATTGCTTCAGTTTACGAATATTGAATAAATACCACCATTGCCTTATTTCTTCCTGTCCCCTTGAGACCTATTTTGACAGATCAATCTCATGATAGAAACGAGCAAACCCCATATTGCATAATACACCTATTATACTTACATTCAAAAAGGCAAATTTCTTAAATAAATCAGTACCGAGAAGTAGTTTTTACCATCCATAATGAAAACAATGTTGAAGGAATTACTGTAATTATACTTAGAAAGTGGATCATACCCAAGACGGACGAGAGTGAAGCTATACTGATCTCCAAATAGGCTGCTTATCTTTAACATACCATTAATCTGCTTGTGTGTTTGTCTAGATTGACATGCATAATGGAGTATCAAGTCAGATATTGGGTTTTATCAGAATTGCTCCAAAAATGAGTGGGGAAATGCAGTTATAAGATTTTCCACATTACATTTTCTACACCATGTTTATTCACATATTGCAGATTCCACTGTTTAGTAGTTAAGTGTAACTCCATGGACAAACCAGTAAGCAACAGGTACAAACTTAATGCTTTTAAAACTGTTTTAATGATATCCTCTCGCAGACAAACAAGCATAATGACATTATTATTTTGGATTATATCAGTTGGAAAGACTCTTTGATTCTCCTTCCAAAACTGCAGCTTTAATTAATCATTTGCAGTTGCAAGTTTCAATTAAAGAACACTTTATTGTCATGGTCTTAGATGTTTGTATATAAATCGAAATTAAAACTGGAAAGAACAATATGTATGTGGCCGGAGAATGAACCGGACATTGTCTTTATCTTCACTTACCTAACTTAAGAATGAAGAATGCACCAAGATTATTCTCCACTTAATAACGAAGAAAACTAGGATATATAAGAAAACCAATAAATGTTCTTCATGTACACAGGCTAATAGAGACATACAAAGAAAGATATTTATTCTATACAAATGAATGAACACTGACTTCCATATTTCCAGTGATTTAAGGTATAAATAAATTTCCAAGAAAACAAATTAATGAGTAAATAACATAAGCATGTTTATTGCTGTAAAAATGTATCAAACAAAATGTAGTCATATACTGACACAATCTCACTTAATCATATCTCATTCTTTTACCAGTGACAAGGCACTTGTCACTTTTGTACTTAGTAGACAAAAACTTGCTACCAGTAGAGCCATATAAACCCAAAAAGGCCTTTTGAGAGGAAATGAATTAACAGTGACAAAAACAGGGTGTAGAATGAGATACAGTACATCAAAATAGATATTATGACTGGGCAAGGAAAAGGATTTAATGTGAGAACACTTGTTATCAATAGCTGAAATGAAAATACATGTACATGTATTGCAAAGAGTTGGATTTAAATCAATTAAAGTTAAAAAAAAATACTACTACATTACCAAAGTACTTCAAAGTTCTTAGAAATGCTAAAATCTAAGATGTGCTGTGAAATGTTTACAGTGTATCGATACAGGCTAATACCAATATAGTTTACAGAGATTAAAATATGAAAGTAAATAAACTATTCCAACAACCAAAATTACTGGTATACAGTCCACAGAATGTCTTTCATTAAAAACTTGGAAACCTTCAATTACATTACTGTTTTCAACAACATACTTTATTCATGTAGCATTATATGTACTTAAAGAAAAAATTTTTTTTTCATAATATATGTTAATTCAATGCAACCTTCCTTGACAACCTTCATTATAAACATTTTTTATGTCAATGAAAATTTTGATTTATTACTATATAAGTTCAAATAAAAAACAAAAATGATGTTCAACTACTGAACTGATAGGCAGAAACTTATATTGAAAGATACAGTTTTCTTGTACACAGTACAAAGGTAAAACATGTACACATGTGCACCAACCATTATTATACGAACATTACAATGTGAACACATAACATGAATGGATTTATGAATGGCCTGAGATGAATTATAAATAAACAAGGACACAGGTTGGTAACAATGTATAAACTGTAAAGCTACTGAAGGTGTGGCATAAATCAAATTCTATTCGTTTCCCTAAACACAACCCATCCTGCTAGAAATTAAGTAGGCAGGTAATTATTTTTTCACACCTCATCTCAATGTGGTACTGGAAAATAGTCTAATGGCTGCAAAAATATAAAACATGATTCAAATCAGTCCAAAACTATTTAATATTCAATGCAACAATACAGGTTTTAGTTTATGAATGACTGCATCCAAAAATAAAATGAAGAGTTCAATTACCTGGTATGCATGTAAAAAAAATAATTTTCTCAGAAAATAGCAAAAACTTATTTGAGTTAAGTCCAAGTGAACAGGGTCAGTTTCTTAGGTTTGGGTAGACGAACAAAAATTAAATTCAGGCTTAGCACAATTAGATCTAAAGCATAGGCACTTAATTTATAAAAAGGACATACATGCTGTAAGTGAACTTGGTTCGGCAGTGACCTCATTTTGGACTCTCTATCAAACTGCAGATTTGTGACTAGGGTCAGAGTAGGTGTGGGTACGAAACAAAGGCATAACACTGCCGATTGTTATCACTTTAAAAATGTACTGAAACACAGTACACACACTATTTAATTACTTGAACATTTATACCTTCAACACGATCCTCCTTTACTACATAGCATAAACAGAAAAATTCATACAAATGCTTTCAAAACATTGATTATGACGATTTTTCTTGACTAGCATATTAGGAAGTGCTGCATTAAAAATGCTCATATAGCATTTTATTACATTTTATAAAGAATATCATATTCTGCAACTTATTTTACAACAAAATATCAATTTTTTCCATTTATATATCAAATACTACATTGAAATGTTTCAGGTATGTTTTTCTGTCCAAGGACATTTTTATTTTTAATACTCTGTATGTTCTTTTTTCACTTTATTATAATGCTACTTTCTTAAAGGCCTTTCTCATTTAATACTGTAAAGAACTGAATGTTTACACAATAAATTAAGATATGATTAATACCATAACTACATGCACTCAAAATAATCATATCTGTATTTCATAAACAGTATATTACTTTGAATTCTAAAAAATCCGAAAAGTTGCAGACTATGAATAACAAATTGTTCAACTTTTGTTCAGTAGATGTTTTATATACATAAGCATAATAGTCCATAACAAAAACAAAAACCTGGCAAGTGACACATGATTTAAGAAAAGTCTAAATATATATATATATCTATGTTAGTATGTATATAACCAGTTTTATCTTGTAACATTATTAGTCACATTGTGAACATTAATCAGGAGTTAGACAGCACCACCTTACTGTGCAACAATCTCATTGTATTTATTCTTCTGCATGATATGACATACTGCAATCTGAGACCTTTTAATACTCTTCAAATATAACGTCTTTTATTCATAAATGGAGTCATTTCTGTGGTATATCATACCAATACACTTCACACAGATATCTAAAATCACTGTCTTAGAGGTCAGGTCAAAGTTCAACATAATACTGACCAATGAGTGACAAGCTTTAAAATGAATGGATTTTCCTTAACTCAGAATGTACATGCAAGAAAGCAGAAATACTTTGGAGTATATATCATGCAGACTATGATGTGATCCCTAAGACAATGATTTTAGATGGTATCGAGACTCGGGAGCAAATGCCAAGTAATCATAACACTTCCAATTACTTGACCATATGCTAAACAATATATTTAGATCTCTCTTTGATAAAAACAAATAAATGCCAAATTTATTGTACAAAAAAATCTTAATATATTGTATTAGATTTGAGGAAGATTACATATCATATGAAAACAAGGACAATGTTTCTTTGGTTGCATATGGAAAAATAAATTTTAATAAAATCACATCTCCAAAGTAAGGAAGATACCTTCCTGTCCATTGTTCTACAAACAATATCTTCATCAGATAAACAGAGTAACCTAAGTTATGATGTCTTCAAAACTCGTCATGTCTTGTCAAAGCTTCACCAAAGTCTGTTGCCTGACTACCCACAAACAGATCATAATGTTCCAAAATCTCTTCTTTGCTCAATTTCCCATCCTATCAAAGAAGAGAAAACAACAAGGTCTGAATCTACAAGGAATCAAATTCTTTCCAAAAATATATGTGCATGTACAAACCTGAACTCTTAAGAAATGTAAAGTTTCTATGTAATCATACAAGTAAAAACTTACAATTACACGCAAATCAAATACAAACATAGAATTCATTAGTAACAAATATCTACCCTGGTATCATTGTGAAATAAAAGGAAAAAATAAAATTAACATGCAATCCCTTTATATGCACACCTTCATTACTACTGAAATAAGAATACTTGAAATAAGCTAGAACAGTTAAAAACCATATCTGTGAGCTGTTACATTTAAAATCAATAACAAGAACTACTGTAACTCTGTCTCACATAGCTAGAAATGTTCTCTCACACTAACATGTCAAAATGTAAACTGTACACGTAGGGATTTTAGAACCAACAAGCTTTCACATTATGCCACGTCGGCCTAGACAATTACGACAATGCACCTCCGCATTTGGCTACACCTGTTCCCATTTGATTAGGTCTTATATTGGATTATTGAATTACAAAATGAAACATAAATCTATTGTGTACTCAGTGTTATAGGCACTATATACTTCATTTGTAGAAAATCAATCCTGCAAGCTGTTTCATTTGTTCCGTCAGTATTCACAAATACAGTCCTTGTATATTTTGATTACTGTATTTGCATTTGATTTGAAAATAACAAAAGGACATGATCCATCCCACTAATAACCTAAACATATGGTCAGAATTTTATGTTCCCTGGTAAATAATGAAAGAAAATGAAATGACATACAGAAATAATACATGTACTTACCTAATCTAGGTGAAAATTTAGAAATTACACAAAACAAAAGATGTTAATTAGCACATATAAATTTACACCTGGATTTTCACTGTGTTTTGTACTTTTTCCATTGTGTTTTGTGAATGTGTTTTCTCCAAAACACCTGGGTCCGGCGCCATAAACTGAGAAAATACTCAAGTCAATTATTTCATTTTAATTTACTTCATTATCAAACGTTCAAATAAACTGTTATGCAGATTGGTATAATTCTATTTATCGATAGAATAAAACTCAATAAAATCCAAATTCCAATTATTAATTCACTGTTAAACAGAAGAATTTGTAATTATGACTTTAGTATTTTCTCAGTCTATGGTACCCGACCCTGGTCTGCAGCATATAATGTAATCATAAATCTTACATAACTGACAAGTGTTTTTGAAAACACATCAAACAACTAAAATGTTTCAAATATCATGTTTAGTCCATAAATTCAGAGATACTACATGTATTTCGATTTTCCAGTATTATAAAATGAATATTTATATTTGTATCTATTTTTTTTTTCTTTTATTTTTTATCTATTTCTTTTTTAACCACTACCTTAATTTTAGTCAAGTACATTTTGAGTTTTGAAAGATTCTACGTTAATGTTCGTAATGTTTTTATGGAGTAATTCTATATTATGTTATTTACAAAGAAACCTGATATATACTTGGCAATATTCATGAGGAAACAGAGTATGAAACTGAGCTTTAATCTCACAGATTAACTAAATTGAATCTTAAAATGTTACACCACACTCTGATGATTCATACACACATTCTTACTCATGTCCATCGGTTTGGCCCTTCCTGTTGCTCAATAAATGGACGTAAAAAAGTCATATTACATATAACTTTCATTCTATATTAAATACTATAGCCCATTTTAATCACCAAAAGGCAGACAAAACCATCTTAAGCAGGTAATTGATTATATAGTATTCATGCATGCAGTATAACATCCAATATATAACTATAACACATACTACCATACAAAGTAAAGTAAGTAAGAGAGATCGGTCTGAAAGAATGCATCCACCATAGTCTATAGAATCATCACTTTATAAATAACCATGAGGAAGACCATAGAAATATTGGCCTGCAAAGTTTCTGGAAATGTTTGTATACTGGCAGACTGTTAATTAGCTACATGAGGTGAGAACAAGGGTTTAATGCAGTGCATTTTTGTTTAAATTACATATATATCAAGCCATCTTAACAGTTTAACTTTATGCTTTTACAAAATATCTTTACCTTTATGTTACTAGTTCAAGCATATGTAACCTAGTGTCATCTTTATTTGATCAAAAACTGTGATTTTTTCTATAAATTTTGAAATTGTCTACGAATATTGTTCCCTGATATCTATTGTATACATTGTGGAATGTGATTTCTGTGAAAAAGAATTAATTACGCGCTTAATGAAAGCATTCTGAACGTTAGAATTTCTAGATAAAACTACTCTCTATTGATACTACAAGTGCATAATTTTATTATGATGCACTGAAATCTGATGCAAGTATCAGTTTATCTATGAAATGTTGTGAAACATATTTTCTGTTTTATGCATTAATGATACATGTACAATCTTGATTTTATTAATCTTGATAACAGATTAAATGAGACAAGTAAAAGAGTAAACAAAGAAATGTGGGATAAATGGAAGTGACATTGCAATTACTGCCCATTTACAAGTATTTCCAAAACCTTGCATGCCAGATTAAAAATGATATATCAAAATAATAAACAAAAAGTGATGAATTCCATGGAAACTTTTTACATCCTTTTTTTTACGCTATTTTGGAAATTGATCCACGACTGATAAAGTTTCAATGGAATTCATTAAAAACTGTTTTCCCCATATAAAATTTCCAAGAATTTTACGAACCTTATTTGAATCTGATTCATTTATTAAATGTTTAGATTCAGCTTCCGAATGATCATAATCAGGGGGGATTATCCATTGTTTTACTTCCTCATGATCCATTTTGCCATCAGAATTTTTATCACGGAAAGATTGAAACTGTTCTCTCTCAGTGGCTACCCAATCTGGTTCACTCTCATCCTTATTGGGCCACATGTCTCCTACAAAGGTCAAAATTCAAGGTCATTGTATTGTAATGATACTATAAATAAAACAAGGTCATACCAACCTTGTTTAGATCTGATGCTTCAACTAGGTGCCTTGCCTCTGCCCCACTGTGATCGTAATCATCAGGTATTACCCACTCTCTGACCTCATCACGATCTAATTTCCCATCTAAATTTTTGTCTCTGTGATTTTTAAACTGTTCCCTTTCACTTTTGACCCAGTCAGGTTCGCCATCTTGGCGATGATCATCGTCTGGGACAGTATCAGCTTCATCTTCATCCTCATCCTCATCATACACATCAGCTTAGAGCATAATGAGCAAAATTACATATTTAAACAAAGAGCTTCTTCTTTGGTATTGCAAAGAAAATTTTAAACATCTGCATACATTGTAATAATCTCTTTTCTACTTCTAAAACTTTTCATCATTGTTTTTTTTTCTTTAGAGTTTAGAGTTTAGCTATACCGATAACACATTGTATTAAATTTAATTAAACAAAATATAATATATATATATATATTTATATATATATGTAAAATATATATATCAAATCTTTTACCAATGTACCCATCAGATCAATCAAATATTGCAGATTTAAGAATAAGTAAATCTTTATCATTGAAAAGTAAAATTTTTAAGAGAAAGTATTGTCTCCAAAACTAAGAATACCTTTGCCCAAACATGACTCACTGTCTATCACATTTATCATGTGATGTATCCATTTCTTAATTTATTTAAGCATATAACATACATGTAGAACTTAAATCTCTCTTCAAGTTTTGTTTTTTCAAGTCTAAATAAAGAGAAGATTTTTCTAATATGACAACCATTAATCCTGCATAGGTATTTCAATAGGACAAGAGATCTATAAATTTCACTACTTATTCTCTCTTTATTTTGCAACTGTTTGCAGGAGATTATAGAATTCTCTCTGTATGAAAGTGCAGTCTTGGATATAAAAGTAGATCATATGCTGAACATATTGTATAAAGATATAGTTATAATACTAGAGTTATGTGAATTGCTCTGTATTATACATGTATTACCAATGATCAATGGTATGAACAACCTACCTATATATTCCTCAAGACTAATGAATCCATCTTTATTCTTATCTATATCTTCCATTGTTTCCTTGTAAATAAGAAAAAGACCATGAAACATGCAAAGAAAAGGCATACAAAACATATTAAGTTGTTGTGTTTTACCATACTCCTGATCATTAACATGAGCAGTATATCATACATGTACATTGTATCTCTGTAAGCAAATCTTCAATATAAATGGGTAAATGTATCAAAAATTGTACACTCAGAGGTTTAGGAAAACAGAATACTCTTTTTACTCTGATGAATATTTTTATCTGACAGACATACATGGAAAAAGGAGAGAACAGTGTTTACAGACTTTTTATAAGTATAATGCAAACTCCAATGTAAAGCATACCAACAAATTTCCCTAGTTTAAATATCTTTTTAATCTAACCAAACTTTCAAAATTTCATGGAAATCGAGGTCAAAGATGGGTCAGACAAAGATAACCCCTTCATAACTAATATGTTATGTTTAACTTACTATGTCTATAATTTAATGAGTATAATTATCTCATTTGTAATAATAAAATAAAGTGTTTTAAAGGTTTCATACATGACAATCCGATCAGTTCCTTATTATGACACCAAAGATAATTACTTGTACAACAATGTCTCTCATATGCTCAGCCTCCTCTGGATGCAGAAAGTCAGCAAATTCCTCCTTGTCCAGGAAACCGTCTTTATTCTTATCAGCAACTTTCCATCTCCTATCATCTCTTTCAATCATATCTTTGTAACTGAAGGTGGGGGAATCCTCATTATCTGGCTCTACAAGTGTACAATATACATTCAGCATACGTAACAGGATTTACAATCAAGTTTTCAGTAAAATGCTTAACTACAACATTAAAAAAGTGGGCCTATATCGCTCACCTGAGCACAAAGTGCATATTTACAAGCAAGCAAGAAATTCTGTGCAGGGGTTCTGGAGAGGAAGATGAAAATGTGTCAATCAAACAGAGCCAATGGCGACCATCTTGGATTACGGATCGGCATGAAAAACCTATACTTGGTAGAGGACCTTGAGTACTTACTTTCTATGCAGTTTGGTGAAATTTTGTGCAGTGGTTCTGGAGAAGAAGTTGAAAATGTGTCAACCAGTCAGAGTCAATGGCGGCTATCTTGGATCACGGATCGGCATAAAAAACACCAAACTTGGTTTAGGACCTTGAGTACTTACTTTCTATGCAGTTTGGTGAAATTCTGTGCAGCGGTTCTAGAGAAGAAGTCAAAAATGTGTCAACCAATCAGAGCCAATGGCGGCCATCTTGTATCCCAGATCGACATAAAAAACACAAACTTGGTAGAGGACCTTGAGTACCAACTTCCTATGAAGTTTGGTGAAATTCTGTGCAGCTTTTCTGGAGAAGAAGCTGAAAAAGTTTCAACCAATCAGAGCCAATGGCGGCCATCTTGGATCATGGACTGGCATAAAAAACACAAACTTGGTAGAGGACCTTGAGTACTTACTTTCTATGAAGTTTGGTGAAATTCTGTGCAGCGGTTCTAGAGAAGAAGTCAAAAATGTGTCAACCAATCAGAGCCAATGGCGGCCATCTTGGATCACGGATCGGCATAAAAAACACAAACTTGGTAGAGGACCTTGAGTACCAACTTTCTATGACGTTTGGTGAAATTCTGTGCAGCTTTTCTAGAGAAGAAGTCAAAAATGTGTCAACCAATCAAAACCAATGGCGGCCATCTTGTATCCCGGATCGTCATAAAAAACACAAACTTGGTAGAGGACTTTGAGTACTTACTTCCTATGAAGTTTGGTGAAATTCTGTGCAGCGGTTCTGGAGGAGAAGTCGAAAATGTGTCAACCAATCAGAGCCAATGGCGGCCATCTTGGATCACGGATCGGCATAAAAAACACCAAACTTGGTAGAGGACTTTGAGTACTTACTTCCTATGAAGTTTGGTGAAATTCTGTGCAGTGGTTCTGGAGGAGAAGTCGAAAATGTGTCAACCAATCAGAGCCAATGGCGGCCATCTTGGATCACGGATCGGCAAAAAAAACACAAACTTGGTAGAGGACCTTGAGTACTTACTTCCTATGAAGTTTGGTGAAATTCTGTACAGCAGTTCTGGAGAAGAAGTCGAAAATGTGTCAACCAATCAGAGCCAATGGCGGCCATCTTGGATCAAGGATCGGCATAAAAAACACAAACTTGGTAGAGGACCTTGAGTACTTACTTCCTATGAAGTTTGGTGAAATTCTGTACAGCAGTTCTGGAGAAGAAGTCGAAAATGTGTCAACCAATCAGAGCCAATGGCGGCCATCTTGGATCAAGGATCGGCATAAAAAACACAAACTTGGTAGAGGACCTTGAGTACTTACTTCCTATGAAGTTTGGTGAAATTCTGTACAGCAGTTCTGGAGAAGAAGTCGAAAATGTGTCAACCAATCAGAGCCAATGGCGACCATCTTGGATCACGGATCGGCATAAAAAACACAAACTTGGTAGAGGACTTTGAGTACTTACTTCCTATGAAGTTTAGTGAAATTCTGTGTAGCATTTCTGGAGGAGAAGTCGAAAATGTGTCAACCAATCAGAGCCAATGGCGGCCATCTTGGATCACGGATCGGCATAAAAAACACAAAATTTGTAGAGGACCTTGAGTACTTACTTCCTATGGTCCGAGTTTGGTGAAATTCTGTGCAGCGGTTCTGGAGAAGAAGTCGAAAATGTAGAAAAGTTAACGACGGACGACAGACGCTGCACTATGACAATAGCTCACTTGAGCTACGCTCAGGTGAGCTAAAAAGATGTAATGCCTATTTTCGGAAACTTGGTCAGCTGAATAATATCTGTCTATACTTGACAATGCAATAATTTTATAAAATTGTTTAAATTTGAACAATATTCCTTAAAACTTTCCATACGAGAGGTTGATAGCATATAACAACAAGGACACCTCTTCTCCACAAATTTTCGACCAACTGGCCTTTATCTAGTGGTGGAGTCAGGTGAACATAAAATCACAATATTTTATGTATGATCCCTGTCTGATGTTAGCCATAGCCATAACAATATCTATTAATCAGTAACCAAAGGTACATGTAGGATCTCCCTTCTACACATGGCAGGGTGAAAATAACTTACATCTCATGAGAGTACCCACACATTTTATGGGTTATTGAATCCATACACTAGAACCTTAAAACTTAACCACAATATAGATGCTACCCTTGAAATTTAAAGTTTATGCACAGGCATACATGTATTGGTCTTATAAAGTATTATATTTATAACAGTCACATACCATCTTCATAGCCGTAAGTTCTCTTTTTATATGAATTCCATGTAAGTTTGTCATCAGCAGTGTCATGATCCTTCCACATTCTCTCGGTATCAGTGACAACATAACGTTTCTGTACGTACTGAACCCATTCCTTTAGCTCTTGTTCTGTTACTTCACCATTTTTGTCCTTATCAATTTTGTCCACAATAATTCTAAATAAAAATATTACTCAGGTATACCTCAAGCAACAAGACTTTGGTGATACTAGTATTCTAAGGAAAAAATTTCAAATTTTTTCAATCCATGTAATAGTCACACACATTGAGTAAACACGTGTATATACTTATGTTTGGACTTTCTTCTACTCTATCTGTTGTACTTTCAATAAACATATAATGAATATATTTATGAGCAGCGCTCAAAGTCAAAAAGTTTCAAAATCAGAAAAGTGCTTACTAAAACTCAATGTGATACATAAAACAGCTATCATTAAACTTGTAATTATTAATATGTTTTATCTACTTGTATAT
This sequence comes from Pteria penguin, assembly GCA_035048485.1. Classification (NCBI taxonomy): domain Eukaryota; kingdom Metazoa; phylum Mollusca; class Bivalvia; order Pterioida; family Pteriidae; genus Pteria; species Pteria penguin. Next base: position 16,629,234 of record CM068591.1, on the reverse strand, counting down.
ACATGTATATACATCATTACATGTAACAGTGAATTTAAATCCATCTTTTTTCAAGTTTGGTGGATCAGCCTAAGAAAATACCTTTATATACATGCATATACTCACGCCAATCTTTCTTTGCTCTCCTCTGGAGTCAGCTGATCAAAAGTTTTAGCATCATCTTTTCCAAGGAAAGCTTCATGATCATATTCACTGTGATGCTCACTGTCTCTGTCATGTTCCATGTCATGTAGTACCTAGATACAGCGACAAAAGTTATGTCTTAACTGCCATCACTGAGATGTGGAAATTAGCAATATTCTAACTCAAAAGCAATAATACAGAACTTTTGTATTCATTTTAATTATAAATACTAATTTTACTAGTTATCTACCCTGTGTATTCTTAAATTTATCTATGAACACCTAGATTTTCATTATCATGATCAAATTTTGGAAATAGGGAGACACATATTTTAAGGAGAACAAAGAGACTTTGAACCCCGTACAAAAAGATATCAAATCCTGAGCTTAACACCTCAGCCACTATACTACATGTATGCAATTAAAATGAAATTAAATATGTACATACCTGTTCATGGACAGGATTCTTGTGTTCCTCTCCTGGTTTTGGGATAGCAGAGGAAGAGATGATGGCAATCAAGGCCACAATGAGGTATAGTTCTAGTAGCTTCATGCTGAGACTTCTCATCTATAATCATAGTATTATTACCTCAATTACATACATGTACTAAGAAAGAGTGAAAGTCATTACATCTGAATCACAAAAATGTATTTCTAAGTTCTAATAATTTTACCTATCGGTATATTTATAAAGGTAATTGTTTCTTATTATGATGAGCAATATATGTACTAGTCACTTCAAATATCCTAAATGTCCTTAATTATTCTGAATGTGATTGTATTAGATAAAGATAGTCATCTTGTTTAATGTACATCTATATATATATTTCTCATTTACTCAATCACAGCAGTAATAATCTGACCACTTACATATCATTACTGTGTACACCAACAATGTTTAATGACATGTCAGATAAGCAATGACAGTCTTTTAAGACCTAATGTATACAATGTAATTGTTTTGTTTTTGACTAAAGCCTATAGTTTCCTTGCCACTCCCTCCCTCTTTCCCAAACATAACTCAAACATCAGACAAACTGCCCATTGGCAAATTCTACAGATATTGAGATAATCAAGATACTTACAGGGCCGTCAATTCTTTGATTTTGGTAAAATATTCAGTCCCAGACCAAATTGCAAATAGAAATAGTGCCCCTATTTCCCAGTTTTCTGATTAAAAATTCCCAAAACTGCACCCTCTGATAAGGTTAAGAAAAATTAATTTTACTATTTAAGTTCTGCAAGAAATGAAGAGGTATTAGTAAACAGCTCTATTACTTTACCACAACGCTGAAATGAACATGTGTCATTTCCTAATCATACCATAAATCTTAAAGAGCTCCTCGAATTTCCAGTCATATAGTTTGCTCTTATTTAATACATGGTATTTCAACACATGATAATATCTTGATAATGAAAGCATGATTCAAATATTAAGTTCAGCATTCAGATAGTGACAGTCACATGTTTATGATGTTTAACTACATGAATATTATCAATAACTCACAGTGAATCACTTATCAATACTGAAACTTAATAAATCAGAATTTATCTTAACATACATTTGTAAGCTTTTTGGGGTTTTTTTAGTATAGTGTGAACTTGAATCTACTTTGTATTTGCTGCAAAATTGATAGATTTTAATAAAATGCAAATAATGTGTGTATACAACTACACATTTGTTATATGTATGCTTAAAGAAAGAACATAGTTAATGCCACGAAGAAGAGAAGATTTTACCAATTTGGCCCAAAATTCACAATCTGAAAGAACCCAGGACCTGTACCAAAAAGTGTTGTGACAGCCCTGAATATCTATTTAAAAATATCTCTTAAAATTTTCTTCAAAATGTACTGTTAAGAGACAATTTATCACATGCACAATAACCTCAGTTAAAGGAATCAATTTAAATAATTAAACAAGATATGTCTCAAAGCAGTATAACTATAAGTACTAAAAATAAAAATTCTGGAATCTTGAATTCAAACTCAGAAATGCTAATCTTTAATATAGATGTACACTGAATACAGTTTACAAAGTAAAGTGCACCTTTTGCACCTTTTTTTTTACCTTAACAATCTGGAATTTACACGTCAGTATTTGTGCATTATAATACATGTACTGGTAGTGGTAGCTATAAACGCAATTAGTATTACCACATTCAATTTCAAAATCAAATAAAAATTTAATGATTTTATTTTTAAATATTTGTCTAATTCTTTAAACTGATTAATCAAAGCAGATGTTCTTTATTTTGTTAATTACCTGTACATGTGAAGCTGAAGGAAAAGTAGGAAAATATCAGTCTGAGTCTCAGAATTTGAAACTCTTTTAAAAGTCTTTTTATATATATTTGACTAGCGAACTCCAACAGGGAGACTTATAAAAACATAGTGCAGTAGTCCAAACACCGTATGCTAATTTTCAAATGTAATCCTTACACCCCCGCCCCAATTTTTCCCCTTGTCAGACGCATATATCATAATAGATATATATATACATGTGTATATAGGTCTCTGCCCTCGTCAATCAGCTGTCAAATTTTCAAACGTTTATAGGATTAAGATCAATCTGTCAACCCGAACAAACGGGGATTATAACGTTTGATTGTGAATTTCAACGTGACTGGATGTGCAAAAGAAAATTAACATACAAATGACAGCTAATATTTTCAAAGAAAATGCGAATATACATCTTACAAATAAATTTTCACAAAGGCATTCAAACATCTTATTGACAATGACATCGATGCTAAGATGTAAACACTTACCTTTGTTTTCAGATAAATCAAGTACACGCACGCTCAAAATATTCTACAGATTTGACAATTAATCAATAAAGATGAAAATAGCCTTGCAAATCCCGTCTATTCCTTTCATTAAAATAAGCTTTATAGTAAACTTACACGACGTGTCTTCCAGTTAACGTTGCCTCGTTGGATTTCACCTCTTGAACTATCAATTCGCCCAATAGAAATATAAGAAAACATCACATGATACCAATAAGCTAATCAAAATTCGCCAACGTGTCAATTAGGTCAAACTACATAGCCGAACATCAAATGAAAGTAATTTTTTCATTGGTCGATATAAAGTACTATGTACTTGCCAGCGTGGCGGTGTAACTTGAAACCAGTCTGATGTAATCCAGCTTCGGATGCTGAGGGGGAAAAATCACGTAAAATAGTATATAGTTTAAAAGCAAGATGAAAAGGCACTTAACTGCTGAATAATACTGTTCAACTCAATTTAAACACCTTTAAAAGTATCTCTAAACTAATTTCTTTTCAAATAATCACCGATTATTATTTTTTTATTTCGGTTCACGGTTGCTTTTAAAAACGCTCGACTGTTGTTTTTTCTTTTACTATAATCATTACGGTTATCATGCAGTGTAACCATTGTCTTGAAAGTGAAAACTAGGACTGACAGGACAAAAAATATTTTCATTGTCTGACAGCTTTCAAAGTGACAAAAAATTATACAGTAATGAGTTATTAACAGTTAACCAGAGATCTAGAGTGTGTATATATAGGTCTCTGCAGTTAACATTTATAAAATTTTTAAACATACAAAAATATAAAATAAGTCATAAGTCATGAAGCTTTATTTGTGTTGAACGTGTATGTGTTCAGACAGAAGTACAAAATTAGATTAAACTGAGATATAGATGATCGAATTGTTTTGTTGGTGATTAATAATGCCAGGCTAATTCAGCCGGAGGGAGCGGGATGGGGGCGTTCGCACCCCCTCCCTAAAATGAGAGAGGGAGAGAGAGACGTGGCAGATTTTCCCTTGTCGGACGGTACCTCTACTCGACTACTCCAAGAGGGGGTGGGGTGGGGGGTGTGCATTGGCGCGGGTCTGGATCGCGCGCCATTCGGGATGGGTGGAGACAGTGCGGGGTTGGGGACAATAGGTATTGGGTGGACAATGGGTTGGGAAGGGGACATAATTGTTAGGGAGAAGAGAAGGTGAGAGCTAACCCACTCCTTTTTTTACGTGTCTGCCCTTCATTGTTGGTGTATAGTCCGGGCCATTTTTCAAGACTGATATATAAACAACCGAAAATTATCAAGTCAGAAATCTCTTGGAGTAAAGTTGACTTTGTAAGGCTCTGGCTTACAGAATAAAAATTGTTGCATCATAATTGTGTTTGTGTTCGCCTACATAGATAAAAAAATAAATAAAATTTATCCTTTTGTTTCAATTTCATTAGCTCTACTGGTAAGAGATAAATTGAGAGACTTTAAAATGTGGAGTTCGGCAATGGGCATTTTTGCAAAATGAAAGGAGTCCAACACACACACATACACACACACACACACGCACACACACACACACGCACACACACACACGCACACACACACACACCACGCGCACTTCGCTGGCCATTGTTATGTACCTTCCTCCACCCAGAGACATATATACACAGAGACTGGAAACTCGCCGCTTCGTCCGGCATATGATGCACGTCCTTTTGTTATGCTAATTAGGTGACCGCGCTCTACAATACACCGATTTTAACTGTCGGATATCGCCCGGGGACGTATAGCGCAGTAGGTGTTTCCTGCCGACGCACCTCAGTTCAAATTCTACGGGCACTTATTATTATTTTTTTCTTTTATATATTTTTTTTTGTTAATTCTATCGATGTGTAGAAATAATATTCTCCCTTTTCTTTCTAACAAAATCGAGACAAACTTGTATCATTAATCATTATAAAAAATATTTTTAAAACCAAGATTTTTACTGAGACGCCTTCATTTCCTGCTTTTTTAAAATAATTATTTCTATTTATATATTTATTCATTTTAAACAGCGTTTGTTGCCATTTACGAGTTGTTGATATATGCAATCAATGCCCCTGCCTTTACTACTGTTTGTTCACCACCCCAGGGGAAGCACCAGCGTCTGTCTTTGTCATTCATGGGCAGTAAATAACAATGTTGTGTTTATTTAAAAATTCAGATGGTAAATAGCAAACAAAATAATGTTTTATACACTGTTGACGTGGTATGAGCTGTTTTACTCCCTCCTATGTAAAGAAGTAAAAAGAAAATGGCGATCCAGGCGTCTAAAGAAATTTCGCATTGCAATATGTCCAATTACGTGTTGATAACTTCTTCAATTCGTACTTAAATGGTATTAAATGTGTATATATGTCTCTGCTCCACCCTCCCCTCTCCTCCTTTAAATTTGGCGGATTATGCAAATTCGCTTTTATACATATATGAAGACTGCTTAAATCTTGCATTTTGTATGATTAGATTGAAAAAAAGGAACACCTTATCTTATCATCATAGACGTGCACAAACATGAACAATACGCAAAGACAAAGGAAAAACAAATCCTTAAAACAAGATAAAACAGTTCCTGTTTATTATACTAATTCATTAATTTAGAAGCATTCAACTCAAGTTACATTTAATCTTATTAACCTTATTCTAACGAAACTAAAGCGCATCGACAACAAGGTCACATCCCATCGCTGTACATAGCCAGCGATGGTCTGGAAACTTCAAATGGTTAGTCAACCTACGCCAGTATCATCGAACACGCTCGCAATACGGGACATACGAGATACGCGTCCGCTTCGAATTTTACATACTTTTCCGTGAAATGTGAGTCATTCAGTTTCCAGTATGGCCACAGGCAATCGTATGGTAAGGAGGTGGGGGAGAGATCGTTACTCCAACCTATCTCTCCCCCACCTCCTTACTATACAATTGCCTGTGATTTATATACAAGATTGTTTATAAGTCCGTGGTATACTTGAAAATTAAATAAAAACATGAAAATTATTCTTTGATCGTTCTTTATTCTCAAGGGCATAGTTTAATATACTAAACGCGTGTTGAGTATTCAGTTTGTTTTATCGTGTTCGATTCGCATTGATGACAACAGCGCACCGGCTTTTCTGGATTTTCGAGCCTTATAATACTACCGTCACACTCATTTTGAGTCAGAAGGAATTAGACAGAACTAGCCGGAAAACAAAATTCGGGCAACATTCCGGAGGAAAATCAGGTCTGCATCAATTTTACGGCGGTGTAAAAATGCCGTTCGAATATTTGGAATGTACTTCGAACCTGCCTCAAACGACTCTTACACATTCCATGTGTAATAAGTTCGAATGTAGGTGGAACATAGTACTTAGGATTGTTTAGAATGCTGTCAGAATCCAGTCAAGATAATTAGAATGCACTCCAACTGCAGAAAGACTATTGTACTACTATAAGATTGCCGTTCAGATGCTTAGATTGCACTTCGAACCTACCTTGAACGATTCATGAATTCAACCTTCACCAGCTCCCTCTTTCGCCTCTTGGTACATTTAGCCTTAATGCGATGAGTCTCATCATCATTGTCAGAGGAGGACTGTGCTGCTGACTGATGGACCTTGACCACTAATGTCCACCTGGGAAGCAGGTATGGGTGTTATGGACTTAGCGACAGGTGCTGAGGCAATTTCACCAACAGGGCCCGGTGCCTGTTCTTCATATTCTTTAACAGCACCTCTGCCTCGTTTGTGGCCGGTGCCAGTAGTTGATTTTTCCTTGATATAGCGTGATGTTGTACATGCGACAGTAAATTTTAAACAACTAAAAGCCACCAGCAGCTATAAAGCAGGGTTTTATACGAAAGACTACCGTTTGGGTTCTCCTTCAAATGCGATCAAAATGTTTCGAATGAAGTCAGAATGCCATAAAACTATTTGAAATGTAGCCAGGATGCAGTTGGAAGACACTTCAAATTTGTCCCGTACTTCTCTACTACGAATGCTTTTCGAAAGTTCTGAACATGAGCAGAATATATGGATTGTCCACAAGAATGGACAAGAATATTCGAAATGCAGACAGAATATTTAGAATGCACTTCGAATGTTCAGGAATATACCACGAATCTTCATTCCGACGACATTCTGGCTCATTCTGCCCCTAGTGTGACTAGGCTTCAATCGATTAGAATTTCTTGCATTCAATGACATTATTCAATGAACTGAAACATAAAAAAAAACACTTTGGAATAAAATTTTTATTGAGAGATGCCTCGCATGATTAAAAATGAACTTAATTCGCGTGCTATTGGAATGCAGGAGGCTGGTATGTCTCTAGGCAATTCGGCAAGGCAGTATGGAGTTCATATTAACACTTTTAATGCTGTATGGAGACGATATCAGCATAGTGGCATCCGATCAGGACGCCCACGTATAACGTCACGTCGGCAAGATACGTATATACGGACGTCACATTTGCGTAATATATTCCAACGGGCTTTTTTGACAGCTATAAGCATTCCTGTGCATCAACGGATAAGTCTTCGCACCGTATGGAACAGATAGCGAGAGGCCAATATCCGTCCTCGATGTCCTGCTATCCGCCCTGTTCTGCTCCGGCGTCATTATGTTGCGAGGTTATCGTGGTGTAGGAGGCATCGTCGTTTCAAGAACAGAGAATGGGTGGAAGTTCTGTTTACTGACGTGTCAAGATTTCATCTCGATAGTCAGTCGTGTTCGAACTTCCCGTTGTGCCGGAGAACGTTATATTGACGCCTGCGTTATTCGGCGCCGCCAATATGGAGTTTCGCAACTCCTAAAATCCTTCACGGTTTGCATTTAGTCACCTACCAAATCCATTTTTCTAAACGTGGGCACTTTTATGTGAGCAACTAAGGTCATAATCATATGACGTCATAACAATCACAAAGTGTGCGTGTATGTTGGTGTTATTGTAGTTGCGATAATTCCGTATTCAGCGGAGGAAGCGGCAAGTTCCCGCCAGTGGGTACACACCATCATGTATATTGTCAGTATGCATTTCTTATTGAAATACTTCTTGTACTGTGTATTATTATTGATATGAATGTATTACTAAAATACACCCTGTGATGTGAAATAATATTATCATTATTACTACTAATTAATTCATTTACCATAATCACGTCAAACACCTTAATGTCTTTATAATTGTCTAAAGAATATGAATTTATATGCTGTTATATATGCCCGAAAGGGCCCCTTGATTTATGAGAATAAATAAATGTTGTATTGTATTGTATTGTATTGTATCCGCTATGTCAGTATTCAAAGACACCTTCTCGGACCGAGTTTAAAGCCATTGATCATCTGCCATACACTTCGCCAGCTGACTTCTATTTAAACGGTTCCGCGGCTCATACTTCAACACCAGTATGATCCGAACCGTTTCAATAGGAATTATTCGCCAGCATACCCACACGTTTACAGAAACTGATCATACCGTCCGTCCACTATACGTTTACAACTTGACTTCCTTCACTTGTTTCCATCACTATCTCCACACGGAGGAAGGGAACATCTCTATCCATAGCTATTGTTCCACCTATGCTCTCACTTATAGGTGGAAGCATAGCCACATGCCTACTGTTACATATTTCTCTTAAATTAAACATGAGGATCTTATTTTGATACATATGATTTTCTCTTTAATTATGCATCCCTTTATGTTATAAACCTGCATTATGATATGTTTATAATCATGTAATATTTGTACTAGTCGGTTAAATAGCTCTACAGAGCTAAAGTTATATTGTTATTTATGCACCGACTTTAAATAAATATTATCTTATCTATCTTATCTTATCTTAGCCACAACGGGCTTACATTACTTTGTTCCGGAAAAACCCCATTCAAATATCCAGTATAGGTTTTTACATGGGCTATACGTAAAAACCTATAACGGTCCAAGTAAAATCCGTCTGATCTACAACCAGCTTACGCAAGGGTAAATCACGTTTGGATAATTTGTGTTGAATATGACGATATTCTATGAATGGAAGAATCTCAGCTCATGGATCTTACTACATCCTGTTATATGCCCCGCTCTATGCATTTTACAATGTATCGTTTTATTCTGTCTAGCAATGGAAATTAATAATACACGTAATAACTAATATATCAGATATATATAGATTTGTTAACAAGACTTGTTACATGTAACATGCTGTTTTAGTCAAATAGGCATCGATTACTGCATACAACATACGTATTTATATACCGTATATATACAGTTGAAAACAGAAAACAAATAACAGGATATTGCTGAATACAGTACAGTTTTGCAGTACGTGTAGTATGTACTGCAGTACTGAATAGGTACTCCTACTGTACTCCCATTTTCTATTGAAAAAGTTAGGCTCATTCTTCACCCAAAGTATGAACCATCAAATGCTGAAAACTCTGCATATTCTGTTATGTTGTGACTTGTCAGTCAGAGGGTAAAATATTCATAATGTATTTGTCCTGTCAAATTGAAGTAACAGAGATTTTATCAGCTACAAAGAGTAGGGCTGAGGCAAATCTAGCTTTTAAAAGAAAAAAAGGGAGGGGGTCAATGTTCTCTCCATCTGCAGTGTATGTTTATGCTGTGAGTGGGTTTCTCATAATTTGATGGTAAATTTTGTCATCATGAACTTCTGTGAAATCCACTCTATTAAATGGCCCCTTATGACTTACTCTTTATGATTAAACTTTGTTGACTGTACATAAAAAAATTTAATTCTACCCAATAATTCTGGATCTCTTGATCAAATGTCTAGATCTACTAGTTCATTCATCAGCATCTATACTGTTGATTATCTATACTGTTGATCTGCAATTTTAGCCATAGTCCGAAATGTGAGACCCAATAAGTCTGACAAGTAAGCTTGGATCTGACATTTCATACTGTGTTAACCATGACAATGTAAATTATGTAAAATAGGAAACAAAGTGACATTTTAGATAGTCCTTGGGTTTATTAAGTCTCGCATGCTTAATGCTCCCATCTGTGTTTACATTTTTGGTCATTTCATTTCTAGGAATGTGAAGGCAGAGTTGTGATAAACATGCCAGTTAACACTGAAAGGAAAAGTTCTGTAGAAGAAGATACTGAATGATGTTTAAGAGACTAGGACAGATTGCAATAAATGTGGGTCAAACACTACTTGTTTTACACCTAGTCAAACAGGAAATAGGATGGTGTATCCAGGTAAAATAAAATTAGGGTTTTATATTATTCTGAATAAGATTAAGAATATTTATTCTGATAAGAATGTTAGATACTGTAGTATTGGTATTGTGTCTATGTGGCATTCATAACAATGGTGAATGATCCTGTAACCCAGAAAATTAGAGGTGAGACCAGGTGTGTGGGAGAAGTGAGTGTCTCCTGTCAGATGTGAGACCAGGTGTGTGGGAGAAATGTTTCCTGTGAGATATGAGGCCAGGTGTGTAGGAGAAGTGAGTGTCTCCTGTCAGATGTAAGACCAGGTGTCTGGGAGAAGTAAACGTCTTCTGTTAGAGGTGATACCAGGTCCCAGGAGGAGAAAGCATCTCTCATCAGAGGTGATACCAGGTCTTGGGAGGAGTAAGCGTCTCCAGTCAAAGGTGAGACCAGGTGTCTGGGAGAAGTAAGCATCCCCTGTTAGAGGTGATACCAGGTCCATGGAGGAGTAAGCATCTCCCCTCAGAGGTGATACTAGGTCCTGGGAGGAGTAAGCGTCTCCTGTCAAAGGTGAGACCAGGTGTGTGGGAGAAGTAAGCATCCCCTGTTAGAGGTGATACCAGGTACATGGAGGAGTAAGAATCTCCCATCAGAGGTGATACCAGGTCCTGGGAGGAGTAAATGTCTCCCATCAGAAGTGAAACCAGGTCCCGGGAGGAGTTAGCATTTCCTTCAGAGGTGAGTCCAGGTGTGTGGGAGAAGTAAGCATCTCCTGTTTGACTAGCTACACACGCAATGAATGTCCAGATAATATAGACAACACAAATAACGTTCCAATATTCCAAACATGAAGTAATTAATGCTATGTAGAAAATATGACAGCTACACGATATAAGGACAAGTGTATAATAACTAAACGTGTCAACCATTCTGTTAAATCCAGGTAATGGTATTTACTCAACCAGGTGAAAAGATATATAATATTAGTTATCTAAGCACTATAGATTTATGTTTAGATGTATAGTCATTGTGGACTGTGGAAAATACTCATCTATATACAGAAGTTCATATCTTGATTGGTTGGTTGGTTGATTGGTGTTTTATGTCGCTTTAAGCCACATGGAAGCAGGAGGTAACCAACCTCTTAAACATAGTGGTGCAACCCAAACCAGGATCGTTGGCACCACAAGCCAAGCGCTTAACCATTACACCAAGCCTGCCCCTTGATACCTTGATATTAAGTGTGTGTTGACATACAATTTAGGCATTGAATTTAATTATTTTGTTACATAGATAGGTAATAAGCTATATGCTAGTTTTAAAGTACAATATTCTACCCCTATCAGTCGGATTAGGAATAAAAGACAACCTGAAAATTGTCAAAATAGCAATAAGTTAGGTAGGGGTACATTATTGTAGTTAGCTTTTGTTTACCATGATATATTGTTTTGTAATTATAGTGTAAAGGCAGGTCAATGGAACCTACTCTGAAATCCAATGAATGGGTTTTAGTAGAAAATTACAGCATTAAATCCAGAAGTGTTAAAAAGTAAGTTATTTTAATGTTAGACTAGATGCTTCCTATTCAAACTTGATAGTAAATGGTTTCGATTGTATTGAGTACTTAGTATGTGTTCTGAGAAGTGTAGAGGTTATTTCAAGATTTCATTTTAGCTATTTATGATGAGATTTTATATTATATCAAATTTCCTTTTTATCTTTGTATTTCAGAGGTAACGTAGTTGTAGCAGTAAACCCCCACAAACCTCAGGAGTTGATATGCAAGCGGCTTATGGGAATGGAAGGTGATAAGATTTACACACCTTATATCTCCACTCCAGTAGTCGATTTTATGGGACCCTATCAGGTAGAGTGTCAGAGTGAGGAATATGTCTTGAATACAATAACTTAGAATATTATATGGCCAGAATTTCAAAACACTAGGAGAATTAATTATCTACTTCCCTGTTTGTCCCTTTGGACCAAGGTCACATCTCTTTGTAAATGTTGGCATGTACACTCAATGTGTCAGTTAGGTCTGATACACAGGTCAGAATTCTAAGATTATATGCCAAGGCTGTCTTTGTGACCTTATAAATGAAATACTTTTTGATTGTGAGGATCCAATTTTCATGGTTTTCGCAGTTGCCTGCACCCACAAATTTATTTTCCATGAATTATATTAACATTAAATATACAATACATAAAAATATGTTTTAGCTGCAAGCTTAACTTATAGACAGCCATCTGCCTTTGATAGTCATTCATGCATGTTAATTATACAACTATAGCATGTATGAGGGAATATTCAGTACATGTAAACTATTGTTAATAAACACTGACCCAATCTAATCTAATGGAATGACCATTGTTTGGTAAAATGAATTTATTTAGGGCAATTAAATAATTAATAAATCACTGCTATTCTGTTTTGCTACATATTGTAAACATGAGCCCCTTGTCCATTTCCTATTACTCAGGGATTTCATATGAACAAATTATCATTATCATTTTCTTAAATCAGAGATGATATCCACTAAATTACGAACCCATCAACCTGTAATTTTTGTTAAAAATATGGAAATTAGAATCCACAAAATAAGATATTTTACAATAGTGCAATCAATAAACAAACATATCTAAAAGAATATAGTGTATATTCATAAGTTGTAGCATTATCTCACTTCATGCCTTTAGTAAATATCATTTGATGAATACGTTACAAGTATGTACTAGTACTAGTATGCTTATACATGTGTGATGTTAAATAAATGTATGTATTTATATATGTAATGTACAGGTTCCGAGAGGACATATATGGTTGGAGGGTGACAATGCAAGTGTATCCAGTGATTCTAGAGAATACGGATCAGTACCTTATGGTCTCCTAAGGAGTCGAGTAATATACAGGGTAGGCTTTTACATTGAAATGTCAACATAGTGGTCCACCTAATGTTCCTATTGTAATGGAAATCAACATTAACAATTCTATAGACCTTCTCATTGGATATTACCATGTGTATGTGGATAATTGTAACAGGCTTGCTTTATGTTGCAGTCATTTTATTGTAAGAATAGAATAACCAACGTTTTTATTAAAGTATTAATCAGTTGTGTTATACAGTCGCAGCTTCAGGTGAACTTTGTTCCTGTGCTAAAGTGAGACAGGAAAGTTGATTAGCATTTTTTAAACCAGAAGGTGGAATTGGTATTGGAATTATCCAGAAAAGAAGGAAAAATAAGTTGATCTTGCTGAAATTTACCCAATAATACAAAATGTAATTGCATTTCTCTGCAAATTAAAATGGAAAATGGAAATTAGTATGCAAAATGTGTAAGTTTCTAGGGACCATCAGATACATGACCTTCTTTGAGCTATATTGTTTCATTAACAGAAACTATTCCTTTGATGAGGCAAAAATATTTCATTTGTATTATTGACACTTAATTTCTGTTGAAAATCAATATAGGTGAAAGTCTAATAAAACAGATATATGTATATGTATACAGTGTTCTGTATGTGAATTTATATGAAATCTAATTTTGGAAGTAGCTTGACCACTACTTCACATATTATTGTCATCATAATGCTCTAAAGCTGGTGTGCATTGTAAAACTTAATTCCTGGAGCAATTGCAAATTAATAAATTTCAACATTTCCATCATAATCTAAAGTATTAATGTCTGTCGTCAAATATTGGCTTGACATTTTCCTTGTAGATCTATATACTTCCCTTGTAAATCTATATGTTTTCATTGTAAATCTATGTATTTGCTCTTGTACACATATAAGTCTTATTCTGATATGTATCTTTCATTTGTTCATCTCTTTGTCCTTCAGCTTTGGCCACCAGGACGAATGGGTCCAATTAATGAGGAACATTTCAGTTGAAGGAGATTTTAAAGATATGTAACTTCTCATCATTCGATTGTGTTTGAATATTGATCAATACAAGGAACATACATCATAGTCAGAGAGCTATTTTGAGTAAAGTTTACATATGTCCATGATGAGTGAAGATATTTAGAGTGGCCACTTTACATCAGACTGAGATTCTCACGAATGTAGTTGCTGAAGCACATGACTCATAAGATTGTACAAGGTTTTGATTTTAAATGTTGAAATTAATATTCAGTTAAATATGATTCATGTGATTTGTAATACATGAAGCATGTCTATTGATAAAATGCTTCAATAAATAGTGTGTAACTTTATCAACATCTTGTTTTTTATTACGTTACACATGTAATACCATTTTAGGGCCTTTCTTGTAAATGTTTGCATTTTTAGCTCACCTGAGCCAAAGGCTCAAGTGAGCTATAGTCATAGTGCGCCGTCCGTCGTCCGTCGTCGTCGTCGTCGTCCGTCGTTAACTTTTTCACATTTTCGACTTCTTCTCTGGAACTACATTGCAGATTTGGATCAAACTTTGTGTAAATGATGTACTCAAGGTCCTCTACTAAAATTGTGTTCGGGATCCAGATTCCCTAAGGGGTGGATCCAGGGTGGGACCAAAAGTGCCCAAAAGGGTACCCCTCTTCAAACATCTTCTCCAGAACCAGTACATAAATGGGGAAACTAATTGCATTTCAACAATCTATAAAGATGGTTTATTAAAAATTGTGTTCGGGGTTAAGATCCGTCAAATAGAAATTTACGCTTTTTTGACGTGTTTCTGGACTTAGTCATTTCAATGAAGAAAAGTGTCATGTTTTTCAGTTAATTGATATTGATGATTTCTTAATGACTATTTTGATCATAATTGTGGTAAGGAATATTATTGTGAAAGAATTTTGTCATTATCTCAATTTTTGGATTTTTATGAATTTTTTAAGACTTCCAAGAAAAAGGGGGGGGGGGGGGGTTTGGCCATTTTTCACATTTTCAACTTTTTCTATGAAACCACATGAAAGATTTTAATGAAACATGGAATACATGAAGTACTAAAAATCCTCTATCAATGTGGTAAATTTCATCCAAATTGGTTAACAGATGATGCCACCATGTCTAAAATGTAGGTCTCACAATGGTACATATAATACTTGGTAATTGAAATATGGAGAGTAGCGGATCAAATCCAGCTGTGGTCAAAAAAATTTTTTTTTTTTTTTTTACACATCTAAATAAGTTTTTAGATGTTTCTAAACACTCAACATATGAAATTAGGAATTTTACGTTTAAGACTTCCAAAAAAAAAAAGGGGGGGGGGGGGGGGGCCATTTTTCACATTTTCAACTTTTTCTACAAAACTGTTTGGAACTACATTGCAGATTTGGATCAAACTTTGTGTAAATGATGTACTCAAGGTACCCTACTAAAATTGTGTTCGGGATCGAGATTCCCTCAGGGGTGGATCCAGGGTGGGACCAAAAGTGGCCAAAAGGGTACCCCTCTTCAAACATCTTCTTCTCCAGAACCAGTACATAAATGGGGAAACTAATTGCATTTCAACAATCTATAAAGATGGGTTATTAAAAATTGTGTTCGGGTTAAGATCCGTCAAATAGAAATTTACGCTTTTTTGACGTGTTTCTGGACTTAGTCATTTCAATGAAGAAAAGTGTCATGTTTTTCAGTTAATTGATATTGATGATTTCTTAATGACTATTTTGATCATAATTGTGGTAAGGAATATTATTGTGAAAGAATTTTGTCATTATCTCAATTTTTGGATTTTTTCTGAATTTTT
This sequence comes from Pteria penguin, assembly GCA_035048485.1. Classification (NCBI taxonomy): domain Eukaryota; kingdom Metazoa; phylum Mollusca; class Bivalvia; order Pterioida; family Pteriidae; genus Pteria; species Pteria penguin. The sequence continues at coordinate 16,613,458 of CM068591.1, read as the reverse complement.
TAAGACTTCCAAGAAAAAGGGGGGGGGGGGTTGGCCATTTTTCACATTTTCAACTTTTTCTACGAAACCACATGAAAGATTTTAATGAAACATGGAATACATGAAGTACTAAAAATCCTCTATCAATGTGGAAAATTTCATCCAAATTGGTTAACAGATAATGCCACCATGTCTAAAAAGTAGGTCTCACAATGGTACATATAATACTTGGTAATTGAAATATGGAGAGTAGCGGATCAAATCCAGCTGTGGTCAAAAAATTTTTTTTTTTTTTTTACACATCTAAATAAGTTTTTAGATGTTTCTAAACACTCAACATATGAAATTAGGAATTTTACGTTTAAGACTTCCAAAAAAAAAAGGGGGGTGGGTGGCCATTTTTCACATTTTCAACTTTTTCTACAAAACTGTTTGGAACTACATTGCAGATTTGGATCAAATTTTGTGTAAATGATGTACTCAAGGTCCCCTATTAAAATTGTGTTCGGGATCGAGATTCCCTCAGGGGTGGATCCAGGGTGGGACCAAAAGTGCCCAAAAGGGTACCCCTCTTCAAACATCTTCTTCTCCAGAACCAGTACATAAATGGGGAAACTAATTGCATTTCAACAATCTATAAAGATGGGTTATTAAAAATTGTGTTCGGGGTTAAGATCCGTCAAATAGAAATTTACGCTTTTTTGACGTGTTTCTGGACTTAGTCATTTCAATGAAGAAAAGTGTCATGTTTTTCAGTTAATTGATATTGATGATTTCTTAATGACTATTTTGATCATAATTGTGGTAAGGAATATTATTGTGAAAGAATTTTGTCATTATCTCAATTTTTGGATTTTTTCTGAATTTTTTAAGACTTCCAAGAAAAAGGGGGGGGGGGGGTTGGCCATTTTTCACATTTTCAACTTTTTCTACGAAACCACATGAAAGATTTTAATGAAACATGGAATATATGAAGTACTAAAAGTCTTCTATCTATGTGGTAAATTTCATCCAAATTGGTCAACAGATAATGCCACCATGTCTAAAAAGTAGGTCTCACAATGGTACATATACCACTTGGTAATTGAAATATGGAGAGTAGCGGATCAAATCCAGCTGTGGTCAAAAAAATGTTTTTTTTTTTTACACATCTAAATAAGTTTTTAGATGTTTCTAAACACTCAACATATGAAATTGGGAATTTTACGTTTAAGACTTCCAAAAAAATGGGGGGGGGGGGGTTGGGTGGCCATTTTTCACATTTTCAACTTTTTCTACAAAACTGTTTGAAGGATTTTAATAAATCTTAATAGAAATAAGTCACTTATGATCCTCTTCAAATTCTGTTGTTTTCGTCCAGACCTCTTTACAGGTGGCACCACCATAGTCAAAAGTAGGTCACAAAAGAGTTCCCTCCTTTAACAATATTCTTTTTCATACGGGCTGTATACAGAGACAAACAGAATGCATAGAAATGATCTAGAGGGATGAGTGAAGACGTATTGTCATTGTGGTTCCCTTCCAAAATCAAATTTTAGAATTTTTTTTCGACATTTCTTTGGACTTGGTGATTCAATGCAGAAAAAAAAGTGTAATATTTTCTAGTTAATTGATAATGATGATTTCTTATGGACTATTGTGATCATAATTATGGTAAGGATTGTTACTTTGAAAGAATTTTGTCAATATCTCAATTTTTGGATTTTCTATGAATTTTTTAAGACTTCCAAATGAGGGTGTATAGGAACAATTCAATCACATTTTTCACTTCTGCTGTTATACCACATGAAAGATTTTAATGAAACAAGGAATACATGAAGTACTAAAGGTCCTCTATCAATTTGGTAAATTTTTATCCAAATTGGTTAACAGATAATGCCACCATGTCTAAAAAGCAGTTCTCACAATGGTACATATACCACTTGGTAATTGAAATATGGAGAAATTTTTTTTTTCATTTCTTTACACATCTAAATAAGTTTTTAGATGTTTCTCAACACTCAACATATGAAATTAGGCAATTTTAAGTTAGATCTGGACAATATTTGAAACAATTGTTGTTCATGACCCAGACTTGAAATCAGTCAACAAAAGGCCCCACCTAAAGAAAATGACTAAATTGTTGCCCTGAATGACTTCTTGCAGAGACAAAGGAAATGCTTAATATCAAAATCACGTGAATGGATGTGCAAAAAAGTGTTGTTTTTTATTCTAGCCTGAAATAAAATTTGACATATTTTCAACATCTGTGTTGACTTAGTCACATTAATGCAAAAATAAATGAATTCTTCCTTCATGCATGACTGATCATCTAGGTACTCAGGTGAGCGATATAGGCCCACTTGGGCCTCTTGTTATACCCCACCTTTTCTAGAGACATCACTATTTAGGATTCACCTTGCTGGAGTTAATCATGTGTTTGTCTGTTTATTTGTCACTCATCCCCCCTCAGTTCTTGCCCAGGCTATAAGTAATGCTCAGAACCTTAACGTGTGTCCTGACCTTGACCCATGTTCATGTTACCGACGGTACTTCAAAGTCACTGCAGATACATTGCTTAAATTTTTGTCTTGGCTATAAGTCAGTCACTTGGAGATAGATCTTGACCAAACTTCACACAAATATTCGTCAGAACCTAAAAGTGTGTCATGACGTTTGACTCAAGGTCTTGTAGCCTATTTCAAGGATAAGGAAGCTGAGGTATTCTTAGTCATCCTTATAAACATTCTTATATTATTTTCTTTGTGTGTGTGTGTTTGTCTGTAGAGATGTTGTAGTTAGAGCACCCTGGACATACTGGTTGAATCCTAGTCTAATTTGGTATGTCAGGGGTGCATTATTTGACATTTAAAATAATAAGAGGAGTTTGTTCCAGCTGCTTTCTATGTCTGTTTGAAAATGTTCTTTGTCACAGATATTTCTGCATTAATGAACACTCTAAATGCATTGAATATTTATTGTACTCGTACAATATCAGCATAGGTGTACATTGCATGTAAGTAACATTTTCTTGTACATGTATAGATAATGCAATCCACACAGTCTTCCCTAAGAGGAGGAAACATATTGAATTTATGGTGTAAAAGTCAAAGCAGTATTTGGCAAACTGATATATGACATTCAATTAGCTACCACCTATCTTCACACTGAGTTGTTTCGAGTAACAGAAGAGACATACTTGTAACTACATTTGGAAAGGGGGATTCAAAAAGTCAAATTGCAAAGAGATTATCAATTATACAATAATATATATTGCACTGTTGTTTATTTGTTTACATGTTCTTTGGACAGAAAATAGAGGTTGGTTAAGAATTAGTTAATGATGGCATTGCTCTTTGTCTACTTTTTGCTGAACTAGTCCATCTTTCTTTTCTTCGTTGAGCTCAGTGGATGGGGTGCTTAACTCATGCTTTAAGCCAGTGCAGTTCAGTGGATGGGATGCTTTACTCATGCATGGAGCCAGTGCAGTTCAGTGGATGGGGTACTTTACTTGAGTTTTGAGCCAGTGTAGCTCAGTGGGTGAGGTGCTTGATTCATGCTTTGAGCCAGTGTAGCTCGTGGATGAGGTGCTTGATTTGTGCTTGAGCGAGTGTATCTCAGTAGATGAGGTGCTTGACTCATGCTTTGAGCCAGTGTAGCTCAGTGGATGAGGTGCTTGATTCCTGCTTTCAGCAGCATAGCTCAGTGGGTGAGTAGCTTGACTCGTGTTCTGAGCCAGTGCAGTTCAGTAGATGAGGCGCTTGACTCTTGCTTTGAGCCAGTGTAGATGAGTGGATGAGGTGCTTGATTCGTGCTTTGAGTCAGCATAGCTCAGTGGGTGAGGAGCTTGACTCGTGCTTTGAGCCAGTGCAGTTCAGTGGATGGGGTGCTTTACTCATGCTTTGAACCAGTATAGCTCAGTGGGTGAGGTGCTTGATTCGTGCTTAGAGCCAGTGTAGCTCAGTGGATGATGTATTTGATTTGTGCTTTGAGCAAGTTTTGCTCAGTGGATGGGGTGCTTGACTCATGCTTTGAGCCAGTGTAGCTCCGTGGATGAGGTGCTTGATTCGTGCTTAGAGCCAGTGTAGCTCGTGGATGAGGTGCTTGATTTGTGCTTTGAGTCAGCATAGCTCAGTGGGTGAGGAGCTTGACTCATGCTTTGAGCCAGTGTAGCTCAGTGGATGAGGTGCTTGATTCCTGCTTTCAGCAGCATAGCTCAGTGGGTGAGTAGCTTGACTCGTGTTTGAGCCAGTGCAGTTCAGTAGATGAGGTGCTTGACTCTTGCTTTGAGCCAGTGTAGATGAGTGGATGAGGTGCTTGATTCGTGCTTTGAGTCAGCATAGCTCAGTGGGTGAGGAGCTTGACTCGTGCTTTGAGCCAATGTAGCTCCGTGGATGAGGTGCTTGATTCATGCTTCGAGCCAGTGTAGCTCCGTGGATGAGGTGTTTGACTTGTGCTTTGAGTAATAATTATGCTGCTTTACAATCCAATCCAAGAACACAATCTAACAACATCTTGTACGTTTTCGTGTCACAGCAATGTTTTTAATCCACCAGTTGGAGTAAGATCTCTAAGACATTCACATTTTATTGCAGTGCTAGGGACGTACCTAGCTGTCACATGTGAATGTTTTTCAAGGCAAGGGTTTAATGGTTAGAGGTCAAAGCTTGTAACTGATAGAATAGTATGTACCACAGTACAGTACTAACATACACAAAGCAATGCCACCAGTAGAGTATTACAGTATAATATTGACAGGAAGTACAACAGTGCAGTACTGACAGAGAAGCACATCAGAAAAAGAGAGTACTACAGTACTGTAAAGGCAGGAGAGTGTTACATTTCACAGTACTAAAATGTGAGCACTACAGCTTAGTATTCACAGAAGAATACTTCAGTACAGTACTGATAACAAAGTATTATAGTACAATGTCAACAAGATAATGTAATACTACATGTAGTACTGATGTGGTGCTCCCTAGGGAGGGAGAGAGTACTGTAAAGTCTAATGCTGCCTGGAGAGAGTGTAGTACCGACAGGAGAGTGATGCAGTACAGTACCAATAAGAGGGTACTACAGAGCAGTTTGTCCAGAGAGTGCTACAATATGGTGCTGCCTAGAGAGGGAGAGAGTACTGTACAGTCTAGTACTGCCAAGAGAGTTCACTGTATAGAACTGATAAAAGGGCGCTACAGTGCAGTATTGCTAGGAGAGTTTTACAGTAAAGTTAATTTACATGAACAAAACTGCAGTGGTGACAGGAGAGTACTACAATACAGTATTGACAGGTGACTGCTATTAACAGTAAAGTACTACAGTACAGTACTAACAGGAGAGTGTATCAGGACAGTACTGTCAAGAGAATGTTACATTGCAGAAGTGAAAAGAGAGTACTACAGTGCAGTAGTGACAGGGAAGACTGTAGTACAGTTCTGACATGAGAGTACTAGAATGCAGTACTGACAGGAAAGTACTACAGTACACTACTGGCAGGAGAGTACTACTGTGAGGTAACGATAGAAGAGTACCACTGTACAGTACTGGCAGGAGAGTACTAGTGTGGAGTACTGATAGAAGAGTACTACAGTACGGTACTGGCAAGAGAGTACTACAGTATACTAGTGGAAGGAGAGTACAAGTGTTGAGTACTACCAGGAGAGCACTACAGTACAGTACTGGCAGGAGAGTATTACAGTACAGTACTGACAGGAGCGTACTACAGTGCTGGCAGGAGAATACTACAGTACAGTACTGACTGGAGAGTACTGGTGTGTAGTACCAATAGGACAGTGCTAGTTACAGTTCAGTACTGGCAGGAGAGTACTTCTGTGGAGTACCGACAGGAAAGCACTATATGGTACAGTTTGGCAGGAGAGTACTAGTGTAGAGTACGGATGGGAGAGAATTTCAGTACAGTCCTGGCAGGAGAGTAATAAGTGTTGAGTACTGATAAGAAATCACTGCAGAAGAGTACTGCAGTACAGTACTGACAGGAGAGTACTACAGTATACTAGTGGAAGGAGAGGACAAGTGTTGAGTACCAACAGGAGAGCACTACATTACAGTATTGACAGGAGAGTACTGGTTTGTAGTCTCAAAAGGACAGTACTGGTTATAGTTCAGTACTGGCAGGAGAGTACTTCTGTGGAGTACCGACAGGAAAGTACTATGGTACAGTTTTGGCAGGAGAGTACTAGAGTAGAGTACTGATTGGAGAGAATTTCAGTACAGTACTTGGCAGGAGAGTAATAAGTGTGGAGTACTGACAAGAGAGCACTACAGTACAGTACTGGCAGAAAAGTACTAGTGTGGAATACTGACTGGAAAGTACTACAGTATGGTACTGGCAGGAGAGTACTAGTGTGGAGTACCAACAGAAGAGTACTGCAGTACAGTACCAACAGGAGAGTAGTGCAATACGGTACAGTACAGAATTGCAGTACAGTGTTAGCAGAAGTGTTGGTACTGGCAGGAAAATACTACACTACAACATTGGCAAGAGAGCACTAGCGTGAGGTACTGACAGGAGAGAGTACTAGAGTACAGTACTGGCAGGAGAGTACTACAGTACAGTACTGATAGGAGTATACTGGTGTGGAGTACCGACAGGAGAATACCACAGTACAGTACTGACAGGAGAGTACTAGTGTGGAGTACCCACAGGAGAATACTGCAGTACAGTACTGGCAGAAGAGTACTAGTGTGGACTACCGATGATAGAGTATTGCAGTACATTACTGATAGGAGTGTACTGGTGTGGAGTGCCCATAGGAGAGTACTAATTACAGTTCAGTACTGACAGAGGAGTACTAATGTGGAGTACCGACGAGAGAGTACTACAGTACTGGCAGGAGAGTGTGGATACTGACAGGAAAATGCTATAGTACAACATTGGCAAGAGAGTAGTCATGTGAGGTACCAACAGGATAGTACTACAGTGCATTACTGGCAGGAGAGTACTGATGTGGAATACCCATAGGAGATTACTAGTTACAGTACAGTGCTGGCAGGGGAATACTAGTGTGAGGTACTGACAGGAGAGAACTGTAATACAGTACTGGCAGGGAAGTACTAGTGTGGGTACCGACAGGAAAGCACTACAGTACGGTAATGGCAGAAGATACTAGTGTGGAGTATCGACAAGAGAGTTCCCTAGTGCAGTATTGGCAGGAGAGTATTAGTGTTGAGTTCCAACAAGAGACTGCTGCAGTAAAGTGGCAGGAGAGTAATAAGTATGGAGTACCGACGAGAGCGCTACAGTGTGGTACTGGCAGGAGAGTACTAGTATGGAGTACGGACAGGAGAATACTACAGTACAGTACTAACAGGAGAGTACTAATGTCGAGCACTGACAGGAGAGTACTACAGTATAGTACCAGCAGGAGTACACTAGTGTGCAGTATCGATAGGAGAGTGCTAGTGTAGAGTAACGGCAGGAAAGTACTGCAGTACAGTTATAGTAGGAGAGTACTAATTGTGGAGTACCGACAGGAGAGTACCACAGTACAGTACTGGCAGGAGAGTACTACAGAACAGTACTGGCAAGACGGTACTAGTATGGAGAATCGGCAGGAAAGTACTGCAGTACAGTAATGATAGCTAGGAGAGTACTAAGTGTGGAGTACTGACAGGAGAGTATCAGAGTACAGTACTGACAGGAGAGTACTAGTGTGCAGTACCGACAGGAAAGTACTACAGTACAGTACTGGCAGGAGAGTACTAGTGTTGAGTACCAACAGGAGGGAGCTGCAGTACAGTACTGGCAGGAGAGTACTAGTATGAAGTAAAGGTGGGAAAGTACTGCAGTACAGTACAGGAAGGAGAGCACTAAGTGTGGAGCAGTGACAGGAGTACTACAGTACAGTACTGACAGGAGATTACTACAATACAATACTGACAGGGGAGTACCACAGTGCAATACTGACAGGAGAATACTAGTGTGGAGTACCGACAAGAGAGTACTACAGTACCATGCTGGTAGAAGATTACTAAGTGTGGAGCAGCGACAGGAGTACTGCAGTATAGTACTGACAGGAGAGTACTACAGTACAGTACTAATAGGAGTGTGCTGATGTGGAGTATCCATAGGAGAGTACTAGGTACAGTACAGTACTAGCAGAAAAGTACTAGTGTGGAGTGCCGACAAGAGAGTACTATAGTACCATACTGGTAGGAGAGTACTAAGTGTGGAGCAATGACAGGAGTACTGCAGTATAGTACTGACAGGAGAGTACTACAGTACAGAATTGATAGGAGTGTACTGGTGCGGAGTACCCATAGGAGAGTACTGGATACAATACAGTACTGTCAGGAGAGTACTAGTGTGGAGTGCCGACGAGAGAGTACTAGAGTACAATACTAGAAAGAGAGTATTAGTGTGGAATAATGACGGGAGAGAATTGCAGTACAGTACTGGCAGAAGAGTACTAGTGTGGAGTACTAGCGAGAGAGTACAACAGTAAAGTACTGGCAAGGGAGCACTAGAGTGGAGTATCCACAGGAGTACTGCAGTACAGTACTGGCAGGAGAGTACTAGTGTGAAGTACCGACGAGAGAGTACTACAGTACAGTACTGACAGGAGATTACTAGTGTAGAGCACCGACAGGAGAGAGTACTACAGTACAGTACAGGCAGCAGAGCATTAGAGTGGGATACCCACAGGAGTACTGCAGTACAATACTGGCAGGAAAGTACCAGTGTTGAGTACCGACGAGAGAGTACTACAGTACAGTACTGGCAGGAGGGTACTAGTGTGGAGTACCGGCAGGATAGAATTGCATTACAGTACTGGCAGGAGAGTACTGGTGTGAAATAACGACAGGAGAGTACTGCAGTGCATTACTTGTAGGAGAGTACCAGGTATAGAGTACCGACGGGAGAGTGCCGCAGTACAGTACTGTCAGGAGAGTACTAGTGTGGAGTACCGACGGGAAAGATCTGCTGTTCAGTACTGAGAAACAGTATTGGCTAAAAAGTACTACAGTGCGGAACTGAAAAGGATATTCTACAATGCTATAGGGACCATGGAATACAAGAGCGCAGTACTGATACGAAGATGCTACATGTACTGTAAAGTGAGAGCGCTAGATGGTAACTGTAAATTGAAAGGAGAGCCCTACGTTAAAGTGCAGCTTTTCGTAGATAAAAAGGTCGAGTCAGAATTGAAACCCCAAAACAACAACACATCCCTCTAAAACACTGTAGTGTTTAGTTTTTCATTATATGTAGCTTTTCAAGACTTTCTATTCACAAAGAAGAGTGCCCTACATGTACTTGAGATCTCGCCGAAATATAATTTTAAAAATTATTTTGCATCAAAGTTTTTATGACATCGTTTCTTTGAATTTAGAAAACCCTCTCAAGATTAAAGCACAAAAAGTGGCCTGCAATGAGAACATCTGAAAAGCTGTAAAAGTTACGAGCCCGCCCATCCCCCAAATGATTCGGTATTAAACCAAAAGCAAGAACATTTTAAGAGAACTCTTCTAGATTACGCTGGATAAGAAACTGACGATTGGTCGATAAATTCGGTGCGTCGATCTATGCGACCTCTTTAAGGGGAAATACCGCTCTATCCAAGACTCCTTGATCGACCTAGGTCCTGCACCATATACTTTAAAAATCAAAAATTCATATTCTTCTGTTCATCAATGAATTAATAACTGGAATATGGATTTTATTTAGTTTTATTCTACTGATAAATAGATTTAAACCATTCTGCATTAAAATTTATTTGAACGTTTGATAATGGAATAAATTAAAACTAAGTTTTTGACTTAAGTATGTTCTCAGTTTATGGCGCCGGACCCTGGACGAAAAGAACATTTGTAGGGTACTTTGAGGTCTTCAAAGATTATTTTAAAATCCCTCTGGCATGCAGCAATTATGAAGAAAAGTTAATAGACGAACACATTGCTATGGCCATATATAGCTCACCTGAGACTTCCGGGCAGATGGACTAGAAGAAATAAAACTTTGTACTATTTATCAACAAGAAAAGGGAGTAAAATCCTGCGAATTTCAGACAAAACATTTGTGACCAATCCGCATGATCAAATGAAATATTAAATTGCCTTTTATTTGTATTGCGTGTCATTTGAATGGCATATTTTGCCGATAATATGTTGAAATAATAATAATAATAATAAAAAAAACCCCGGACTCTTTCAAAAAGGGAGAGGGAAAAAGAAAAATTGGGAGAAGCAGTCTTCATAAGAAGCTTTTTAAGATATCCAAATAAACCGTAACAGACTTAAGCTTGTCCTCAAAAGTGGTGTATGTTTGGGGATGATATAGCAGTCTGTACACCGACCCCTATAGATAACCCATGTCTGGCATATGTTAACGCTAAGCACAAATTTTAAGTTTGTGGACACTTTTTAGTTTTGCTAAACCTCTGGACGTTTTCTCGAAACGGTAGAGGGAACTCCAGCGTTATGATAGGCCTACGATATGATGACTGGATCATTTGGGATAGATTTTAAAGTCACCACCGGGTATCTAAGCTGAAGAAATAAAATTCATTATTTAAATCATTAACTTATATGAATGTACTTGTTTTGTATATATAATAAAAGAACAAATAAATAGGTATTGATGCAAAAATCCGGAAATTGGTTCGGCTTTCTTTGTATATTAGTTCTGCCTATTTTAATCTGAGTCAATATTTCATTGTATTTTTTCAATGTTGGAAGCGTTTGAAAGATTCAAAATTCCACCGAGAACATGCCAACGAAAAATGGAGGATGTAAACATTTTTTTCTTCGGTTAAAAGATGCAGTTGAAAATGTATGTTCTACATTTAAACATGTTTTTACTAATTTGAATTTTGACGTAATGTCATGTCACTGATTTCATTTGATGATGTTTTAATTGCCGTAATTGAAGACTCAAATCATAGCAGACTGTCATTTTCTCTACAGTACTGCACTGTCTACTTATTGAAGTTATTCCAACATGTCCAAATTTAAAGGCTATAAAGCCAAGGACCGCTCGGAAATACTGCACTTTCCGGCACGGATACTGGTTATACCAGTATTCTTAAGAATACTAGATTTAAATTCGTTCCAGTGTTCTTCCAGTATTCTTCCAGAATTCTTTAATCAAGAATACTGGAAATACCAGTATCCTTGTGTAAAGATTTAATAATCGAAATTCTTAAATCAAGAATACTGGAAATACCAGTATCATCGTGTAAAGATTTAATAATCGAAATTCTTAAATCAAGAATACTGGAAATACCATGTACTGCAGTATCCTTGTGTAAAGATTTAATAATCGAAATTCTTAAATCAAGAATACTGGAAATACCAGTATCATCGTGTAAAGATTTAATAATCGAAATTCTTAAATCAAGAATACTGGAAATACCAGTATCAAATCTTTGTGTTAAGAATGAAATTGATTTTTTATCAAAAAATATTTTGTTTCTTACCATAGGTAAGGTTAAGTGGATTGGAATAAAGAGAAGACATGTATTTCTTGTCACTTACGTATTTTGAGACTTGTAAATTAATGTTGTGAAAAAATAAAAGTCATACATTTAAAATTCTGAAATCAAGAATACTGGAAATACCAGTATCATCGTGTAAATTTAAGATTTAATAATCTTTGATGTGTTTTTAAAAGCTTAATTAATTGTTTCTTAATGTTCTGGTGGCATACTGGATTTACAAGTATCTTTGTGTTAAGAATGAAATCGATTTTTTATCAAAAAATATTTTGTTTCTTACCGTAGGTAAGGTTAAGTGGATTGGAATAAAGAGAAGACAAAATGTATTTCTATGTCACTTACGTATTTTGAGACTTGTAAATTAATGTTGTGAAAAAATAAAAGTCATACATTTAAAAATATAGAATAAAAATGACAATTATGATTTTTCAAAGTAATGATAGAATTGTTACAGCGCCAAAAACTACTTTTCGAGCAATATGGTGGCCGTGAAAACGGCCGTTTGTAGTTTTGAGACATATCACACATTAAACAGGGTAAAATGTGGATATTTGCTCCAGAATGTTGGTAAATGTTAACTCAGCATTGCCTCCATACCGATCTCTCCACATGAATTCGTCCAAATAGGATGGCAGCATTTGCTCTGTTGTTCCCCTCATTGTCTTAAATCTGGCCTTGCATCTACCCCAGTATGATTCAATTGTTTGGGTATGGATATTTATAAGAATACTGGAAAATCCAGTATTATTAATTTAATTTCCGTGTCTGTTTCAAGAATACTGGAAAAACCAGTATCCTTGTAAGAATACTGGAAAAACTAGCATCCTTACAGGAATACTGGAACGAATTTGAATCTAGTATTCTTAAGAATACTGGTATAACCAGTATCTGTGCCGGAAAGTACAGTATTTCCGACCGCTTTTGTGGCACTATCGCACTGTTTGTTTTTATTCTTTCTGAGAAGTCTTTTCTCTTGTTACTCATATGATAATATCCAGTTTGTAGTAGTGGATAACACTAAAAATGGTAATGGATCCTAAAAGTAATTGAAACGGCGGGCTATATAATAGACCTGTTCATGATAATTACAGTTCTCATATGATAATATCCAGTTTGTAGTAGTGGATAACACTAAAAATGGTAATGGATCCTAAAAGTAATTGAAACGGCGGGCTATATAATAGACCTGTTCATGATAATTACAGTTCTCATATGATAATATCCAGTTTGTAGTAGTGGATAACACTAAAAATGGTAATGGATCCTAAAAGTACTTGAAACGGTGGGCTATATAATAGACCTGTTCATGATAATTACAGTTCTTGAGGTCAGACATCCGGTATAAGATAACGAGCATTCAGAAATTTGGGATAAAGCATCAGACTTTATAATGGAGAGCAATGCATATTCCAGGAGGAGTTTTGGTAAAAAGGAATAATTAAAATATTTTGTCATTATAATAAAACCCCTTTAGAAATGATACAGAAGAACTAAAGTTGTATTAACATTATAACGATAAACTCGAGTTTTACCCCAAGTGTCATGGCCAGACTCATTCCTCGGATATCTACATAGAGCAGTAGAGACACTCACAGTGACATTGATCACAACCACTTTGTACCCTTTGAGAATTTGTGTATGCGCAGCAGCCCTTATGAATGTTTAGCTGCAAATCTGAAAGTGGACTGATCTTTGATAATTGCAGATCAATGTACTGTAAGTTCAGGTTTGTAGCTAGCTGTCTGGAAATTGTAAAATAACAGTTCTAATGAAGATGTCTGCAAGTAAATTTGAGGAAATTGTAAATTCCTTTGTTGTCATATGTTTACTTAGACTAATCTAGTCTCTGATTACTCTCATTACTGATATATTGCAATACCAAAGATTGAAACCAGTACATGCACTGCTTCATACAAGGAAAGTACCCTCAAAATTTGTGTCCAATGATTCAGGCGAGATTCAGGAGTGATTTTAGAAATGCAACGATACACAATATCATGATATGATATATGCATCATGATGCATCACTCCTGATACATTACACATCAGGATACACCATTTTGATAAAAATTAAACATTATCAAAGCAAACTGAAACAGAACATTGTCAAAAAACCTTCAAAATGTAATACGGTACAGTCCAGCTACATGTAGATGTATTGTAATTTTTCAGGTTCCAGGTTTAAATTCAAGAATAATAGAATACACTGACATGTATTTTACAAAGGCCTGTATGAGCACAGATAAATTACCACCTGGATTTCCACTGTGATTTCGAGTGTTTTTCCCACTGACATGTTTTGTGCATTTTCAGGGTCAAGAATGGGGAATGGAATGGTAGCTCATTTTTGAATACTTAACTTAAATGAAGTTGTCCTGTGACTCATTTGGATTCATGCTTACAGTACAGTCCGGGTGGAACTTTGAATGCCCACTGTCCACAGTGGGCAGTCTACCTGAAATTTCAGTGGGTATTAGGAGTGGACATTTATGTGAGCTATCAAGCTGTCCACTTACCTGTATGTTAATTCTAACTGACTCTTATAAGAATGTCCACTGTGTCCAGTGGACTTTTTAATGCCCATTCTAAAAATGCTCACTGTGACCAGTGGGCAAATTAAGTTCCACCCGGACTGTACTGTAGCCTTAGGTTTTCTTTGAACTTCATAAATATTGATATTAGCATGGTGGTACCTCATATGGTGTGCCATGTTAGAAGTATTTCCACCTTTGTAGAATACATGTACAAAACAAGGATTACATGTTGTTTTTTTCGGCAGTATCTGGACTGGATTGAAAGCTGAAATGCTGCCAAATTTTTGATTTAAACTTAGGTAGTAAACACTTTAATCCAACACAAATATTACGATTGGTAACATTTTCCATAATGCATAAAAAACGTTTACCAGGTAGATTTTTTAGCAGTTGATATAAATTAAATGAAAAAATAAATATGGAATTTTACTGATTTCGTATAATATCGTAGACAAAGATTGGCGTAGCAAGTACCGAACATTAGCCAAATATCATGATATACGGTATTTCTGTTAATCGTTGTATCTCTATGTAATACCATTTCCAGTCTTAGGTATGTGACATATCAGTAATAGGCACAACCAGAGACTGCATTATTCAGTCTATAGACCTTATTACAAGGACCAGTAATGGTTGTGCACTAAGACTAAACATAAGATAGTTCAAAAGATCTGGCCAAATGACTTGCATTTGATAGTTATTTGAATGGTTGATGGTGGATGATTGATCAGAATGCAAACCTGTATGAAAACAGAAGTTTTCCTATCGCTGAAGAATAAGGGTTTCAGCATTTTCATAACAGACAATTAACATTTACTCATCAATTTTGTGACCTATATCTGAGTAAAGTGTTCATTTACCTAACTGACTATTCACAAAATTTTTGAGATATATGTACAATACTATGTATGTGATGTCACAATTTTGACTGCCAGTATGAATTTAGACTACACATGTATTTTTTGGAAAAAAATTGATATGCATGAATAGGTAAATTGTCACATTTTTAAAAAAAAAAAAAGGTTATATTTTTCAATGATTTTAAACAGAAAAGTATAAATGTTCTCCATTAAATACAACTATTATGTGAGTTTCTTATCTGAGTCCCTTTCATGTTTTGATGTTCTTAATAGAAAACTCTAATTTTCATGTATTTATTCTCAATTAAAAAAAATGCTGTTTTATTTCAATTAGTTGATAAGGGAGGGATGTCTTTGAAAATGGTAAAAATATCCCTGTTTCATTACAAAAGCTTTTATCTCAGTGCCTCAAATCTCAAAACTTCCCATAACTTATCTGAGAAATACGCCTTTGTTAATTATTTGCTTGAAAATTTCAGAAAAAAGTGAATAAGGTATACTCTACTTTTTATTCACTTGAAAAATAAAGATGTATATGTTATAATAAAACAGTTTTCAAATGCTTTTATGATAGTGAACTTTTTTTTCTTTTGTCTTATATACAGAGCATTTTCTTAAACTATGCCACCATCAGGTGTGTTTGATCGTACAATGGATGAAGAGGCCTTGCTTGAGGCAGAGATTGCACAAGAATTAGAATTAATAAATCTAGATGCAGGTGATGAAGCTAATAATGTCAACAATAACATCGAAGATTTCCCATCATTAGAAGATGAAAGTCTGGATGATGAAAGGGTATTGATTGATATATATGTCAAATTATATACATGTACATGTATATTTATTCTTGAAAGATTGTTTGATGATATATACATTACTTGTAGATTTCATAGGTCAGTACTTTTAAAGAAATTGACTTTTACCAAATTCTTCACAGTTAAATTCTTACTGGTATGTGTTTCTAATTAATACCTTAAATAGGAACAGTAATGTATTTTATGAAAATAAGTCTATAGCATATCATTCACAGAGCCATTCACTCCTATTTGGAAATGTATTTATTTTCAAAAAATAAAATTTTATGAAGTACAGTCGACTTTCCATTCTAGGAGCTTCCTGGAGAAGTTTCAGATTACGTAAAACGGATGCAGGAACAGACAGCTGCTTTTGAGAGAGAATTAGCTGAATGTGATGCATTGCTATACAGAGCAGATTCTTCTTTGAAAGGTAGGAATAAGGCAGAATTATCAGACAAAACTTGGGATATGATACTGATGTATAGATAATATTTGGAGGTCTCTTATATTTTATTTATATTGAGGTTCATTGGGCTAAGACACTGAGAACTAAGCTGTAGTAAGTAGTGTTAATTTCCTCTTTTCTGTCTTGGTTGGATTTGAGTGGAGATATATGCTGTGGTGTGGAATGATCTGCTTACAGGGTACCTGCCAAGTTTCTGCAGATTCTAAATAATTCCCTTCATGACATAGGCTCATATAGTCAGAAAATCACAGATTATCATAGCATAAGCCAAGAGGCAATTGAAATGCAAAAAGGAATGAAGTACAGACGTTTTAGTCTGCTTAATAGTCCTCACCTGTAAAACCGTGGGGGGCTATAGGTTAATCTGTCTGCCCGAGACACTTTTTTTTCTGGACTTTTTTTTAATCATTGAAGTTATTGTCTTGAAATTTGGTATATAACTTTGTATCAATGAGTTACAGATCAAGTTTGAGTTAGGTCATGATTGATCTATATTTGGAAGAGTTATGGCCCTTGGATTTAGGGATTTTACTGTTATGGAAACCAGTGGGGGACATGCCTTGCTTCAGCAATACTCAATATGCTAGTTATTAATGAGATCAGTATTGAAAAAAGAAAAAAAGTCAACTTATAAAGATAGTGTTAAAGCATTAATTTATTTTGTTCATTTTCCTATGGATGTTCTTGTGAATTGGATAGTTATTTATATTGCGAAACATTTAAATAATGTATAAATGATGTTTTTGGCTGGATTCAAAAGCAATTCTGGCCTATAGATTCGCAATGGCAAATGTCTATATGTCAGTCTTGTCTGTCCATCAGTATTTTAGTTAAGTTTCTGGTTGAAACAAAATCTCAGCAACCAAGAGGAGTATAAACATAATACTTCACACATAGGTTTCTTATGACCAGAGCTTTTAAATTATACCATAACTTTTATCCTAGCGACCTGAACTTTGTACTTTTACCTACTTTTAAGACACTTATTTCGGCTATATCTTTTGAATCAATAGGTATAGGGCATTGATACTTCACACATAGATTCTTTAAGACCAGGGTCCGGCGCAATAAACTGAGAATATACTTAAGTCAAAAATTCATATTCTTCTGTTCATCAATCACAGAAATAATAACTGGGATTTGGATTTTATTTAGTTATATTCTACTGATAAATAGAATTAAACCATTCTGCATTAAAATTTATTTGAACGTTTGATAATGGAATAAATTAAAATGAAATTTTTGACTTAAGTATATTCTCAGTTTATGGTGCTGGACCCTGAGCTTACAATTAATACCTGACTTGACCTTGACCTTGGTTAGAATTTACTTTGAAATTCGTCCATACTGTTTTTAGTGGTTTCTTGTTTATTATAGACTGCTTAAGTGTCAAATGATGAAAGGGAAAGAATCTGGATTTCAAATCAAATGAAATCTACAATAAGAATGAAGAATTTTATCTTTTATTTTTCTCTAAAATGGAATTAGACATTGAATATGACTAAACTGACCAGACAAACACCAAATAATAACATTGTTAAGCTTTCATAGTTTTATTTGACTTCCTGTCAATATAGTAATAACACAAAATCACAAATTCAAGAAATATAAACAAAATCTCATATATCTATAGCAGAATTAGACAGGACACATGGTATTTATGGTTGACTATATAATTTTCAAAATGTAATTTGAAAAAAAATTTGGGACGGGCATGAAAAATTGGAGCACATAGGGATGAAAATCTGAGGAGTTGTTATTATGGCCTAAGGGATATTGAAACACACAATCTGTACAGTGCAGCCCAACTGCTGTGGAAATTTCACACTAGTAGTATTGGTCCTTGACTGTATGCAAATTTGAAAATGCACAAAATATAGTGATGTAATACAATGTATGAACAGGTAAATTAACACCTAAATTCTCATTTGTGTTTTGTGATTATTTTTTTTATAGATTATATTCAAAATTTCCAATATGTCATATGATCACATCAAGATTTTGCAGTGCTCTGTTTACTTCAATCTTATTCCTTTGTTGTTGATTTCTTTTTTTGTAGAATCTAATTCAGTGGTACCAGTAGGAGGTGAAGAAGCCATGATAATAGAGTTAGCAAGGGAGCGAGGAGAAAGTCCTACTGCATACAGAAACAGGGTAAGAATAGCTGCTGTTTTTAATACAGTTGATTGATTGATTGATTGGTGTTTTACGTCGCTTTCAACAATATTTCAGTTATATCGCGACATGGAAGCAGGAGGTTACCAACCTCTTTAACATAGTGGCGCAACCCGGGAATCGAACCCGGATCGTCAGCGCCGCAAGCCAAGCGCTTAACCACTACACCAAGCCTGCCCCTTTTTTAATACAGAAAGGAGGCAAGTGTACTAATAGAACAATACAGAAACAGGGTAAGAACAGCTGCAGAAAGAAGGTAAATGTATTAATAGAAAGATACAGGAACAGGGTAAGAATAGCTGCAGAAAGAAGGCAAGTATACTAATAGAAAGATACAGAAACAGGGTAAGAACAGCTACAGAAAGAAAGCAAGTATACTTAATCTAATAGAACAATGTCGAAACAGGGTAAGAATAGCTACAGAAAGAAAGCAAGTATACCAATAGAACAATGTAGAAACAGGGTAAGAATAGCAGCAGAAAGAAGGTAAGTATACTAATAGAAAGATACAGAAACAGGGTAAGAATAGCTGAAACCTTCAGAACATAGTTATAGTTTTAAGATATACTGAATATATAAATTTTAAAGCCTCATAAATTTAAAAGAAATTTTTTTTTCTCATTTGATAGACTAAAATAAAAAAAAAGTTTATTGACTGAATGTTTGATAGCTGTGACACTTAAAAGTCAATAACTTGAAATATAAGGGATCTATAAATCACTGTGAAGTGTGGTAGGTCTGAGATTTTGAAGTTTCTCTGTTATTGATAAGATGATTAGAATGGTTGTTGAGACTTCAAGTTTTTTTGATATATGGTGCGTTTTCTTCATCTAAGTTTCCAAAGTTTAATTGTATGTACTAAACCTAGTAACCTACTTGTTTTAATTTCTAGCGTGCAATGTAATGTCTTATTACACCAGTACAACATGTTGATATAGAATTTTATGTTATTTTTGTTCATGATTAGATTTTGGAGGAAATGGAGAAAGAAGAACTCGACCTCAGTGATGAGCCTTTTATAACAGGAGATGTTGTTGGATTGAATGAAAATGAAGAGAAAAGTAACTACTGACATAATTAATACATTGTTCATAATGTTTACAGAAAAAATATCTTGTATATATATGAGATGACCTGTTCATTGTTACGAAAGGTGTTGGAGGTTATGGACAAGAAGTAGTCCACAATATACAATATATGATAAATGAAGTAATTTCAAATTTTCATATATCCAAACAAATGGTAATACAAAGTCGTAGAGCTCATAACATTGTGTTGTTTTTCTTCTCTTTATATTACATTAGAATAATCAACTTTTTAATGTACATACTCTGCCTATCAATCATTAAAATGATTTATAGATAAAGTTGCCCTCTAAATTCTTTCCTATAGCTGGAGCGAGTAAAGCTTTGGTGTTACTTGATGAAAGGACACTGGAGTTCCAGCGCATGTTCAGAGAGGAGATGAATTTGTTAGAAAAAAGGCAAAAAGAGAGGGAAGAATACTTGAAAATGGTAAGTTTTTATTATCAAGGTAAGATGAAGACATGTACCTAAATGAAAATTATTTACTTCAACTCTGTTGAATATAGTGAAACTGGGTAATTTTTATTAATTTGCATTTATAGTAATGGTGTGAATTTATTTTTGTAATGATGATCAGTCTGATTAAAACACTATCTTTATTCAGCTTATCTATTTGTCCCATTGCGGATGAAGATCTGGCGAAACCCCATAAGGGGTCATTTTCTGGTCAACTCTGATTTTCAGCCAATAAGTGGATTGGCTAGAAATTCCTAGGAATGAAATTAACATCCCCTGCTGTCGTATATTTTACTTCCATGTAAGTGTGACCTACAAGGTAGTTTTTGAACAGTGTTTGGTACATATTGCATCACTTGCCTAGCTGAGTCATCGATTGGTGATGGAAAATAACGGTTTCGGTGACTGAAATGTTATCAGAGTTGACCAAAACATGACCCTTTTACAGGATTTCACCAGATCTTTGTCCGCATTGGGACAAATAAAGAAGAAGAATAAAGATATGGTTTTGATCAGATTGAATGATGATTTATTTTATAAATAATGCAATTGATTCAGATCCCATACCAGAAATTATAAGTAGCATTTAAGTAAACAATTTTTATTTCTGTAGTATTTTCAATCTTTCCATAAATATTCCCAATAGGAATAGTAAGACCCATGCTTAGTATATAACATACAATTGAAAAAATGCAAAGAAGATTAATTTTCTAATATTCCTCCATAGGAAATCGAAGAAGAACGAAAAAAAGAGAAACAAGAAACCGAAATCAAGGAAGAAAAATGGAAAGAAAAGTTTGAAGAGTTACGTAGAGAGGAAACAACTCTGAAAAAAACAAGAGAGGTAAGTTCCAATACATAGCAGTTGCTTTCCTGTATATCATCATTATCATTCACATGGAGAAAATTTAATGTTCATTTAAAAATACCATTCCTGATTGACATTTTACTGTTACAAACTTATAAAAACTACTTGTCGTATTTGATGCCTTTCAACCTTTACTAAATGTATGTTGTGTTGACATAACACACTTGGTTAGGTGCTTTGCTCATGACCAAGAGGTCCCAGGTTTGAATCCCATTGGTGATTTCTTGGTTTCCTGTCTTTCGGATAAGACAGCGAAAACTGAGTTCCCTTGTCACGTTAGATGTGGCACGTACATGTATGAGATCCCTCACTGCGAGGGTGGATCTGTTGCATAAGTCTAACTTTCTGTGCATTGCATCAGGCAGATACTGTCATCATATAGGTGCAGTTATCTTGATGAGACATAAAACAGGAACCAAACAAACTCTGGAAATTAATTTCACTCTGAATTTACTACTGTGACATTAAGTAGAACCATATACGATGAAGTCATGATGGTCTTACTTGAAGTACAATCATTGTTAAAATGACTTCAGGATTTTACTTATTTCAAACATCAAAATATTAAATAAAAAGTGGGAAATTTTGAGACATGATAAACTAAATTAGTTATGATTAAGAGCAAGTGAGTGGTAATCAACAAAGAGCAAATAAGTGGTGATCAACTAATAGCAAATAAGTGGTAATCAACTAAGAGCAAGTAAGTTGTAATCAACTAAGAGCAAGTAAGTGGTAATCAACGAAGAGTAAGTAAATGGTAATCAACTAGGAGCAAGTAAGTGGTAATCAATTATATATAAAGGTCTGTATGGATGTAGTGGCCTTAGGGAACTTGTTTATTTGTCCATCAGCTCTTTGATTGTGGTGCAATAACTCGTAGGGTTTCTGCATACAAGTTTCATTTCATATTCAGATGCAGAAGAATGATTGGTAAAAAATACCTATAGATTTCAAAGTCACAGGTCATGGACAAATAGCTGGGTTCTATCAGACTTTGTTATATTTAAATTTGCATCTATAAGTTTTAGAATGAAAATTTTCAGTAACAGTAATTGGGGTAAACACACACAAGAAAATCACATAAGTGCAAAAATTTTAATAGAATCACTGAAAAATATCAACCAGATTAGTAGTTTTGGGTTTTATAGACTATATGCAGGATTGTGATCACTGATTGACAGTTTTGACACATGCATTTATAGACACCATTCGTTTGTTCTCCAGTCGGCCTAAGTTTAGTACAATATACTTGGTAGGTGAATAACAAAAAATCATGAACGGAATGGTTATTTGTGATCATGTGTATTACATATACATATATTATACTTCATTCATGATTTTGTTGACATGATTAAAATACTAAATACCGAAAGTAACATAAGTTTTCCTAAATACAGAATATATTAAACATAAATTCATATATGGTGTATTTGCTTGAAAATTATGATGCCAGCTGAGATGGATTGCTTTATCTGATATCTTTTTTGCAATATCTGTTGTTGAATACTTACAGATAATGATGCATTAATACTTGTATTTCAGGTAGAACAAGAGAAGTTTGAAGAAGAAGCAAAACTTAGAGAACAAGAGATCAATGTGGAATTAGAGCAATTTCAGGTAAATTAGTTATATAACTGTTCTTTTAATGCATTGAATATTTATTAGTTATTTCTTGATGTAGTCTCTGAAGACACATAGGATCTTTATTCCCTTATCTGTATGTCTGCCTGTTTATGCTTTAATTCTAATGTCACACCTCTGTTTTTAGCAATCTTTGCTGGTGATCCAAGTATTTCTTGGAATACAACACTTGAGCTCTGAGCCTGACAGCCTTGGTCAAGTCAGACCACCTTGAGTGCAAGGTCTTGGGTCATCAATTTGCCATATTGACCTCCAAGGGAGTAATTAATAGTATATTATTATTTTACCTCATGCCTAAATTATTTCACTGATATGGTGACAACATCAGACTGATGTATTCTTCAAAATGTTTGATCTGTGCAGCAGACTGCTCTACAGGACTGTAGTGAAGGATATTTCACATGACTGTATCTACCTTGACATTAAGCCATGGTCTCTGCAATATCTCCCTGGACACTGGGTCCTGGCCCCTACAATATCTATCTTAAATCTGGGCCCTGGTGTTTATAATATCTACCTTGACACTTGGCCTTGTTCTCTACAATATCTATCTTAAGACTAGACTATGGTCTCTACAATATCTACCTTGATCTCTACAATATCTACCTTGACACTGGGCCCTGGTCTCTACAATATCTACCTTGATACTGGGCCCTAATCTCTACAATATCTACCCTGACACTGGGCACTGGTCTCTACAGTATCTACCTTGACACTGAACCCTAATCTCTACAATATCTACCTTGACACTGGACCCTAATCTCTACAATATCTACCTTGACACTGGGCACTGGTCTCTACAGTATCTACCTTGACACTGGGCACTGGTCTCTACAATATCTACCTTGACACTGGGCCCTGAGATCTACAATATCTATCTTAAGACTAGACTATGGTCTCTACAATATCTACCTTGATACTGGACCCTAATCTCTACAATATCTACCCTGACACTGGGCACTGGTCTCTACAATATCTACCTTGACACTGGGCCCTGGTCTCTACAATATCTACCTTGACACTGGGCCCTGGTCTCTACAATATCTACCTTGACACTGGGCCCTGAGATCTACAATATCTATCTTAAGACTAGACTATGGTCTCTACAATATCTACCTTGATACTGGACCCTAATCTCTACAATATCTACCCTGACACTGGGCACTGGTCTCTACAGTATCTACCTTGACACTGGGCACTGGTCTCTACAATATCTGCCTTGACACTGGGCCCTGAGATCTACAATATCTATCTTAAGACTAGACTATGATCTCTACAATATCTACCTTGACACTGGGCCCTAATCTCTACAATATCTACCTTGACACTGGGCCCTGGTCTCTACAGTATCTACCTTGACACTGGACACTGGTCTCTACAATATCTACCCTGACACTGGGCACTGTCTCTACAGTATCTACCTTGACACTAGGCACTGGTCTCTACAATATCCCCCTTGACACTGGACCCTGGTCTTTCCAGTACATGAATCTACCTTGACACTGGACCCTGGTTTTTACTTTTTTATCCAAAAGATGACATGGATGAGACACCAGTAGGGTTTTACCTGGAACTTCTCAACCCTGAACCATACATTTTACCTAATGATCTTTAACAGATCATATCTGTACCAGGTATTATAACAAGTGTCTTGATATAAGCCTTATAAATTTTTACCAATTAAGACCAATTTTGAATCACACAATATATTTCAGATGAAATTAGAGCAGCTTGAGGCTGAAACTGAACAAGAGAAAGAAAGTTTTATTAAAGAGAAAGAGGAAGAGAATAAGAGACGAGAATTACTGGAGGAGAAGAGTGCAATACGGATCCAGTCTCATTACAGAGGGCATGTGTAAGTAACATAGTCCTGAAACAGGATATACACTCACATTCAGGCCACCCTCTGTCGAATACAGTTTACTCTCATTAACTTGATTTAGATGGGACTAAGGGGAATGGGTTTTACAGGATTTCAACTTTTAATAAAACTTGAATCAGAATCTTAAAAAATTCATCTTAATCAGAAGTTTCATTTATCTATGTGTAAGTAAATGACAGCCAACATTTATTGTATTTATCTGAGGCTGATTGCCTATGAAAGTATAAGAAAATTATGTATATCATTTTTAGCAGTTTGGTTAATTTTTTAATATATAAGCAAACTTGAAGATTCTTTGGAATACATTTTCTATTGATATTTCTTTTATATTTTCTATTATATATGTATCCATTTACGTAAATTATCTAAAAAGATAATTCATGGTTAGCTTGTAAACCAGTTCATCAGAAAAAAATTATTATGTTGCAGCTAATAAAATTCAAATATTTAATTGAAGAACAGGACTTACAGTATATGTATTGCACAAGCACATCTTGCTCTTTTGTAGTGTTAGAAAACAGTACAGTGAAATCTTAAAGGCCAAGGAAGAAGAGCGCAAAAAGAAATGGGAAGAAGAGAGAATTCAACAGGTGGAGAAAGAACTTGAAATACAAAGAGAACAGGAGAGGTACATGTATATTGAGAGAATTATTTTTCAATATGTACATGCAGTTGATAATTAATGTATTTGATTTTACATTGATCTCAAGTAAAAAAAAGTGCTATTTATACATGTAGTACATTTTATATATGTAATTGATATGTTGATATTTCATTGCTCTTGTATAATCTATAGGGGCTCTATATAAGATTAAATAATCCATACCTGTAATGTAATTATTGAATGTCTGATTATTTTGAAGAAAAAGGAAAGAAGAAGAGGAGAAATTGAAAAGAGAAAAAGAGGAGGAAAGGCTTAAGAAAGAAAAAGAAGAAGAAGAGAGACTAGAACAAGAAAGGCTTAGAAAGGAAAAGAAAGAGAAAGAAAGACTAGAGAAAGAAAAACAAGAAAAGGAGAAAGAAGAGGCAAGAATTAGAGAAGAAAAAAGAAAGGAAGAAGAAAGGAAAAAAGAAGAAATGAGGTTGTTTAGCAATTCAAATTTCAGACATGAATAATATTTAAGAAGTAATGGTTGTACTGATACCCATTCATGAAAAGGTAGAATGTGACATCAAATCATTGTTTTTACAAAGGAAAGATTTTTACAAATGAACACAGCTGATCTGCAATGCACTGAGTTACATGAAATCTGTTGTTATATAGTCACTGTTCCAGATATTTATGTTTTATTTCTTACATAAAATATTGAAAGAATTCTTAAAGCCTTTGATTTATTATAAGCTTAAAAATCTGAAAATCTGAAAAAATCAAAAAGTTTTCATCTATAAGGGAATTTAATTTATAAACTAACAAGTTTAATGTAAATATTTTAACTTTATCATTCATTTTTGTCTAAAGGAAAAAAGAAGAGGAAAAGCGTAGGGAAGAAGATAGATTGAGAGAGGAACAAAGGAAGAAAGAAGAAGCTGAAAGACTGAAATTGGAAAAAGAGATGCAAGAAGAAGAAATAAGGAAACAGAAGGAGGTAACATTGATTTATAATAACCTATTTGAAAGGCCCACATGAATCTGTACTGAAGGTGGAAGTTTCTCAGACTGAAAACACTCTCCTTGCAAAATAAACATGAAAAACTGAATTTGATGACTTCTTCAGTTAGAAAAGGTTGATTGATTGATTGATTTTTGTTTAACGTCACACCACGAATATTTCACGTATATGGTGATCGCATCTGCCTGATACAGGGCATACAAATTTTGACCTTTGTAACGGACCAACCCGAAGCAGTAAGGGATCTTTAACATGCCATGCATACCACGACACGGGGCCTAGGTTTTTACTATCTCATTCGAAAGACAGGACACCGGCATGACCAGAGCTGGACTCAAACCCCGGCCTCCCGATCAGGAGGCGAGCATAATACTGCTAGGCCACATTGGCTTTCAGTTAGAAAAGGTATTAACTTTTTTAAAATGTATCATTAAAATGGATAAATTTGTATTATTAGGAAGAGGAAAGAAAAAGATTAGAAGAGAAAAAGAAACAAGAAGAAGAGGAAAGATTAAGAAAAGAAGCTGAAGAAAAAAGGAAAGCTGAGGAAAAAATACAGAAGGCAAAAGAAGAAAAAGAGAGAAAGGAAGCAGAGGAAAGGCACCACATAGAAACTCAAAGACAGAAATTAGAAGAAGAAAAGAACAAAAAAGAGAGATTAGTTAATAAGTCAAAAGATTTTGTAAGAAAGTCTCAGAATAAAGTGCCAACAGAAAATAATACAGCTGGAGTGATAAAAGATAAAACATTTGTTAGTGGTAGAAGTACTGACAAAACATTTGTACTGAATGATGGTGGTAATCAGGAAGAGGACAGTGATGGAGATCAGGACCTAGATATTGACCTCCAGAAAAGGTTAGGTTTTATATATTCTGGTATCCTGCCATTACATTGAATACAAAGAAATGTGAAATGTTCATTTGGTGCCAATATTTGCTGCCGTTGCCAAATGAGAATATGCTGTTGTAATGATCAATATTTACAGTATGACATTGTATGTATGTAACCAACAAATTTCTGTCAGTTACCAAATATGCTAGTATTGAATGCAGTGGCAACAAGAGTTGACTGTAAGATACAGTTTTGTGTAAATGTAAAGAAAGAAGAAGCACTCTGTCTGTCTGTCTGTTTGTCTGTTTGTGGCAAAAAAACCTTCCACTGTAAGAGATAAGGGTTTCATATTTCTCATGTGTATTCTTGGTGACAAGATCTCTCCATTGGTACAATACCTTTTTACCTTGTGAACTTGACTGTTACCTTTGACCTACATTTCAAAAACTTAAACATGGGTTACAACTTTTGAATCATAGGAGTTAGGGCTTTCATATTTCACATGTGTATTCTTTGTGACAAGACCTTTTCGTCAGTACAGTCATTTTTGACCTTGGTATCTTGACCTACATTAAAAAACTTTAAAACAGGTTATATATTTTGAATGGCAAGTGATAGGGCTTTCATATTTCACATGTGTATTCCTTGTGACAAGACTTTTTTGTTGGTACCTTGTGACCTTGTCCTTGGAGTTTGATATAGTTTTAGGATAACAACTTATACTGAAAAAGTTGCCATCAAGAGCAGTCATATTTTACAAATACAGCTTGTTATTTTGAAATCTATATGAATAAATTAAATATAAATCTGCTACAAAAAATATATCATTTAAGTAATAAAATTATTCATAGTGAAACAAATGATCCAAAACCGTGTAGTCTTTCTATGCCTTGTAGTCCAAGAGGTCAAAATCAAGCTGACAATGTTACATTTGTCTTTGAAATTTATTTAAGTAGCTATATCTTATGAAATGCATCACAATTTTGTGGGACGGATCTATTGTGGTGAATATGCACATGAGTATGATTTTGAGAGAATTTCTTACTACTATTATTCATTATATATTTTATGTTTTCAGGAATAAAGCTGTAAATTTGATGTTGGATGGATTACCACAGTCATTGGAAGGGAAGCGTTTACAATGGATAAAGGATTGCCTACCATGGAGGTAACACACTTAGTTGGTCATTTATTACCATACCTCTGAGAATTGGAGCATATTGTTTCTTGTTTTTCTGTCTGACTGTTGACAACTTTAACTTTGACTATGATTTTTGAACAATATGTGTTTGAGACTTCATATGTGGCATGGACATTTCAAAAGTGAAGTTCATTTAAATAGGTCAAGTATATTTGACCTGGATTATTTCAAAATAGCTGACAAAAAGTGCATTGTATTTCAAAAATAGATTCTAATCATCAATTTTCTGTTTTCACTTTCATTAGTATTATTCATTTAATGTAACATTTCTCAACCCGATGTAATTTGGTACATGTATCACTGATAATAATCTAGCACTTTTCCAGCAGCATTATGTGATTCTATCAGTTGATAGACACTGACCAAACAGCATTAATTTTAAAAAACAGATTATTCATCAATGCACATATCACTAGTATTAAAGATTATAGTAATATTGTCTTGTCATAGTTTTAATTTCTGTAACATTTTTTAGCAAAATCAGTAACGAACCGTGGAAATTAAAGGCATCATCAACAAAGAGAGCCATGCGAAGACCATCTTCAGCCAAGAAGTTATCTCCCTTGGACGAGCAGATCATATTATCAGCAGCACATGCTGATACCTTAAGACAGGTTAAAACTCTCTTGCTGAATTCACACTTAAAGTACTTACAGTATTATGTGAAGATAACTAGTGGCATTAATAATTATAGCTTAGATTCCAAATTTCAAAGCATTCACTTTATAACTTTTTATCAAAATGGATTTCTTTTTCATTGAAATAAATTTATTTAAGTTTTTTTAGCAACCAAAATTACATTTCGCTTTATCACAGAAATAATACTGGTAAGAAGAAAAGAACCGATAAAGGATGATATTTGTCAAAATTATTTCAAATCTGTGTCATCAACACAGGTTTCCACAGTAGAGTTACATGATCTACCAGGGACGTCCATTACAACTCTAGGTCAGTGCTGGGGCCTGAAACATTTGACAATGAACAACTGTAACCTGACAGTGATAGAGGGTCTACAACAGTGTAAACAGCTGCAGTCTGTAGACTTCAAGGTACCAGTGATAGGGGTGTGGTTTAAAATTACAAAATATGGTATTATAAGCATAAAACATGAGCAAACATATATAGGAAATACATAATTCTATATACAGTCACATCTGCCTTAACAGCTCCCTCTGGTAAGTAATCATCTGTTTTCACATTCACCTTTCTCTGGTATTAACTACCAATGGGTTATGCAAAATCAGCTTGTATTAAGAGTCCATCTGCCTTAAGAGATCTCTTTTCCACCTTTCTTTTCATAGTCACTTAAATCCAGTTGTAATAATATCTAATACATCTGTAAATGTAAAGTAGTATTCATAGGAGGTGGTCATATCCAAAATGTTTAAAGATGACAAATAGCAATCTGATTTGTAAAATTGAACATTTTATTAAAACTGTACAAATTTTAATTTCTTACATGTTGATATGTTGCTCCCATGATTTATAAAGAAACAGATTTTAGAAAGCAAGTACACATAATGTGGTATTATCATCTACTAGATGTATGCGTGTTGGTTGTTTGGACTTTCTTATAGATGCCATTATGACAAAGAAGTGTAAACCCTTAGATAAATAAAAATATGTAAAGTTAGAGACAATTGTATTCATATGTAAGGTCTTCAATCTGAAAATTTAAACATATTTCCTGAATGAAAAACTATATATCAGGTTTATACTGCTCTGTTTACTAAAGAAAGTAATAATGGTATGTTTTACATTACAGGATAATTTTATAGAATATATTGACCTTAAGGATCTAGGTAACATATCATATATGGACCTATCGAGGAATAAGATAAGCGTTATACATGGACTTGCAGGTTGTACCAATGTCAGATGGCTAGATCTGTCTCATAACAGGATCACAAGGCTTGGTTAGTGTCTTAAAAATTGTATGATATGACAAATCATTAGATGTGACATCCCTAAACAACAAAATAAAGGTGTCAGCTATTATATAAAATCAACTAATATTGTCTGTCCCTCAGAAATATGAGGTTTGAATTGTGCTCTACAGGAAAAACTATTCAATGACATAACCAGAAGTGGGTCATTAAGGTAGATATCTTTTATATAGTAATGTATGTTTCACCTGTCAGTGAAAGTTAATAATGGAAAGTTCTTCTAGCTGATGGAGAAAGTGTATTACATTGATTAATGTCTGCAAATTCATTCTTAATGTCTTTAGTTCCTTTATTTAGTTTACTCTTGACAAGTGAAGCTAAGGGGACCATAGAGAAATTGTAGCAGTATATGGAGTTACTTAAAATCAACTTCAGTACAATTGATATGGGACTCAAATTGAATTCAGAACTTTGAAATATTCATTTTTGAGTAAACAGAATCATCTGTACTGATCACTAATTTGCATGTACATGTATTTCTACATTCGGAATAAAGTGATTTATTTGATTTTAAAGGAGGGCTTGATGCCTTAAGAAGACTTCATACCCTGAACCTTTCCCACAATCAGCTGATTACAACGTCATGTATGAATGACACTCCTACAGTTCAGAAGCTTGATCTATCCCATAATCACTTGCAGAAACTTGAAGACCTAGATAAACTCTGCCTTCTGCAGAGTCTCAATGTGTCGGCAAACAACTTGTTACAGGTACAGTATGACACTAACTGTTCTTAGGCCTGAAATGAAGATGATTGGCTCAAAGAGTATCGTTTGAAGAGAATGATTATTGCATCCACCTATAATGACTAAAATAATTTTCTTCTTTTGGAAGAGGTGTCTGCTTTAATTTTTTTTAGACTTTTTTTGGAGTTTATTTTTGTATACAATATTTACATAATACATGGTAAACTTGTAATGGTTTCAAATGAAGATCTACAGTATAGATGTAGATTCAGATGTATTGATTGAAAAATTAAATTGATCATATATGACACTGATTTGTCTCATTGCTTTTACCATTTAAATGATCGTAAATTTTTCAGTTCCCTGTTTTGCACAATCATGTGCTTCTGCAGGAAATAATCCTTGAGGACAACAGCATTACGGTGCTGGATGAGCTTAGGAACTTGTGGCTCCCCCTACTACATAATCTAAATGTCAGTCAAAATAGGTAAATACCAAGAGATCCATAAAAGTGTATGTAATCACCCAAATGTTCAAACATGACTTTAATCTATATGAATTGAAATTTGTACATTACAAAAAATATGTCTACATACGTATATGTAAATTTGTACATTAAAAATTATGTGTGCACATAGGTTTATGTAAATTTGTACATTAAAAATTATGTGTGCACATAGGTTTATGTAAATTTGTACATTACAAATTATGTGTACACATAGGTTTATGTAAATTTGTACATTACAAATTATGTGTACACATAGCTTTATGTAAATTTGTACATTACAAATTATGTGTGCACATAGGTTTATGTAAATTTGTACATTACAGATTATGTGTGCACATAGGTTTTTGTAAATTTGTACATTACAAATTATGTGTACACATAGGTTTATGTAAATTTATATACATCTTTTAGCATTAGCAGAGATATGGTTTAATAAACTAATAATTGTATGATCATAATTTTACTGAATACTGATTTACTAGTACTAAACTAATATATGTAAGACTTTTTTATATGAGCAGCAGAATTTTATGATTATTATTGCATCTATATTTGTTATTGATGTTCACAGGAAAGTGTTTTGTTTTATAAGATTTTAAATAAAACAATGGAAAATTATAATCCTAAAATCAGTTATTTATCTAATTCTTTTATTCAAAATGAAAAATGTAGACATTTAATTAATCTGCACTTTATTCTGGATAGAATAGATTTTACTTTATTTGCCTCTCTAGAGTGCAAGTATTTTTATGCCCCCAGATTGATAGATCGGGGGCATAGTGTTTTTATCCTATCTGTTGGTCTGTTTGTTTGTTCGTCTGTCTGTTGTCAACTTTAACCTTGGCTATAACTTTTGAACAGTGAGGGATAGAGACTTCATATTTGACATGCGTACTCAACTAATGAAGCCCATGACTTTCATGCTAAAATAATTTTTAGACTTTGGTGCCACCGAGGGCATTAGTGTTTCACAAATACAGCTTGTTTTATTCAGAAATTTGTGAATACATGTACTTACTATTTGATGTTAATGTACATGCATATCTTTTCAGCATTGAGGAATTAATTTCTCTGGAATGCTTCCACATTCTTAGGACTTTAGATGTCAGTACTAATCAGATTCTAGGTAAGATTAGGGGCATTCTGCCCATAATAATATTTCTTTCTGTATACATTTATTTAGTTATTATTCAGAGTTTTCAAGAAAATTTATTTGAAAATTGAAAAATGGGGGTATACAGTTTTACAATAGTATGTAAGGTCATAGGGAATTGGAATCGGTGATATGTCTAGAACTTGTTATTTGAAGCAACAGTTTTTTCACCAGATGCCAACCCTTTGTAAAAATCCTGATTCTTATGTCAGATGTAATCATACTACAAAGTCTGTGAATCATAGCAACATATTATAAAGATAATTTTCTACCTATGAGAACTTGTGGAAGCTTCACTGTCTTTTTTGTGAGAGAATAATTATTAAATGCACAAAGCAGTACAGGTGACTGAGAGGGCTGACATATACCAGTTAGGTCTCTGAATAAATATAATCTTATCTTGTATTTCATCTCATCTAATATTTGGGCTTTCTTATATTTGTCTCATCCTATCTTATCTTATCTTAAAATTTAAACTTTATTTATTTTACAACGATTAAGAAACAAGTTAACAACTTATATAAATCTTGCTCGTTGGCACAGATTTTGGCGTATGGGTGTCGTGTTTGTGTGTTTGTATCTTACCATGTCTTATCTGTTTTGTTTTCTTATCGTATCTTGTCATACCTGTCTTGTTTTATGTTATCTTTTCGTATCTTGTCTTATCTTTTTTGTTTTATCTTATTTTATCATATCTTGTCTTATCTTACCTGACAGTGGATTTGCCTTTCATCAAGGGGGTGATGATTATGAGATTGACATTAAGAAATAAGTTTGAAAGTACTCAGACAATGAAATATATACATATACATTATCATTATATATACATATACATTATCATTATATATACATATACATTATCATTATATATACATTATCATTATATATACATATACATTATCATTATATATACATATACATTATCATTATATATACATATACATTATCATTATGTTTAAAAAATGTATCAAAATAATCGTGACATTGAAATTTCATCATATAGCTATAAATAGGTAATAGAGGTGTTTGCAAAAACTCCGCTTACCATCAGTGATTTGCATACAGTAATTTGTATTTTCATACATAATGATAGCATTTATTTTTTACATTTAACTGCAGAAGAACAGTCGGTTCTAGTTCCTGTTTATTCTGTTTTCAGATCCTGATAATCTGTTAGAGTCTATCTGTAGTTGTTCGTTTCTAGAGAGTATCTCAGTATCTAGTAATCCAGCTGTAGAGGGATCCCAGCTGAAGTAAGTTAGATACTTTATACAGATTGTCTACTATTTTATTATTTATTGCATTTTATAAAAAGGTATTGAATTGAATAATAATTATTAAAAAGATTTCAAGATATACTTTCAAATGCACACCCAATAATCAATGTTCTGTTTGTTTTATTATTTTATGTCACTCTGAGATTATTTCACTTCTATGATGAGGACACCTGTTTGGAACATGACCTCATAGTTTTAGCCCATGTAACAGACAAAAGCCAAAGGTGACGCTAACCAATGGTTAAATTTCATCTGACTATATTTATGAAATAAGAAGTCGTTAAGTCCTGAAGAACAGATAGACACAGACTGACAGATGATGATAGATCATCATAGAAAAATCCAAATGGACATTGGGAATTACATCCAGGTTATATATCAGAAATCCAAATGACCAAGTACCATTTTATAGAGAATGAAGTTTGGGCATTTTTTAATATCTGAATACCAAGATCTAAGAGTTATCCAACATGATCCAAAGATTCTTGTGTTGATTTCATGTTATATGTGTTAGAAGTTTAAAACTAAGAACTTATATCGTATCAAGTTAAATACAGAACTCCCTTGGTAACATCTGAGCTTTCTTGTGGACCACACACAGTAGTAATTTGAACAGTCACTGTGATGAATGGGGCATGAAGTCACTAACTTCTTTTCTAGTACTAATAAGATTTCAAATTTATGTTTAAATAATTTCATTCCTTTCTATAGGCTGTCCGAGAAGTTGCCACGACTTTGCTGTATAGATGGTGCTAGTATTAAGACCCCTCCTACTCCCTTAAAACCTAGTAATGGTTTTCAGGCAATGTGTATATCACAAGTGCAACTTTTCCAGGACATAAATAATAGATTTCAGCAGGATTTGAAGTAAGACTTTTTGAATAATTCTAGTAAGTGTAAAATGATCTTAGTGAACTTTCATACCACATGTTATAGCACAGTAAGGAGAATTGGATTTTAGTGAGGAAAGATGTCTTGTAGAATGGCACTTTTTGTCAGACTGGGAGCATAATGTAAATTGGGCTCAACCAAAATCAGTAAACCTCAGAAGATGAAACTTACAATGTAAAGTCAACATGTGAAGAAAAGGACTTTTTCTGCGTAATTTTAAAAGACATGGTGAGGACATATATTTTGCATTTAAGGCATTTAGTGTTTTGTTTAGATGATCAGTTCTAAGACAATATAATTATGATTGACAAAAGATGAATTACTTTTCTGTCAGGTGTTGTTGTTGCAGTTTAATTTGGAGGTTTATTTAATTTGGAGATTATCTAATTTGGAGGTTTATTTTATTTAATTTGGGAATTTGTTTTCAGTAATGTTCAAAACAGAGCTCCATTAGACATTTCAAGCCTTTGTGACATATACTTCAATTTTTGTGACAAGTCAAATAAGATTGCATCAGATCATCGTTACACTCATGAATATGGAGATATTACCATGGCAATGCCTACAGCACCATCTACTCCTAAGTCAAATCGACCTAGATCTTCGCGGTCAACAAGAGTATTACATAAGGATGAAACGTACACTAACCCAAAAGACATGTTCAATCAAGTTGTTTCATCAGGAGTGAAGGAGTTAACAAAATCTTCAGACGTGAAATATTCTAATCCCAAAGACATGTTTAATCAAGCAGTCTCATCATCAACAAAAAATTCAGGAACTTCTGATGTAAACTACTCAAACCCTAAAGATATGTTTGAGAAGGCTTTGCATGGAGACACAAACATAGAATCTAGTCCAAAACTACAGAATGCTGATTCAGTAAGCAGAAAACTTCAGAACGGATTTAATTCAGAGAAAACTGTTGTGATATCTGCTAAAACAGTGCAAGATTTAATGTCAAAGGACAACAGACATACAAAGCCAAGGGGAAGGTCAGTATCAGTACATGTATTAATTTTGTATAAAAGTACATGTATACAATTTCAGTTCACAGTTTGCTATTTCAAACAGCTTTATCAAGCAAAACTGAATTAGAATGAAGCATGATGGGTATTTTAGTCATTTTGTAAAACACTTTTTGTAACTGTGTAAGAAATTTCAAAATTTTAAGTCATAGGTGCTTGGTTTCATTTATAACAGCGACTGAGATGTACAGAGGTGGAGCCAGCCACTGTATATATACTAAAACAAGCACCTATGGTTTAAGTATGATATCACATGTATTTATTATAAACTGTCTTTCCAGTGCCCTGGAGAATGCAGCAGCCTCAAAGATTCAAGCTGTTTGGAGAGGATATAGTCTTAGAAAGTACCTATATGGTGACCATGACGATGATGGAGCTAACACCTCAGACATGGCCGTCCTACAGGAACTGCATAAAGCAGCTACAAAAATACAAGTATGTCACATAATTTACACTTACCAGAATTTTTTTCCCATTTTTTTCACATAGTTTTGTGATATTACAATATTACTATTTAATAGATCAGATGTTTTCATATATCAACTGCTAAGGGTAACTTATTCACAACTTCATTACTCTTTTTTCTTTTCTTTTCCTGTCCTCATCACTTTTGAGTTTCTTACTGCTGTCTTTTGCCTCCATATATATCCTTTGTGTGAGACAGTCTAAGCTTAGGCCGTGTGTCATGGTATACTTCGGCCGATAAAAAATCTGTTACTGCTTTGGATGGG
This sequence comes from Pteria penguin, assembly GCA_035048485.1. Taxonomy (NCBI): domain Eukaryota; kingdom Metazoa; phylum Mollusca; class Bivalvia; order Pterioida; family Pteriidae; genus Pteria; species Pteria penguin. Next base: position 16,577,424 of record CM068591.1, on the reverse strand, counting down.
TCTATTGCAAAGGATAAGATTATGAAACCATGTACCAGGCTGGTGCAGACACCATATCAGTGAAATTATCTTAGAGTTACATGAAACAATAAAGAAACTAAATGTGTACTGCAACTTGCAGTACCAGTGTTCTCTTTCAGGGGGAATACATGTATTTTTATTTCTAGAGTGTTTTTTTAAGCTGCTCCCAGTTTGTTAATTATTTTGTCACTGATTGTGTGCATCTTAAATTCTGTGCTAATGTACAGAGTTTATAAAAACCAAATATTCAGAGTATATGTGTAGAGCTGGAATCCTTGAATAATTCCAGACAGACTCCAAAGCTTAACATGTTGGTAGTAGATTCCATTTTTATATGCCCTTTTTTGACGAGATGTACTATGGTATGGCGTTGTACGTCTGTCCATCTGTCCAACCTTGTGGGCAGGATACAGACCAAACTGTTGCGGCTAAGACTGTCAGACGTAGTACACTTACTCCTCATGCCAAGACAAAAATGCCTATTGTTTTTCAAAGTCAGAGGTCATACTACTACTTGGTAGGAAACCCTTGTAGGTAGGATACAGATTAAACTGTTGAGGCTAGGACTGTCAAACTTGGTATACTTACTCCTCATGCCAAGACAAAGATGCCTATTGTTTTTCAAGGCCAGAGGTCAAAGGTTAAGGTCGTAGTACTACTTGGTAGGAAATCCTTGTAGACAGGGAACAGCTCTAACGGTTGGGGCTGGGACTGTCAAACTTGGTACACTTACTCATGCCAAGACAAACACATTTATTGTTTTTCAAGGTCATAGGTCAAGGTCATAGTACTTCTTGGTTGGAATTCCTCGTAGGCAGGACACAGAATGAACTTTTGGGGATGAAACAATTTAAAGGGGGAATGTTTCTGTACTTTCAAAATCCTCCCCTTTAAACTTAGCGATGGGCATGTTTTGCCATGCTAGGGGCGTATTTTGCCATGCTAGATGTTTGCTCTTGAAATGACTTGTAAGATGGATCTTGGATAGAATGATTTCTTCCTGGATTGTGTCACTTAGGTCCCTTATTTGGATCTCTCTGGAAACATAGTTTGCAATTTTCAGATAAGAGCAAGCTTTGGCATGACAAAGAAACTTTAACTGTATCTGTTACTTTGTAATGTAATGTACAAGTCATACACAGGTTGCAAAATCCATATGATATAACTGAATCAAATTGATGTGGCATTAAGTAACAAAAAACAACCATACTAGAAAGTCTGCTAACACTGTAGACTGATGGTTAATTTTGAACTGATTGCTAGAAACAAAAAATAATTGTGTAATCTTACAAATCTAGCAATCATACTTGTTCATATTGTATTTGTAAAGTAAAGAGAATATCTTGTGTTTCTTCGGAATTTATAAACAGCTTTATGCATATTATTGATAGGCTGTATGGCGAGGTTTTATCCTGCGTCTGAGATTGGAAAGAGCCATAGAATTTGCCAGATTTCATGAAGATGATGATGAAGACTTTCAAGAAGTCAACATGGCAGATTTCAACTTTGATGAGGTAATAGAATTAAGATTTTCCTAGTAAGATAAGTTGATAAAAATTTAACACTGTCCAAAATTTTCATTCATACTTTCATACATTTGAGGAAGTGTTGTTATCAATATATAAGTATGTAGAGGTCTACAGGATTTTTTTCCATTTCAGGATGTTCTGGATGACTGGAGACCTCCCACAACCCCTCAGTTACCACAGTCGTAAGTATGGTCATTGCTGTGCATGAAAAATCTGTTTCATGTATATACCAGTTATATTTAATTGCCACACTGATGTTAAAATTAAATAAGTTTTGAATCTTATTGTATGGAAAGCCTTAATCAATAAAGGAGGTAACCGGTATGTGTAATAACATGTGTAATAGCAAACATACGAAAGATGAAAACTGGGTGTAAATGGATGAAGAAGAACATAGTAAGATGAATTGTCTCCCTTGATAACAGTACTTTCAGTTTTTGCATTATAAGTACAATATGGTTTACAGCAGTGACTGCTATCTCGCCATGGTCAATAGCACAAACAGTAGTGATTGCTATCTCACCACTGGCAAAAAGCTATACTATATTGACTGCAATCTCACCATGGTCAATAGGATGTACAATAGTGACTACTATCTCGACACTGGCAGTAAGGCGTACTATAGTGACTGCTATCTTGCCATGGTCACTAGGACATACAATAGTGACTGCTATCTCACCACTGGCAATAAGGCGTACAATAGTGACTGCTATCTCACCACTGGCAATAGGGCATACAATAGTGACTGCTATCTGACCACTGGCAGTAAGGCATACTATAGTGACTGCTATCTTGCCATGGTCACTAGGACATACAATAGTGACTGCTATCTCACCACTGGCAATAAGGCATACAGTAGTGACTGCTATCTCACCATGGTCACTAGGACATACAATAGTGACTGCTATCTCACCATAGTTACATGTAATACATACAATAGTGACTGCTATCTCACCACTGGCAATAGGGCATACAATAGTGACTGCTATCTCACCATGGTTAATAGGGCATACAATAGTGACTGCTATCTCGCCATTGTCACTAGGACATACAATAGTGACTGCTATCTGACCACTGGCAGTAAGGCGTACTATAGTGACTGCTATCTCGCCATGGTCACTAGGACATACAATAGTGACTGCTATCACCACTGGCAATAGGGCATACAAAGTGACTGCTATCTCACCACTGGCAATAAAGCGTATGATAGTGACTGCTGTCTCACCATAGTTAATAGGACATACAATAGTGACTGCTATCTCACCATAATTAATACATACAATAGTGACTGCTATCTCACCACTGGCAATAGGACATACAATAGTGACTGCTATCTGACCACTGGCAGTAAGGCGTACTATAGTGACTGCTATCTCACCATGGTCACTAGGACATACAATAGTGACTGCTATCTCACCATAGTTAATACATACAATAGTGACTGCTATCTCACCACTGGCAATAGGACATACAATAGTGACTGCTATCTGACCACTGGCAGTAAGGTGTACTATAGTGACTGCTATCTTGCCATGGTCACTAGGACATACAATAGTGACTGCTATCTCACCATAGTTAATACATACAATAGTGACTGCTATCTCACCACTGGCAATAGGGCATACAATAGTGACTGCTGTCTGACCACTGGCAGTAAGGCGTACAATAGTGACTGCTATCTCACCACTGGCAATAAGACATACAATAGTGACTGCTATCTCACCATGGTTAATAGGGCATACAATAGTGACTGCTATCTCGCCATGGTCACTAGGACATACAATTGTGACTGCTATCTGACCACTGGCAGTAAGGCGTACTATAGTGACTGCTATCGCACCGTGGTTAAAAGGGCATACAATAGTGATTGCTATCTCACCACTGGCAATAAGGCATACAATAGTGACTGCTATCTCACCATAGTTAATAGGACATACAATAGTGACTGCTATCTCACCACTGGCAATGGGGCATACTGTTACAATAGTGACTGCTATCTCACCATGGTTAAAAGGGCATATAGTAGTGACTGTTATCTCACCACAGGCAGTAAGATGTACTATATGACTGCTATCTCACCATGGTTAATAGGGTGTACAGTAGTGACTGCTATCTCGCCAAGGTCAATAAGGTATGCCATAGTGACTGCTATATCACCACGTTCAATTGACCCAGCGCTTTCGCAAAATATTTATTGACTTTTGTGACATTACAATACATTTTCAATGTTTGTCTCGGGTATGACTGTGGTGTAAAGTATTATGACTTCATATGATTTAAAAAGTTTTCATGCATAAATCGAAAGGTCATTTAGCCACACAAATAAGAATATGTAGTTAATTGGATTCATTGCACAAATTTTATACCACTCAATTTCCACTTCAGTTAATGTATTGTAAATCATCCAGGGGGTGTGTTTTGTATTGTAAATTGTCCAGGGGTGAGTTTTCTGTATTGTAAATCATTCAGGGGTGTGTTTTCTGTATTGTAAATCGTCCAGGGGTGTGTTTTCTGTATTGTAAATCGTCCAGGGGTGTGTTTTCTGTATTGTAAATCGTCCAAGGGGTGTATTTTCTGTATTGTAAATCGTCCAGGGAGGGGGGGGGGTGTGTTTTCTGTATTGTTAATCATTCAGGGGTGTGTTTTCTGTATTGTAAATTGTCCAGGGGGTGTGTTTTCTGTATTGTAAATCGTCCAGGGGGGGGGGATGTTTTCTGTATTGTAAATCATCCAAGGGATGTATTTTCTGTATTGTAAATTGTCCAGGGGGTGTGTTTTCTATATTGTAAATCACCAAGGGGAGTATTTCTTTCTATACAACAACAATATGTATTTTAGCTGGATACACTACAATGTATATTATATAAAGATGTTTGCTCAGAGTGAAATAACTTACTGCAAATAATGCAAAACATAAACAGTTATATTAATTTCAGCCATCCCGTTCTGGGAAAGCCACCTAGTGGAAAACAAAGATCTCCACTTGGAAGAGTTCCTTCCCTTGACCTTGCAAACAAGCAACTGCCACCTGTCAAGCCACAGAGAGCATGGAGAGGAATGGACTCACCCCTGTCTGACATCCATCAGAATGGTCATATGCCCCACCCACCTCCATCTGTCACAAGTGGAGCAGATACTCACAGAACAGCTGTCTCAAAGAAGGAAGAGCTCCTGTCTGAAGAATGGTAATTACTGTTGTTCTATAGACTACAGATTAGGTGATCATACTATTGTGTCTTCAAATTTCTGATATGTAATTGTTAATTTACAAGTCACAAAGTGAACACAAATCTACTTTAGTGGTGTCCAAAAACAGATATTTGCAACATGTATATCAGTTATAAGTAGCCAGAAATTTGAAAGAACATGGATGCCCATATTAACATAAACTGTGTCTATATTACATATTTCATATCTATAGATGGATTTGCCTAACCTCTAATTGTACTGGTTTATTCATATATATTATGTAAGTAGTTGCCATTTTGGTTTATATATTTCACTTGAATAACAAAAATGTATCTTAACAAGAATGATTTCATTTGCTTTGAAAACAATCATCATCGACATACTGCCCTCTTTGGCATTTGTGTCATCTGCTGTGCTACAAGGCCTAATCTTCAAGAAAACAACTTGAGTGAAAACTAATAATCCCACTCAGAGTCCATGTTGGATCTATTCTCTAGTATGTTTATTACATTAAAATCCAACTTCAAAACTGAATCATGCTGGATCCAACAGGGTCGGGCCTGGCGTATCCTAGAGATTCACCACATCATTTACATTGAAAGGCATTCTCAAATTGCATAATACAAAAATTTAATTAAGATATGTAATCAAGTATTTACATGCTTCAAATTCTCTGTCATCAGTCATTAGAATTTATATTACTCTGTGTTTGCATTAGAATGTGTTTGTAGTTTGTTTAACAATTCAAATATTATACTGTCTTATCAATTCTCTTCAGAAATCATTTTTAAATACATCAGCAATTGATGATTTTACTTAAAAAAAGCTTTTTTATTGTGGAAAAAATATCTCTATAGTAACACTTTTGTACATACTATCCAGTTCAAAGTTGTTGTATTCATTCTGTTTATTTACAGGGGCTTTAAAGACACCAATACTGCCCACCTGATGATGCAGAGAGCCAAGAAGATGAAGTATAACTCGGAAAGAAGGAAAAAACTCAGCAAACTAGGTCAGTTTACAGTCCTTTTCCCCCAGCTTTTTGCTTTTTCCAACACTAGTGATGGGTATGCTTTATTTTGAATGGTTCATGTCTATTCTTTTTGTACACTCATCTTTTATACTCTGACCGTGATATAGCTTTGATAGTTATTTGCATGTATATTATATCAATAACACTCATGATGTATCAATAGAATTAACTGATGTACATGATTGTGATTGATATCTGTTTCAAATGAATCATGATAGAGTTTATTTTTATCTTTTTATCTCTCTTTATTATTCTTTCATGAAAGTTTGATGTAAACTTAATTTAGCCACTTTTAGTGTGTTTTTTTTATGTGATTTATTACACTACTATCTAACATAGTTATAATACATATTCAGATCCTAAACAGAGATTGGCATTATTCAGAAGGCTTGAGGAGACTAACACTGTCAGGAAACCCATATACCAACCACCTGCCAAACAAACACTGCCCAGGAAGGAGTACTTCCAAGGTAGGGTGTCAGGATGTAGTTTTCTATGGTATTATTTGAAGATGAGAGAAAATAATTGAAGTACAACGTATATGTAATAAGTGACAATTTAAACTACCGTATAAAATAAGTTGATTTTGGGTATATGTATAAGGTTATTGAAAATTTATACATTTGTGCTTTGAAAAAGATATTCTGCTTATATGAACTTTCTGATATATACTATCAAAATTCTTTCTTTAAAAGAAAATATTCAACTGAAATTTGCACTTATTTATTTCAGGGAAAAGACTAAAAACTAAAATAAATAATTATATTGTGTCTGTGTTTTGTAGCTCGCCATGAAGAGATGGAACGTCAAGATTTAGAAAAACGTGTCATGCAAAATATGAAGAATAATCGTACATATGAATGGATTCATACACAAGTAGGGGATCATGAAATCACCGACTCAACCATCAACCAGAGGTAAGACAGTATAGATAAAATGGAGGATCAAGAGGTCACTGACTTGACCATCAACCAGAGGTAAGGTAGTGTAGATAGAATTGAGGATCATGAAGTCACTGACTTGACCATCTACCAGAGATGAGTCGGTATAGATAGAATTGAGGATCAAGAGGTCACTGACTTGACCATCAACCAGAGGTAAGGCAGTGTAGATAGAATGGAGGATCATGTAGTCACTGACTTGACCATCAACCAGAGACAATTTGGTATAGATAGAATTGAGGATCAAGAAGTCACTGACTTTAAAATCAACCAGAGGTAAGGCAGTATAGATAGAATGGAGGATCAAGAAGTCACTGACTTGACCATCAACCAGAGACAAGTCGGTATAGATAGAATGGAGGATCATGAGGTCACTGACTTTAAAATCAACCAGAGGTAAGGCATTATAGATAGAATGGAGGATCATGAAGTCACTGACTCGACCATCAACCAGAGACAAGTCGGTATAGATAGAATTGAGGATCAAGAAGTCACTGACTTTAAAATCAACCAGAGGTAAGGCAGTATAGATAGAATGGAGGATCAAGAAGTCACTGACTTGACCATCAACCAGAGACAAGTCGGTATAGATAGAATGGAGGATCATGAGGTCACTGACTTTAAAATCAACCAGAGGTAAGGCATTATAGATAGAATGGAGGATCATGAAGTCACTGACTCGACCATCAACCAGAGACAAGTCGGTATAGATAGAATTGAGGATCAAGAAGTCACTGACATGACCATCAACCAGGGGTAAGGCAGTATAGATAGAATGGAGGATCAAGAAGTCACTGACTCGACCATCAACCAGAGACAAGTCGGTATAGATAGAATTGAGGATCAAGAAGTCACTGACTTGACCATCAACCAGAGGTAAGGCAGTATAGATAGAATGGAGGATCATGAGGTCACTGACTTGACCATCAACCAGAGGTAAGTCGGTGTAGATAGAATGGAGGATCATGAGGTCACTGACTTGACCATCAACCAGAGGTAAGGCAGTATAGATAGAATGGAGGATCATGAGGTCACTGACTTGACCATCAACCAGAGGTAAGTCGGTGTAGATAGAATGGAGGATCATGAGGTCACTGACTTGACCATCAACCAGAGGTAAGGCAGTATAGATAGAATGGAGGATCATGAGGTCACTGACTCGACCATCAACCAGAGACAAGTCGGTATAGATAGAATTGAGGATCAAGAAGTCACTGACATGACCATCAACCAGGGGTAAGGCAGTATAGATAGAATGGAGGATCAAGAAGTCACTGACTCGACCATCAACCAGAGACAAGTCGGTATAGATAGAATTGAGGATCAAGAAGTCACTGACTTGACCATCAACCAGAGGTAAGGCAGTATAGATAGAATGGAGGATCATGAGGTCACTGACTTGACCATCAACCAGAGGTAAGTCGGTGTAGATAGAATGGAGGATCATGAGGTCACTGACTTGACCATCAACCAGAGGTAAGGCAGTATAGATAGAATGGAGGATCATGAGGTCACTGACTTGACCATCAACCAGAGGTAAGTCGGTGTAGATAGAATGGAGGATCATGAGGTCACTGACTTGACCATCAACCAGAGGTAAGTCGGTATAGATATATGATGTAAAGCAAGTTCCAAGTGTGTGTTCAGTCATGTATTGACTTATTTATCATTTATAATTCTGTTATAACTTACTCTACTATTTGGTGGTGGCCAGTCTTTAGTTGGGGAGGGTAATGCACACAAATATTATATTATATATATGGTGGTGACCAGTGTTGAGTGGGGGAGGGTAACACACACAAAGATTATATTATATTATATATATGGTGGTGGCTAGTGTTTAGCTGTGGAGGGTAACACCACATTAGAATTATATTACCTATATGGTGGTTGCCAGTGTTTAGTGGGGGAGGGTAACACCACACTAGGATTATATTACCTATATGGTGGTTGCCAGTGTTTAGTAGGGGAGGGTAACACACACAAATATTATATAATATATATATAGCGGTGACCAGTGTTAAGTGGGGGAGGGTAACACCACACTAGGATTATATTACCTATATGGTGGTGACCAGTGTTTAGTGGGGGAGGGTAACACCACACTAGTATTATATTACCTATATGGTGGTGACCAGTGTTTAGTAGGGGAGGGTAACACACACAAATATTATATAATATATATATAGCGGTGACCAGTGTTAAGTGGGGGAGGGTAACACCACACTAGGATTATATTACCTATATGGTGGTGACCAGTGTTTAGTGGGGGAGGGTAATACCACACTAGTATTATATTACCTATATGGTGGTGGCCAGTGTTTATTGGGGGAGGTAACATCACACTAGGATTGTATTACCTATATGGTGGTGACCAGTGTTTAGTGGGGGAAGGTAACACCACACTAGGATTATATTACCTATATGGTGGTGACCAGTGTTTAGTGGGGGAGGGTAAAATCACACTAGTATTATATTACCTATATGGTGGTGACCACTGTTTAGTGGGGGAGGGTAACACCACACTAGGATTATATTACCTATATGGTGGTGACCAGTGTTTAGTGGGGGAAAGTAACCCTACACTAGGATTATATTACCTATATGGTGGTGACCACTGTTTAGTGGGGGAGGGTAACACCACACTAGTATTATATTACCTATATGGTGGTGACCAGAGTTTAGTGGGGGAAGGTAAAACCACACTAGGATTATATTACCTATATGTTGGTGACCAGTGTTTAGTGGTAGAGGGTAACACCACACTAGGATTATATTACCTGTATGGTGGTGACCAGTGTTTATTGGGGGAGGGTAACACCACACTAGGATTATATTACCTGTATGGTGGTGACCAGTGTTTATTGGGGGAGGGTAACACCACACTAGGATTATATTACCTATATGGTGGTGACCACTGTTTAGTAGGGGAGGGTAACACCACACTAGGATTATATTACCTATATGGTTGTGACCACTGTTTAGTGGGGGAGGGTAACACCACACTAGGATTATATTACCTGTATAATAGTGGCCAGTATTCAGAGTACCTACAAAGAAGCACTGACCATTAACATGTATACTAAGATGCCTTTTTACCTGTCCCTGTTGAGTTTTTAATTTAGTCTTGAAAAAGTTTCAATGAATTCCAATTTGGCTCTTGAGCTCTTTCAGTCACTAAGGTACCTTTGTATTTTGAAGACCTAATACTGTTTTGTGTTAACATGGGAAAATAAAACCTGAAGTTATGATGTTATATGTTTTCAGAAAACCTGTGAGAAATCGTTATGGGAGTGAGGGAAACCTTCCCAGAATGGACCCAGATGTAACAGCTGGAAGACCTGCAAGACTTGTAGTAAGAATTTTCTTTTTATTATTTGCTTTTTAAAAACCTCATTCATATTAGTTGCAAAACATGTTTTTGTTGTAAGTCTGAAAAGAAAGTTGGTACGGTAACCATCATGTAACTAGTTCTGCTTCTATAAATCTAAAAAATTATAGCATATTTCTATAAAAAAAACCCAAAATTGATACTTCTGATTACTTTTCTGTAAAATTAAAAAAAAAACAAACAAAAACACCCCCTCAACTCCCCCCCCCCCCAAAAAAAACCCCATGTTGTTTTCTATGTATCATGTAATGAAGATTAATGTGTCATAGACTGCAAACATATACATGAAAGATGTTGAATGTTCAGAAAAACATAGAATTTACTTTAGTGGAAATTATTTCATACTGTAAATTCAGAGACTTTATCAGTTTTATAAAATTCCAACATACTTTATTTCAGCAGATATCAGAAACACCTCATTCTCTATAGACCATTTTATCCTGTCTCCTTAAATATTTGTGTTCATTGTATCATTTTTCATTTTTGCTGTATGATTTTTAGGCCAGTCCCTCTATGGATGTGATGTCAGTAGATAGTGTGAGTCTACAGGGAGAGATGATTCAACCTCGCCGAATGTCTGTTGGATCTGATGGTAAGCTCACTTATAGAGACAAAATCCTAAAATCAATCTGTATACTTACCAGTGTCATCGATGAAACATGGCAGATTGTCCTTTTGATTCAGTCATGATTTAAAAGTTAATGTCTGTGATATGAAAATTAAATTTTTCATCAAGTGTAAGGACTTTCTCCTCAGTTTTATATTGCTTGAAATGACCTTTTCAGTGAAATTTATTACTTTGTCAGCAAAGAAAGCATTTTATGGCATTAACAAGTGGATGGCAGTTTATAACATAACAAGTGAATGGTAGTTATTGGCATTAACAAGTAATGGCATTATAAAGTGGGTGGCAGTTAATTGCATTAGCAAGTAGATAGGAGTTTATGGCATTATCAAGTACATAGCAGTTTATGGCATTAAGAAGTGGATAACAGTTCATGGCATTAACAAATGGATGGAAGTTCATTGCATTAACATATATGTTCTCTGAAATGAGGCTTTGATCTTAATTAATTTCTATCCAACATGCAAGTATCTGATTGACATAAAAATGTGCCATGTTGGTAGCAGAATCCACATGAAATCACAAGCTTGGATAAAGATTTCTTTTTATTGTTCACAGCATCTGGAATGGGAAGATTTCCACCAATTAAAACCAGTTCAGCAGGATCATCACACTCTGTGGGATCCAGAAGGAGGGAGAAGATATCTTGGCGTAATAAAGAGGTCAATAAGAGCATAGGATGGGGTGGTGGTAAAAAAAGAAGTGGCATTAAAGACTGAAGTGAAAAGAATATATTGGAGAGATGGCCTTTACATATGCTGTTAATCTGTATGATCTCCGTGTCAAGTCAAATGAATTTTTATATCAGATAACAACACTCTGCATGTATTTCTAGAGATGGAATTGAGTTTTCTGATAACGAGACTTTAATTTTATTATTGCCATTTACAATATGAAAGACTGAAACTTTGATTCATTAAAAAGAATTTATTTATTTAGACTTTAATGTTTGAAATAGTTTGACTGGCATTGTTTTATAATCTTTGCATTGTACTTGAGGAATAGATGTATCAAGACTTTTACATGTGTTTTGTATAACATGTATACACATGTCTGTTACGGATAAACATGAACATGTACACATGTTCATTATGTACAGATATATGAAGTAATTATTAATGTGAGTTGTTCTAGATATTAAACATTGATTTGGATGATGCACTTTTTCAAGAAGTTGTTTCCATAAATTTCAGAAATATATATGTTAATACTGCAAGTGTTGTATCAGAGATTGTCACATGTTTACCATGTTATTCCTTTGTAGAGATTGTGACATATTTACCATGTTATTCCTTTGTTCTATCCATAGTATAACCAGTTATTTTTCACAGAAGTTTGTTATCACATATGCGATAACCAACAAGCCTTTCCATTCTGTTCTTGCATGGTTTTCAAGCCAATTAAAAGTGTTCATTTCATATCAGTTATTTGATACTGTCCGAGTAGTAACTGTCCTCTCAGTGGAGTAGGCATGGTGTTACAATCGGGCGGTCTGCAGCTTTGTGTTGGTAACCACCCTTACTTCATTGATAAGACAGTTAGTACTCAGACAGTATAAGATAACCATTACAAAGATATTCTACAAGCATAAAGAAGATACTAAGATATTTATATCTGCTTACATGGGTATGTCCTTTTTGTCGGAGATGTGTATATTTTCTTGCATGATTGTGTTTGTCATTTTGTTTTTCACTTTATGGATTTTATGGCAGTGTCATTACGGTCCCCCCACCAAAATAAAATGCTAGATTTGTTCACAAGATTGAACTGTAGATATCTCAGAATTCTTATGAATGTTCAAGATACAAGATTTGACGTATATTTATGGCCTAAATATGTGACTGTGTATTAGAAATGTTGTAATTGGTGATCAATGTTCGTCCATATCTATTCATAGATTGCAGAGTTTATTTTTGTGATCCTTACTACAGATTTGAAGGCTTTTATATACTTATGCATGATTGTTTGCTAGCTATTTCTATATTATACATTCACAGTATTGTGTTACATTCCACAAGCCAATGTTGTTATTGTTCTACATGTATTATGCTATTTATTGCTTATTTCAATGAACTGCTTAAATCATAAATTTCATTTGTTTTATTTTGAATGTTGATGATGATGTTAATATTTCATTGTATAAGGCCACAGTAAAATATACTCGTTTCTTGCATTGTGATCAAAAACAATGGGGTTGGAATAAGTTTTTGTTAAAAATTTTTATTTTATTAATCTTATTTAATTACTCCTTGTTGTTGATGAATACAGATGAAAACAAAGGTGCAATAAGTTAGGAAAGTTTCCAGTTTTAACATTTGAAGTCAACAGATGAAAATATAATCTCTCATAACAAATTCCAAAGGATGCAAGATTAAACAAGCAAATTCAGAAAATTGTGGTCCCCTGATTTCACGGTTCTATCAGTAAGGGTGCCGTGACAAAAAATTGTGGTACAAAAGGAAAGGTATTGCCATTACGGACACACAAGCCAAATATGAAGGCCCTATGTCTTACGGTTAAAAAGTTGCATTGAAGTAAGTCAAAGGTCACTGTCAAGGTCACATGATAAACATTTTTTGTAGCAATGGAAAGTTATTGCAATTAGGGATGCACATGCCAAATATGAAGGCCCTATGTCTTACGGTTAAAAAGTTATGACCAAGGTTAAAGTTTTTGTGAGGGACGGACAGACGAATGAAGTTTGATATCCCCAAGCTTTCGCCAAAAGCGGGGATACAATGAAACTAAACCCATATACTGATATAAATATCTTTTATTTGGCTAAACAAGAGGACAATACGCCATTTCAATAAGGTAATTGTCCGGTACTGATAAGCACATTCTGCATACTATGATGAGGGATATAATGGGTTACTGCTACATGTTTTACTGGCCATATCTTGCACTGGTCAAGTGATCATACAAATGAGGAAAGTAAATGAATGAACAGTCATTACTCGACTGTTACACCACTCCTCTTCCCTTTCAGTGGACTGCCTTAATAAACAAGGGTAGAAAATTTACCTCATCCGTTTTCCTTTGCCAAAGATGCATGGGATGTCGTGACAATTTTTATGCCCCTGGATTGATGGAATGGGGGCATGTTGTTGTTTGTCTGTTGTCAGATTTTAACCTTTGCTATTATTTTTCAACTGTGAGAGATAGACTTCATGTTTGGCATGTATTATCCTCTAATAAAGCCCTTTCAAATTACACCAAGGCCATTGACCTCATGACCTTTTACAAACATTTAAAAAAAAATTAACGTTTTGAAGTTTTGAATCTTTAGAGATAGGGCCGTCATATTTCAGATGTGTGTTCTTAGTGATGAGGCTTTTCCACCGCAACAATAATTTTTGATCCCATGACCTTTGACCTACATTAAAAAAATTTCCCTTGTTTTGACGTTGTTGCTGTCAGGGTCATTTGTTTTTCACAAACACATCATGTTTTGTATATTTGATTTTGGAGCCTGGGTAACGGAATTGACTAAAATACCGTGTCAAAATTTGCAGCAACCTTTCACCTCTAACATGTTGTGTTTATGCAGTCCCTAATTCACACACAAAGTGGTGTGCCATGTATAAACATAAGGCCTATTCCATCACTCAAAATCGAGTATGACAGGCAAGTAAAGTTTAATAAAGTGGAAAGCCTGTCAAGTCAGTGATACTCCAGTTTCCTTCTCAGCTTAATACTGAAAACCAACATGCAGAGGAAATAAACTTCTTAGGGCATGAAGTAATTGATAGGGTGATATTTTACCCCTCTTTAAAAGTATTCTGTATCTATAATGATAGTATCAGCTTGGTGCACTGCATGGAGATTTTACATTTGCTACCTGAATAAGGAAGAAATCTTTAACATGTGAATGGTTATCACAATATGGAGCATTGTTTAAGATGATAGGAAAAAGTATCTCTCATTCTGGGATTGAAAGCAGGGACTATACCATTAATCACAGCTCCTGATAGATATGTACCCCACCACTGATAGATATGTACCCCACCACTGATAGACATGTACCACTGATAGATATGTACCCCATCACTGATAGATATGTACCCCACCACTGATAGATATGTACCCCACCACTGATAGATATGTACCCCACCACTGATAGATATGTACCACTGATAGATATGTACCCCACCACTAATAGATATGTACCCCACCACTGATAGATATGTACCCCACCACTACAATATACAGGAGTCTCAAAGAAACATATATCTCTGCAAGAAATGGACGTTATTACCATATTCATTTTGAAACTTCAGACATCAAAATTGATAATGAAATGAGTAATTTCACTGTATTTTACCCATTCTTTTAATGACTATTTATAAATTACCAAATAACATAGTTATTTAACAATATTTATTTAACAATATTTATAATATATCCGATCAGAAAACAATTATTTGTAAATAATATGAAAATGAAAATACATGTGAAGGGTGCAATATTATGGCAGGATTGTGTAGATTTAATCGTAAAATGACTTGATATGATATATTCATAGGAGTACAAAACATCAACAGAGAAAAAAAAAATCACATGTAGAATGTCAGTGATGTTTCGAATTCTTAGATCACAGATAGTAAAATAAAGTCAAAACAACACAAAATGTTGCATAAACAAACAAACAAGCAGTATCTATGTATATCAAAATAACTCCATCATTTAGGTATATAAATACATCAAAATGTGATATGACCCGATATATATGCTCGCTCATTCAGAAAGTATATGTACATACATTATAAAGGTCATGATCTATCAAAAAGTTCTTCAAACCTGGTGGAAAAAGAAAATTAATCACTAATTAGCCATTTAGAGAAATTTATGAAAATCTTAACTATTCATTTACCATATTGCATTGACTCTCATGGGTCTTTTCAATTGTATAAAATTCAAGTTTTATCATTGCTTTGAGAAACAGTAAAGAATGTACTTGCATATACAGTTATACTGTTCTTCATGGTAAATGCAAAACAAGGATCTATATACACATGTAGCACAAATACAAGGAAACTGTATAATTTGAATATGTCTGTTCTATAAATATATCAAAACTATTATAAATATTTAGATATCAATCAAATATGTCAAGACTGTAATGTGCACCATTTATTGTATATTGTGTTCACCACTTCACCTTTACAACTTCTCTACATACACTGCTGGCATTGGTTCCCTCTCTTTCCTTATTGCGACAGGAACGAGCTCCTTTTCTTGTGACACTACCTCTCTTCTTACAGTACTAGACTCGCGGCTTACTGGGACAACTTTATCAGCTTTATATTCATTGGCACGACAATCCCGTAGGCAACCTTTCATGTACTGGGTAATGATGAAAACCACTACTACAAAACCTAGATAGCCAAACCAGAATGCCCAGGCAATGGTATGAGCATTGGCAACAAAGACGCCGAGAGAAATATTAGCTAGAGCAAGAAGAACTGCTATACGACCCCCAAAATGATGGATGAATTCCCACACCATACGAGACATCTTCTTCTTGACCCCTGGATCGGGACGAGCTGGTCTCCTGCAAGTTATTATTGAGTATTGAAATGAATTATTGAATGGCAACTGATTACTTGACCATTTTTGGGTCCAAAAGTATAGAAGACCTTCGTGTAAAAAAATTATCAGACCTTTTTTTGTCATTTTTTCACGCCAAATTTTATTGATATGTAAATTAATTTCTCAGGTGTTCTAAAATATTACATTACTTCATGATATATAGATTATAAGTTAAACAATTGAATTTACTTGTACTGGTTACCATAGATTTCATGTATTGATGTTTATATGGACTTTTTAAAATTTTTCAATTAATAACTTGCATTGTATAATAGACTGATTAAGAGGGCCATTTTGCATGGACCAGCAGAATGGATGAAATTAACTTACACTAGTGCATTAATAGGCTGTAGAATTCCAAGTATTGTTACAACAAGTCCGATGATACCATGGGCGAATCCAAAATGTGTAAACTGTACCGATACAACAGCCATGGCAAACCCTACTATTCCACATAACAATCCTATTATCTAAAAAAAAGAAAAAAAATCAAGTTCATTATACTGTAGTGTTTAAATCAATACTTATATCACATAAAACAAAATTTGTTGGAAAATTGATTGTTTCTTCAATCAGTAATTTGTAATGTTAACACTGAGACACTGGTAAGTTATATGTACAATTAGTTTTAATTACACTACTTTTATTGTTATGTGATTTTTCATGTCGGTGATATATAACTACTTAAGATACCTACAGTACTGTGATATAGAAATATAAAATGTAACAAATTAGAGTCTTTTAAAAACAATGCTATTCAATATTTAGCACTTTTCCTATAAAAAGATGTTTTAGGTACTCCATTAACTCACCTGTAATGTTACATGGATATAGAACCATGTTTTCCCCCTTGAGTTGAAGTAGCGTGCCACATAAGCTCCCCAGAGGAGGAATACTCCCCAGCCAATGACCATGAGAGCACCATGGACCAAAATAAAGTTTGTAAACACCCTAGGACACTCCAAAAAGCCTGCATTATCAGCTGTTGATGAATCACCCACAAGCAACCACAGATCATTCAAAGTGCCGCCACTGCAGATAAAGTAGGTCAAATATATCAGGACAGTATATGAATCATTGCAAAACAAGAAAATCAGTCAAACTGATGGATTCTCCCCAAACTGCATCAAGCCAATAGATGACTATTTGAAATGAATTGAAATTAAATTAAAGTTTAAATTTTATTCAAATTTAATTCTTTTAAATCTAAATATATGTCTTAAATAAGAAATTTTTGAGGAAAGAGAAAGTCATCATTGCAACTCTGTTCATAGATTTTATCAAATTCTGTTAAAAGGTTTTCATTGAAAAACTAACACAGGCAGAAACAGCAGCTCTGAAATTTGTCAGGGAGCATAAAACATTGGGATTGCATGCATCCTTGATATGAAATATTTGCATACACTGGTGAAAATTTGCCAATACAATTGCAGGGTGTTCATTTTTTATTTTATGTTCTAATTGCTCAATGACCTTGACCTTTCAGAAATGACTCGAGTGTCTGAAGCAGTGGCCACATCCTGAGAAACAATTAACATTTGTATGAATTATGATCATTGCATGCTGAAAATTCACTAAATTATAAGCCCTTTTTGGTATTCTAAGTTCTGTTCCCCGAGTGACCTCGACATTTCAGAAATGAACTGAGGTATCTTTGTCCCAAAGCCCCTAACCTGAGTGATCATTGTATGAAGTATAGTCAAATCCTGATGAATGGTTTAGGGGATAAAGTTCGGAGGGATGGACAAACAGATGCACACACAGTACGTGACAGTGATATTCTGAAAATTGAAACCCAGGTTGCTTCCACCACATTTCCAGCACTGATCTACTACTCTAAATCTGGCCCTCACAGAACTTGGTAGAAATAAACAAAAATTTTCTACTTTTTTATGCCCTATATCATGAGATTTTTTTTTCACCTTGAATAAATCTCGGTCAAAAAGACTAATCAATGATTTTTGTCTTTGATTTAAGTGTTTGTAATTTGTTTAAACAAATGAATAGGCACAATAAAGATTCTCACTTTTCTAAATCTTGACCACCAAACATATAGACACCAATGGAACCTGTTGCCATGGCTGCAGAGGCTCTGAGAACTGGATATACTCCCTAAATATTCAATAAGTGAAACACAGTGTACAGTATTAATGGTATGAAAAATACTTAGTTTATTTAACTTAATTACCATGGTTCCTTTTATAATTTTCAATGCCCAAACGTTATGTATGACAGTATAATAAACAATTATAAAGTATTAAAGACATCATATTCAAATATAATGATTCAAAAAGGTTCTTGTTACCAAAATTACGGCTTATCCCTTACAGAAAAGAATGTCATTGAACTTCCATTGCTTTTACAGTTATATTCTTTCCACTGAAATCCCATTACTTTTGCAGTTCTACTAATTAGATGCAAACTGGTAATATAGAATGTATGTGCAAAAACCATTGATTTTCCAGTTTTCTGTAAAAACCCATTGCAATACCATTCAAAGTCCATTGAAATCGGCGAATTATCTAAATTAGGTAGAACCAGTTAAATGACGTCACATTTAACTGGAAAATCAATGTTGAAATAAAGCTTTCAGAAAACCATTGAAATACCATTACTTTCCCATTTATTCCACAAAAGAAAAAAAATTGCAATGATTTATAGAAACAGAACTTTTATTGTGTTCTTCACATGTAATGCCACTATGTTAATTATCAAAGAACTGATATTAAACTTTAGATATACAAAGATCATCTTACCAACAGATAAAGTATAGCCTACTAAATGAAAATGAACATGTATATTCATTGAAAGTCCTCATATTTTTAAAAATGTTCAGTAACCTACCTTGTTTTTCAGAATTTTGGAAAATGTTCATATATAAACAAATTAAATCAATGTATAGAACAAAATTAAATTCCCTGAAAACATCATCAGAATTCCATATGATTAATCCACATATTGTCACTCAACAATATTAAGTAACTTATTATGACATGAAGATCCATAAAGTCTAATAATACTTTTGGATACATGTCTCCTTTCTGTGCATGTCACTTTTTCTGTAAAAATGTCACCTTTGTACGCTTATCACATAGTTTAAATCACATTTCCATGTATAAATTGTAGTTTAAATCACTTCTTCATCTATCAATTTTATGCATTCTAGCATTTCACACAGTTTTTCTGCACACATTTTTTTCTCATTCTGTACGTCTTTTAAAATCTTGGTACATCCTTTACCACTTTCTGTCTGTTGTTTCCAATTTCATTAAGCAAAGTTGCCATGAATGTTTTTGAGGCAGGTGATCACTGACATGTTGCAAAGATCTGTAAAAATAAATATCACAAATGAATTACCAATTTAAGTTTATCAGGACAAAGGTACAATGGGGTGGACAGAGTAGTCTATATGAACGGGATGAGTAAGAGATAAAGAAAAGAATGGGGAGACAGGGTGAGAAGAGGTAAAAAAGGAAGAGCCGTACTCTCTATTGACCACCTTACTCACGACCACTGTCATGCGCGGATCCAGAGGGATGCATCGGGGCTCTGGACCAACCCTAAGATTTGACGAAAATTGTTTTCTTGTTATTGTTACAAAAATATGGATGAACACCCCCCCCCCCTCGACCCAAATTTCTGGATCCGCGCCGGACTATGCTCCTACCGAAGTTATAATGCATTAATATTACTAATTACTTGTTAACATGAGACAACCCCAATTGCAAACACACGAAATCGCAGAAAACGTGACAATTACGAAAGTATATCAAGTACATGTACGGACAGACTCGTTCACAAGTATTTTAAGTGTTTATGTTTCTTGAAAAGTTCTATGTAAGTCACATCTAACACTATATTAATCATCTGTGTGTTCCGATACGTTCAAAACAGGTGCACATTTTGTACGCACATCCGTCAGCTTGCGATATTCACTGACCTTCATTCTCTTCTGATTAACCCGTATCATATTTCCCGGCCTCTTCAGGGAAAGAGAATGTCCCGCCGAGCGCCATTTGATTTTGATACCAATAACTTACAAGTGATGGGTTCGACGAGTTATCATGAGGATTATCAACTTTACAGAAATGCAATCCTATATTACTCGTAAGCATAAAGTTTAATAATTTCAAGTTAAATAACGCAAAATCATTTCACTCTCATTGTTAGTTTCTTTTTCTAAAAGTAAGACAGTGCCCAGCCATGTAGATTCAACGTTCTCAATTACTAATGAACATAAAACATCCGAGCAGAAGAACACTGAAAGTTTTAAAAAAAGATAAAAATCATTACTTACCGGTACGTTAGTGAAAAGAATGTCCTCCGAGACCATCCGATGGTACATTTATATATGCAACCAAATCCGTCTTTCTATTTTGTATTATTCCATCATCGTCACTTGTAAATATGCTCGCCAATTGTTTAACTATCTTTTACAAATAAATGCAAGAGCGCGTACACAACGATATGTACAAGACGTTTTCTCAATTTGAATCATGGCGCTCTATCGGATGCTGCTTCATATTCAAATGATACTAGGCTGTGTAATAAGGTCATCTAATACAGTTCGTTATCAGGAATGGACGATATCTGATTTCACTGATCTGTCTGGACTGAAGCTGTACTGTAGTGTGGATACAGAAATAATATTTTTTTATGGAAATTAAACCACAAAATGTATTGCGTTAATAGTTTCCCCTGTATTATTGTTTTAAAATGTATTAATAACTGAGAAAAAATGGCAGTGATAGTTATGATGTGTGGGGTGGGAAAAGGGGGGGGGGTGTTATTGTAGTGTTTTTACTTTAGACCTTTACAAAACAGCCTATTCAAAGTGATTTGAAAGAAAATCAAATGTAAACGACGATTTTATCATAATCTAGCGCAGTGCTCCTGAAAATTAATCGGCAAGATTGAAAATTGACATCGACGAAGTGAGCGCTGGTCCGCTATCGCATTTGCCGTACATTTCGGCACCATGTATATGTATGTATAGGTGCTTGACGGATACGTACGGTATTTCACATTTGAGTAAATCCGTATCTTCGAAGGTCTCTGGTATAAATTAGTAGGGAGTAACGATACGCACTTCGTTAACACGGATGAAATACGATCCTTATCGAAATATTTTGAAGATCGTAGATGGGTTCCAATTATCACACGATTACCGGTATATAACGGGAGTTTACAAAATAGACGTACTAAATTAATGCGTCCGTTCATCTAAATACATGTAACTCTTTTCCCGCGGATTTCTGTATATTTGTATCCCTTTTCAAATTTGAGTTTTGTTGTGTTCAGAAACAACTCGCCGCACATATATACATACCTATAGACTATGTGTATGCACAACCATTGAATTGAGAAAAACTGCTTTCGAAAATAAATGCTATATCAATGTATAATTGTTATACTAAATGTCCAGTTATTTGAGATAATGGTATTTCAATGGAAATATTGAGGCATTAAAATCACAGTTATAATAAAACTTGCATTTCAATGGTCTTAGAATAACTGGTTTACTGAGACTACAAGGCGAAACAATGGTATTCTAATGTTATTTCAATGATAACTGCTAAAACACTGGATTTTCAATGATGTTTCAATGGGAAATTTCCAGTTACTTTATCTAAGGGAAATGAGAGGTAAAGTTATATGCAAATGGATAAGAATATGCTTGAATCATACAAAAAACTAAGTCAATTTCTGGAATACTATTTAATTAACAATTATATGGTGATAAGTAATATCACAGGCTTCAACCCTGTGTCATTATGTACTGCCCATGTATAATACAGATGGGAATTACTGGATGATTTCCATGTCGTTGACCATAATTTATAATACCATGCAGAGATAGATATATGAATCAGGTATAAGGTGTCATTTCTATGTTAGCTTTAATGCCACTTTCTCTCCCCCCCCCCTTTGCAGGATGAAAGTTGACACAGATAACAGATATTTACCGTCTCTTGTGTGTATCGTATGGTCCATGTTTGTTTTCCAGGATTTAAAACAGCCACTGTATTCTGCATGGACATTCTGGTCTGAAACAATAACCGTACCATCATTTAAATTTTCTCTATGATAAATTTGCAGTTGCTTTTTGTTACCATGAGAGTTGGATTTGAAATCAAATTGTGGCAGAATTACATTAGCCCTAATATGAAAAGCAGTTAGCATTATCTATACATGTACAATACAGTGTAAGCCATTAATTTGGAGTTACCTATCAGGCAATATAAGTTTGAAAACAAGCTTCTGTTGATGCAATTATTTTTGAATTGTAAATGATATGAAAAGATAAAGTGAAAGAATTTATGACCAAATTTCAAAGATCTTTGATTATTAAAAACTTATGAAGGGCGGTAAGATATCTGATTAATCTAGGAGTAAGATATCTGATTAATCTAGGAGTAAGACATCTGATTAATCTAGGAGTTACATAAAAGACGAGATAAACCAAAACCGAGAACAAAATTAAATACTTTCATAAATAGACAGAATTAACAAGAGTTGTCAGAAGACAAGTTACAGAGCTCACCGATGGCAATCAAATTTAAATAGCAAAAGTTGTTTGTAAGTAGGTCAATCTTCAAGGTCAAGGTCAAAATGTAAAAGCTTTTGACACATAATAAAAGGTCTCGTCACAAGGAATATGCCTATCTCTTACTGTTCATACGCTGTGACCAGGAGGTTAAAGTTTTCAAAAATATGTCAAACTTTAAGGCTAAGGTCACAAGGTAAAAAAGTTTGGTACCAAATAAAAGGTCTTGGCACAAGAAATACACATGTGAATTATTAAAGCCCTGTTTCTAATGGTTCTAAAGTTATGATCCAGGTTAAATTTTTTGTATACAGAGTACAATGACGATGAAGACAACGATCATGCCAGGGATATGAAAATAGCTCTCTGGACATTCGTACCGGCAAGCTTAGAAAATCATTGACTGAAATTCCAATTGAAGGTCAAACATCAAGGTTGTATTTAAAGGAAACGTTCAGTAGATCTGTTCATGTGTATTTACATGTGAAATACAGGAGATGGTTTTTGCACAACTGAGCTAAATGAAATAAAAATATGAAGGTTTAAGGTCAAATTTATTTTCAATTTTGGCACTGAACATTGATCTTATTTAATGTATCTCATATGTTTTGATTTTTTTGTTTGATGATGATGTTCTGGATTATAGTTCTTCAACGAAAGTTAAATGGAAGAAGTGACGCAATAAAAATATAGCTCTTAATTTGTTCAGTAGTATCATAAGTATTTTGAGTACATATAATATATGTCTCAGACCTGTATGACCTGTGGCAAGTCTTCCATTCCTCCATACAGGATGACTCTCCTCTCTCCATTCTTCACAGGTAAAAGTGCCATACTACCATATGTCCTGAAAAAAGGAGGGTGAAGAGTTTTAAGTCATAATGGAGCAGGCTTGGTGTAGTGGTTAAGTGCTTGTCGTGTGGCGCAAATTATCCTGGTTTAATACCTGGATGTGCCACTATGTTCAAGGGGTTGGTTAAAGTGCTTCCATTTAGTTTCAATATAACTGAAAAATTGTTTAGAATGATGTAAAACTCAAACCAACCAATATATGGCATCAAGAGTTTATCATATAATACTAACAGTAAGTTCATCATTTGAATTAAATAAACCCACCAACAAAACATCTTAATGTGAATATCGTTCACAAGACTGATCAGATGTTATTGTCTTAAACAGATCGCGAGGACATGATAGAAAATAAATTAAGTTACATTGTTATAAATGGTGTTCAACTAACACAATATATCATATCAAAACTCACATAGTATACCATATCAAGTAGAACTGTCATGACATTAATATCTAGACTTTAATCGAAGATGAAACAACTGAAGATGTGATACTTTATAAGCTCAGGAATTTTATTCATGGGAACACATTGACTTCTGAGATGTGATTCATGTACTACATGTATATACCATTATATAGACCGAGAGAGGTCAAAAACCTGTTCTATTGTAAACCCACCAACAATAAAACAGGTTTTTGGCCTGTCTCTGGTTAACACTATTATTCCATGGGGTAGCACTGATGTAATACTATATATAAGTATACCTAGGGGTAGCACATCCTGACAGCTCAGTCCAGATCAAAGATTTACCATCATACTATATACTATATACTATAAGTATACCTAGGGGTAGCACATCCTGACAGCTCAGTCCAGATCATAGATTTACCATCATACTATATTCTATAAGTATACCTAGGGGTAGCACATCCTGATAGCTCAGTCCAGATCATAGATTTACCATCATACTATATACTATAAGTATACCTAGGGGTAGCACATCCTGACAGCTCAGTCCAGATCATAGATTTACCATCATACTATATACTATAAGTATACCTAGGGGTAGCACATCCTGATAGCTCAGTCCAGATCATAGATTTACCATCATACTATATACTATAAGTATACCTAGGGGTAGCACATCCTGATAGCTCATGCCAGATCATAGATTTACCATCATACTATATACTATAAGTATACCTAGGGGTAGCACATCCTGATAGCTCAGTCCAGATCATAGATTTACCATCATACTATAAGTATACCTAGGGGTAGCACATCCTGACAGCTCAGTCCAGATCATAGATTTACCATCATACTATATACTATAAGTATACCTAGGGGTAGCACACCCTGATAACTCAGTCCAGATCATAGATTTACCATCATACTATATACTATAAGTATACCTAGGGGTAGCACATCCTGATAGCTCAGTCCAGATCATAGATTTACCATCATACTATATACTATAAGTATACCTAGGGGTAGCACATCCTGATAGCTCAGTCCAGATCATAGATTTACCATCATACTATATACTATAAGTATACCTAGGGGTAGCACATCCTGATAGCTCAGTCCAGATCATAGATTTACCATCATACTATAAGTATACCTAGGGGTAGCACATCCTGACAGCTCAGTCCAGATCATAGATTTACCATCATACTATATACTATATACTAAAAGTATACCTAGGGGTAGCACATCCTGATAGCTCAGTCCAGATCATAGATTTACCATCATACTATATTCTATAAGTATACCTAGGGGTAGCACATCCTGATAGCTCAGTCCAGATCATAGATTTACCATCATACTATATACTATAAGTATACCTAGGGGTAGCACATCCTGATAGCTCAGTCCAGATCATAGATTTACCATCATACTATATACTATAAGTATACCTAGGGGTAGCACATCCTGACAGCTCAGTCCAGATCATAGATTTACCATCATACTATATACTATATACTATAAGTATACCTAGGGGTAGCACATCCTGATAGCTCAGTCCAGATCATAGATTTACCATCATACTATATATTATAAGTATACCTAGGGGTAGCACATCCTGATAGCTCAGTCCAGATCATAGATTTACCATCATACTATATACTATATACTATAAGTATACCTAGGGGTAGCACATCCTGACAGCTCAGTCCAGATCATAGATTTACCATCATACTATATACTATATACTATAAGTATACCTAGGGGTAGCACATCCTGATAGCTCAGTCCAGATCATAGATTTACCATCATACTATATATTATAAGTATACCTAGGGGTAGCACATCCTGATAGCTCAGTCCAGATCATAGATTTACCATCATACTATATACTATATACTATAAGTATACCTAGGGGTAGCACATCCTGACAGCTCAGTCCAGATCATAGATTTACCATCATACTATATACTATATACTATAAGTATACCTAGGGGTAGCACATCCTGATAGCTCAGTCCAGATCATAGATTTACCATCATACAATATACTATATATTATAAGTATACCTAGGGGTAGCACATCCTGATAGCTCAGTCCAGATCATAGATTTACCATCATACTATATATTATAAGTATACCTAGGGGTAGCACATCCTGATAGCTCAGTCCAGATCATAGATTTACCATCATACTATATACTATATACTATAAGTATACCTAGGGGTAGCACATCCTGATAGCTCAGTCCAGATCATAGATTTACCATCATACTATATATTATAAGTATACCTAGGGGTAGCACATCCTGATAGCTCAGTCCAGCTCATAGATTTACCATCATACTATATACTATAAGTATACCTAGGGGTAGCACATCCTGACAGCTCAGTCCAGATCATAGATTTACCATCATACTATATACTATAAGTATACCTAGGGGTAGCACATCCTGACAGCTCAGTCAAGATCATAGATTTACCATCATACTATATACTATATACTATAAGTATACCTAGGGGTAGCACATCCTGACAGCTCAGTCCAGCTAATAGATTTACCATCATACTATATACTATATACTATAAGTATACCTAGGGGTAGCACATCCTGATAGCTCAGTCCAGATCATAGATTTACCATCATACTATATATTATAAGTATACCTAGGGGTAGCACATCCTGACAGCTCAGTCCAGATCATAGATTTACCATCATACTATACACTATAAGTATACCTAGGGGTAGCACACCCTGATAGCTCAGTCTAGATCATAGATTTACCATTATACTATATACTATACACTATAAGTATACCTAGGGGTAGCACATCCTGATAGCTCAGTCCAGATCATAGATTTACCATCATACTATATACTATAAGTATACCTAGGGGTAGCACATCCTGACAGCTCAGTCCAGATCATAGATTTACCATCATACTATATACTATATACTATAAGTATACCTAGGGGTAGCACATCCTGATAGCTCAGTCCAGCTCATAGATTTACCATCATACTATATACTATAAGTATACCTAGGGGTAGCACATCCTGATAGCTCAGTCCAGATCATAGATTTACCATCATACTATATACTAGAAGTATACCTAGGGGTAGCACACCCTGATAACTCAGTCCAGATCATAGATTTACCATCATACTATATACTATAAGTATACCTAGGGTAGCACATCCTGACAGCTCAGTCCAGATCATAGATTTACCATCATACTATATACTATAAGTATACCTAGGGGTAGCACATCTGATAGCTCAGTCCAGATCATAGATTTACCATCATACTATATACTATAAGTATACCTAGGGGTAGCACATCCTGACAGCTCAGTCCAGATCATAGATTTACCATCATACTATATACTATAAGTATACCTAGGGGTAGCACACCCTGATAACTCAGTCCAGATCATAGATTTACCATCATACTATATACTATAAGTATACCTAGGGGTAGCACATCCTGACAGCTCATGCAGTCCAGATCATAGATTTACCATCATACTATATACTATAAGTATACCTAGGGGTAGCACATCCTGATAGCTCAGTCCAGATCATAGATTTACCATCATACTATATACTATAAGTATACCTAGGGGTAGCACATCCTGATAGCTCAGTCCAGATCATAGATTTACCATCATACTATATACTATATACTATAAGTATACCTAGGGGTAGCACATCCTGATAGCTCAGTCCAGATCATAGATTTACCATCATACTATATATTATAAGTATACCTAGGGGTAGCACATCCTGATAGCTCAGTCCAGATCATAGATTTACCATCATACTATATACTATAAGTATACCTAGGGGTAGCACATCCTGATAGCTCAGTCCAGATCATAGATTTACCATCATACTATATACTATAAGTATACCTAGGGGTAGCACATCCTGACAGCTCAGTCCAGATCATAGATTTACCACCATACTATATACTATAAGTATACCTAGGGGTAGCACATCCTGATAGCTCAGTCCAGATCATAGATTTACCATCATACTATATACTATATACTATAAGTATACCTAGGGGTAGCACATCCTGATAGCTCAGTCCAGATCATAGATTTACCATCATACTATATATTATAAGTATACCTAGGGGTAGCACATCCTGATAGCTCAGTCCAGATCATAGATTTACCATCATACTATATACTATAAGTATACCTAGGGGTAGCACATCCTGACAGCTCAGTCCAGATCATAGATTTACCATCATACTATATACTATATACTATAAGTATACCTAGGGGTAGCACATCCTGATAGCTCAGTCCAGCTCATAGATTTACCATCATAAATCCAGGAATCACCAGCAGGACATGGCCCTCCTGTACCTCCTCCTCTGGAAATACAGTGTTTACAAAACATAAACTTAATTAAAGGTGCAAGATTTATAATTTCAAACGCTTTTCTTAAAAGGTCAAGGTTCATTTAACAGTGTTTAATATATAATATTTAAAAAAGAAACTTTTTCACTGAACCAATTCAATAAAACCTCACTTACCCATTTGATTGACCCCTCCATTTATGAGTGAAAAATTTTAAATCAGATGATGTCACAATACTTAACACCTTGGCCATACCTCAGACAAACATTGAAAATATATTGTGAGATCACGAAATTCAATAAATATTTTGTGAAAGTGATATGGGTCAATTAAGAATGGACAATTCATACCAAATTTTAAACAAGTCCTCAGTATCAGTAAAATTAACTGATGGATGCTCCCCGAACGGCAGTTCAATACTTATAATGTAGAAAATTAATGACTCAATTCATATACAAAAATTCAGCTAACTGATGGATGCTCTAAGAAGCACAGCAATAATGAAGGAAATACATGACTCAATATATAGGAAATCATTGTTTTAATTGATGACGATTTCAAATCTCAATGTATCATACGAATATATCCATTTGAGTCAATTGTAGAACAAGAAGTGATCACAGTATCTTAAACTGAAATGAGTAAGATTGACCTTGATTATTTATGAAATAAACTTTTTATTGTGACCTTGACCTTTCAGAAATAACCTTGAGTGACCTTTGTCAAAAAGGCCTTAACCTAAATAACATTTTGGTGAAGTATGATAAAATTCTGATGAAAGGTATAGGAGATATGAGCTTGGATGGATGGACAAGCAGACAGTCAGACAGACGAACGGACAGACACAGGGACACAACAGCGACTATATGCCCCCCCAAACTTTTTCGGGGAGCATAATAAACATTAAGATTTGTGCTAACTATTTATTGTTTTATTGATTGAATTTAACAAGTTTTCAGAGTTTTTCCCATAGTTCTAACTCTGCTTGAACTTCTCAGGCAGTGACAACTAAGGACTAACTTTATGCCCCCTGATATGACATATCTTTATCATAAACATGGTCTTTGTCCTTTTTGCTTAGCTTAGAATCACCAGACTAATAAGGCTTGAATTGACTCTCTTAATGATATTTAAGATCAATTTCCTGATGTAAATTCTTCATTTTCAGTATTACAATACAGCTCTTACCTATGGGTAAACAAGGTATATATATATTAATTACTTTTAAATACTAATCTCCTTGAACATCAATGTCACCTACCAGTATGGGTAACACCTAGTTTGTAAATGAGGTAAGTGAAATGATAATCTTTTTTATTAAGGAATAGTGCATGTGAAATATCAAAAATCTATATTTCAATTGGTTTATGAGATTTGTAGACTGTTAAACATATTTTCTGACTGAGGCAGAAAGACAAGTCAAGAATTCTGTGTCATACAAAGTTGAAATAATGCTATATACAAAGAGTTATTTCTTTCATATCATAAAGAATATAATGTGATCTTCAATGGAAATAATATTCCTTTAAATTTATATTACTCACAGTCAAAACATATATAAATCTTGAAAAAACTCACGTCAGGCATCCACCAAACATTGAGAATTCATCTTCTGCAGTCATTGTACCAGCATGCAGGCACCTGGCATGGGGATAATTTGGGTTATATGGAGTACAGCCGTGCGGACAAAACACTGTGAAAATGAAACTATGTACTTAAGCATGTTACAATATAATTTTACTAGAATATATGCACATATGTAATATGAATAAAAATAATTTGATTAGCATTCAATCTATATGAAATAACACAAATTATTTATACTATGAATCTAGACTTAAGTGACATACTTAATTTTCATATTATAAATGAATTACATTATTGTAAATCAAAAAAATTAATTTGCCTGTTGAAATTTTAATTATTTTTATATGATCTGCACTAACTTAAATTAATTTTATTCAAAATTTCCCAATTGAAATTATGATGATCAACTGGTTTTAACTAAATTACTGTAATATTATTAAATAGTTCCATATCTGGGGATTTTTTAATCACCTATATAAAACGGCAGATAAATGTAGTAGCAATAATCCAGAGAGCTGGATCCTGACTGACATTCAATAGGTTACATATTTAGGCCACTCACTGCCCCTCCCCCCCCCCCACTTGATATGGGTAAGAATTTAATTTAGCTCATTTAGCTATATATAATGATGCACCAAAAATTAATTGTAATGTCTCAGTTTCTTGTTTTGTAACCCATACATATGTACTTATATTCTTCTGGCAAAATTATGTTAAAACTAAGCACTTTTTCACTTTAAATTAAGAAATTTAATACAGTAAGGTTTTAATTAAAGCAAAATCATACATCTTGCAAATAATTAATTACCATTGTGCTTCAATCTGATTCTTAAACATCAGATGTTATGACTTTAAATTACATTTTATTGAAACCAAAGTAAATAAAATGTATGGCTGGGAAGACAGAAAAATTATTTATAAAGAACATAGTCACCACATTGTACATCCATATGCATTATAAAGTATTACAATATACCACTGACCTGCATCCCACTTCATCTGTACAGTATCATACACGTGGAGGTCAAAGTATCGCTGATCAGAAAATCCTTGGTGAACATAGAGCTTGGTGGATCCAGGATAAATCCCACCAGCAGATCCATATCTAGCCTCTGGTCTGTATGACGAAGCACTTAAAGACCGCCACTCACTTATACTAAAATCAACAGAAAATTAAACATTTATAATTAAGTCAACAGAAAATTAAACATCTATAATTAAGTCAACAGAAAATTAAACATCTATAATTATTATATATTTCACAGAATGGAGCCACCTGATCAAGAAAATCATGTTACAAGTGCTTTGATCCAGAATATCATTATGTCGGATAATACAATGAAAAGTTTTGGACACTATGTTTTTTTTATTATCAATTTGACATTGTTGGAATTCAAAATTTTAATTTCATCCAAGTATGGGAACAATTGTTCTTGAAGTATGATTAATTATGAAATTAATTTATCTGTCACATGCAAATAAACTAATCTTAGTTCAACTAATTAAATAATTGTTAGATGGTTAAACTATGCTATGGCCAGTTCCAGGTCTGAAAGAAATTTAAAGAGTAGTATGCATTGGGCTACAGACGTAAGAACCCTGAATTCTGTGAAAATTAGCCACAAAAGAAATGAATATAAGGTCAATAAGGATATAAACTCTGTAATTGCTTGATATGTGTAGAAAAAAGGTGCAAAGAATAAAATATATCATAAGTAAATGAGTAAGTTAGAGGGTAACAGTTTATCATATATTGTAAAAGTACAAACAAAATAAAAATTCACAATCTTTAAATTAACATTAAGGCTCTTCAAATTTTAAATCAAATTGGTGAGCTTATGACTTTCAAATCAATTACATATTATTCTAAACAAAATTAAAGTATTTGAAAAATCTACTTTAAAATCAAATGCAATTATACACACATTTACTTGACTATTTCACTTTTAAAATATTACACATAATGAATTTTAAACATGGAATATAACAATTGATAGATATTAAAAATGATAAACAACACTGTTATATAAATCATGCCATGTTGAGAGTTCTTTTTATTTTTCATGCTGTTTCTCTATACCTTATATGCACAGGTTTGGGTTGTGCTTGAAGCTCTTGCCAAGAATATGTTCTGAAATAAGCACTCAGCAGGCAAAATATCATTGAACTAAGCTAATATAAAGCATGTTAAATTCATGTCTATGCTAGCCAAGGTACTAGAGAGGGAAGCTGTCTTGCCATTAAAAGGCCTCGAAGGGTATATAACGGTAGTTTGATGGTGAATACAATAAGTATTCTACCACTACATGTATCACTACTGACCCTTATGTGTGCTGATAATTGTAATGTGTTCTGTAGACTTTAGTTTTTCAGAATTACAAAACCCAATTAACTATTATTTGTTGATCAAGGTAGAAAATTACAGGACTGAATTAATAATGTTTAAGATTTGGATATTATAAGAATTAAACAAAGCTACATGTTAAGTTAAAAAGAATTGAAAAACATTATTCAAAATAATTTCATATGTCTAATTTGCTCTTATTAATGACAGTCAGTTTGGTAATAATTAAAATATACAGGCTACACTTTTTAGTAATTTTAGACCTCACTTTGGATAAATCTAAATATTTGTATTTATCTATCTAGATCAAGAGATATTTATAAGAAAGCAAGAAAGATAAGTGTATAGTATTGAGTATAATACAATAATAATAATGATAGATTGATATGTATAATTGGAAAAGTAACTGAATTAGAGGTACAATGACACACTACAGACCCACTCTCATTACAGGCCATATTAGCGAGATATATTATGGCTTTATATGATCGTTACAACACATGTTATAGTACAAAGAACACTACAAGTACAATATCATTGTTACCAAGGAAACTAACCTCTCCCACTCTAATGCACTGAAATATATACATCACACTTTCATACAATTAAATGCAATATTCTCATAGATTTATCAACATTTTAAATCTGATTTTTGTCTTAAATTGCTATTATTTCATCATTTATTTTATCATCATTATCTTTATTATCATTATTATTAACATTATTAGGTTTCACAAGTTTCACTTGTGAAACCTTTTATTATTCTACTGTCTTTTCTTATTATTATTATTATTATTCTTCATCCGTTTTTTTTTTTGTGACGGCTCAGAAATCACTCATTATTAAAGATATTACTATTCTGTTTTCAGTGTTCGATTCGAAATTAAATTTTCAAGATTTGATTTTTTTAATTTTCTAAATTACCGCTTATAAGCGCGCAGCGCCACCTACGACGCCAAAATTTTGAATCGCTATATCTTCCTTATTATTTGTCCGATTGGAATGAAATTTTCAGCATTCGATTCAGAAAAGGAGATGCAAGATTTTATGTCACTGCGTCAATTTCGTAGCTCTACCCCGAAAAAGTTGACCTTGACCCGATTGTTTTCATTTCAAAAAAAATATTTCAATCTTAGATTTTAGACGGTAGGATGAAAGATTTTAATGGTCTGATTTGGAATATGAAAAATTTTTGAAAATCGGACCATAAATAAAGTCACAATGAGCGTGGGAAAATTCGCTATGACGTCATCAAAGCTAATTAAATATTCATACGTTAATATCTCTCTTATTAAATGAGATATCGGCATGAAATTTTATATCTAAACATGTTTCCACATTCTTAATCTACCTCTAGAATGAAAATGGCATGCTGCCAATATTTTTGAAATTATTGAAAATTTTCGAATCAAATCTTTGGCAAGGTCTAGCGACTTTATTTGCAGTCGGATTTTGATCGGGTTTCTTCCATTCGATAGAGCGTTCAAATACCTACCAGTAAAGTGTTCTCAGATTTTCGCTAACTCTTACGGTTCTCGAGTTATTTGCGTTTGAACACGACAACCCCCTTTAAAGTGATGTTTGTGACGTCATCAACACTCATTAATTATTCATGAAATGTTTTCGCCTATAGCTCGCTTATTGAGGAAGATAGAGGTGTGAAATTTGGTAGCATGATAGAGATTGAGAATATCTACCGACTGACAAGAGGAATTTGGCATGGAGCCAAATTCCTGAAAATGACGTCATACTTTGTAAATGACGTCATATCTCCCTTATTTTTCATCGGATCGAGGCGGGGACGGTTTGTATCGATTCTGCGTGAAAAAGTAAAATGGTAAATACCGGCAACAGAATTTCGATATCTCTTACCGTTTTCGAGATATTTGCGGTCAAAGTTCAGTGTTTGGCCTTTCCTGAAAATACAATTTAAAACTTCAGGTACCTGTGTCTCGCTTATTGATAAAGCTAGAGGTATGAAATTTGGTAGCATAAAAGAGAATGCAAATATCTACCGACTGACAAAAGGGAATTGGCATGGTACCAAATTCCTGAAAATGACGTCATACTTTGTAAATGACGTCATATCTCCCTTATTTTTCATCGGATCGAGGCGGGGACGGTTGGAATCGATTCTGCGTGAAAAAGTAAATAAAGGAGAAAGGTCTGGTCTCAGATTTTCGATATCTCTTACCGTTTTCGAGATATTTGCGGTCAAAGTTCAGTGTTTGGCCTTTCCTGAAAATACAATTTAAAACTTCAGGTACCTGTGTCTCGCTTATTGATAAAGCTAGAGGTATGAAATTTGGTAGCATAAAAGAGAATGCAAATATCTACCGACTGACAAAAGGGAATTGGCATGGTACCAAATTCCTGAAAATGACGTCATACTTTGTAAATGACGTCATATCTCCCTTATTTTTCATCGGATCGAGGCGGGGACGGTTGGAATCGATTCTGCGTGAAAAAGTAAAATGGTAAATACCAGCAACAGAATTTCGATATCTCTTACCGTTTTCGAGATATTTGCGGTCAAAGTTCAGTGTTTGGCCTTTCCTGAAAATACAATTTAAAACTTCAGGTACCTGTGTCTCGCTTATTGATAAAGCTAGAGGTATGAAATTTGGTAGCATAAAAGAAAATGCAAATATCTACCGACTGACAAAAGGGAATTGGCATGGTACCAAATTCCTGAAAATGACGTCATACTTTGTAAATGACGTCATAACTCCATTAATTTTCATCTTATCGAATCGGGGATTGTTGCAATCGATTCTGCGCGAAAATTTATATGCATAACATTGCCATCAAATTTTCGCTAACCTCTTACCGTTTTCGAGTTATTTAGGTTTAAAACACGACAACCCCCTTTAAAGTGATGCTTTCAACGTCCACATAAAGTTCATTAATGTTTAATGAAATGGTTTCAGCTAAAGCTCGCTTATTAAAGAAGGTAGAGTATGTGAAAATTGGTAGCATGATAGGGAATGAGGGTATCTACCGACTCCTTTACTTTGAAATTTCATCTTTCGGCTATTCCTTCTCACCAGACACATACTCCCGTTTAATGAAAAAATTTTTCGAAATATACGACGTTTTAAGAGAATTGCGTAAGATTTAATATTTTTTCGATTTTCGCGTATGTAGCTTTTAGTTTTAATGGTAGATCTCTCAAATTTTCACTGTTATGTTCTCTAGGTTCATATCTTTAGAACTTTCATCGGCCGATATTATCTATCTCTTTTAGTTTGGCCTCTATTTCAATTTAAAGTTTTTTAAAAAATTACGTAATGTTCAAAACTGTCTTATTTTTAGTCTTTTAGTTTCCAAAACATTACGAAACGATTTTGCGTAACGATTTTACTATGAAACATGTTTCCCGGTATTTGAAAGTGAGCAATTTAAAGATTTTTTTTATAAAAATATCTTACTTGCGTAACTTTCAAGTATTTTTTATTCGTCGTATGAACAAATTATAAAAACAAGAGTTTGAGAAAGCATTTTGATTTCGATTTCTTAAACAAAAATCAAATTTTGGGCACTCTACTGATGAAAACGCAATAAACATATCTTCAGAAGCGCGGTCAATTTGCCTTGCTTAATACCTTTGCACGACAACCGCTGTGATATAGGACTTCCTCCATGGACACGGCGCAGTAACTCGCGATTAATTCAATCGCGAATTAAAGAGCATTCTATAAAATAGAGTTTGAGAAAGTATTATGCAAACGAATTCTTAAACAAAAAAAACCCCCAAACATAAAAAAACCAACCCCCCCCCCCAAAAAAAAAAAAAAAAGAAAAAAGAAAAAAAAAAGCAAATTTACATTCTACGAGCTACTGCTGAACAAGGCTATAAAGAAATCTTCTCCGAGCGTCGGCATTACACATTAGAGAAGCGCGGTGAATTTGCCTTGCTTAATACCTCGCACTGCGCCGCTGTTATACAGGACTTCAAACGTGTGTGAATTAATCGCCAGTTACAGTGCTTTACCTGTGGAATACGAGACATTGTCAAGTCTTTCTTTTGTATATTGGGGAAAGCGGCATTACTAAAGGCCATCGCGAGGAGAATTGTTTATTCCAGCAGAGTGGCGATTCAAGGTCAAACATCTGTACACGGCGAAATAACTTGCGTAAGTTCATCGCGAGGAGAATTGTTTATTCCAGCAGAGAAAGCGATTCAAGGTCAAACATCTGTACACGCGAAATACCTTGCGTAAGTTAATAAATAAACAACATAAAGCGGGCAGTAAGGACTGAAGATCTAGGTTACACGTGCAGATTGTACTAAGTGTGATTGTCCTACATGTTTCTTGTTTCAAATATATGGTCAATAGTAGTCGATATTGTGCGATGTAGGCTTCAGTATAATGTGTATAATGTAAGTCGCCGTTACCTACAATTTCTGCAAGTAGATTGCGCAATGTGGATACCATCACTAAAGATCAGATATCTGGATCGTGAAAAAGAATTTTGTATTAGAGTAGGAGATCTCAGCTTCGCTGCTTCGACTTTAACTTGTGAAACCTACTCGTTTCTTTAGCTACGAGCTCGTTTCCAGTTAGGTTTAAGATCTTTCACTTGTGAAACCTTTTATTATTCTTCTGTATTTTCTTATTATTATTAGTTTTCACAAGTTTCACTTGTGAAACCTTTTATTATTCTACTGTCTTTTCTTATTATTATTAGGTTTCACAAGTTTCACTTGTGAAACCTTTTATTATTCTACTGTCTTTTCTTATTATTATTAGGGTCTTCCGATTCCATCGGAAGACCCTTCTGTTATTGTGAAGTTTTTTCTTTACTATTTTTTTTCATTATTATTATTATTATTATTATTATTATTATTATTCTCAGCACTTTGACTGCCATTTTCTCAGAAACGGCTTGACCAACAACCTTTTTGATCTGTTTTACTAACTTGATGAGCCAGGGGAAATTGATTGATAAGAAAAAAAATTGAAAAATTATTATTTTTAAGTAAATTACATAACAGTGCTTAATTTTTTTAATTTCTCAAATACAAGTTTATTATTCAAAATAGAGTGTTTAATTTTTCATTTTTATTTTTGACAAGTATGTTCTTGACATTGAAGCCAACACCGATTATCTAGCTTTTATAGTATAGCCGCTATTTAAATTTTAAAATTACGTAATTTTTAAAATGTTTTATTTTAAGTCTTAGCTTTTTAAAAATGCTACCAAACGATTTAGAATATCAATTTCACCATAAAAAACTATGTTTCATGATTTGAAAACCATTTTAATACCATTTTAAAGTGAAAATTTAAAAAAATTTTAAAATCAGGTGATTAAAATAATTTCATTGTCATTCGCTTATTTTTGGTCGGATGGCCACCAAAATAAATCCCGTACGTGAGAAGGGTTCACTCTTTTAAATTTATTTTTCAAAACTTTCCTATGATTTTGCCGTTTTCCTTAGGTTATCGGTCAAAGCTATCGAGAGCCGCCGTCGGAAAGCGAGAAATACGCACCGTAGTTAGCGAATTTTTCAATTTCAATTTCTGAAAAACGGATTTATCTACACACTTCATATTTTTCCTATAGACTTTCAAAGACGCCGTTGCCCGTTTAAGTAAAAAAAAAGTTTGGAAATGAAAGTTTTCAAAAACATTACGTAACAATTAGCTAAATCTTAAATTCTCACCTATATAGCTTATTTTTAATGCTACACTATCCAAATTTGAACTATCATAATCTCTAGGGTCATATCTTTACAAAATTCATCGCCGATAATATCTATCTCTTTTAGTTTGGCCGCTATTTCAATTTAAAGTTTTTAAATAATTACGTAATTTGCAAAAAACATTTTATTTTTAGTCTTATCGTTTCCAGAACATCACCAAACGATTTTCCGTACCGATTTTAGTATGAAACATGTTTCTCGGTATTTGAAAGTGAGCGATTTAAAGGATTTTTTGAAAAAAATACCGTATTTTGCGTAACTTTCATGTTTTTTCTTATTTGTCGTATTAACAAAGTATAAAAAGGAGAGTTTGAGAAAGTGTTTTGAAATCGAAATCTTAAACAAATTCACATTTTTTTGCCCTCTACCCGCTACTGATGAACAAGGCAATAAACAAATCTTGTCCGAGCGTCGGGATTACACAGTAGAGAGGCGCGGTGAATTTGCCTTGCTTAATACCCGACTTCAAACGTGTATGATAGTCCACGGGAAAGCGCAGTAACTCGCGATTAATTGAATCCCGTTTAATTCAATCGAGAGTTACGGCGCTTTGTCCGTGGAATGTTTAAATCGATTGTTATAATGGAGAGCCGTAATATGTATGATTTAACTTTTAATTTGAGTTTCTTTGTCTCCTTAATATAACTGCTATATATATAGCTATCTTGAGCGGTTTGAACATACAAACACTCATCTATCCAGCTATAGATAATAAGTTTTTTTTTATTTCAATTTTATATTTTTTTTATTGCTTGGTTTTTTTTTTATTAATTTTTTTATGGGGTTGTTTTTTTTTTTTTTTTGTGTAAAAGTACATGTTAACTCATTCTCCTGATCTTTTTTCTTTGCTTCTTTCTTTCTATCTACTTATTTTTCTTTTTTCTTTCGAGATAGGAAGACCCGCCCTGTTGCCTCGGCAACAGGTAAGCTCTAGTTATTATTATTATTATTATTATTATTATTCTCAGCACATTGACTGCCATTTTCTCAGAAACGGCTTGAACAACAACCATTTTTATATGTTTTACTAACTTGATGAGCCAGGGGAAATTGATTGATAAGAAAAAAAATTGAAAAATTATTATTTTTTAAGTAAATTACATAACAGTGCTTAATTTTTTTAATTTCTCAAATACAAGTTTATTATTCAAAATAGAGTGTTTAATTTTTCATTTTTATTTTTGACAAGTATGTTCTTGACATTGAAAGCCAACACCGATTATCTAGCTTTTATAGTATAGCCGCTATTTAAATTTTAAAATTACGTAATTTTTATAAATGTTTTATTTTTAAGTTCTTAGCTTTTTAAAAATGCTACCAAACGATTTAGAATATCAATTTCACCATAAAAAACTATGTTTCATGATTTGAAAACCATTTTAATACCATTTTAAAGTGAAAATTTTAAAAAAATTTTAAAATCAGGTGATTAAAATAATTTCATTGTCATTCGCTTATTTTTGGTCGGATGGCCACCAAAATAAATCCCGTACGTGAGAAGGGTTTCACTCTTTTAAATTTATTTTTCAAAACTTTCCTATGATTTGCCGTTTTCCTTAGGTTATCGGTCAAAGCTATCGAGAGCCGCCCGTCGGAAAGCGAGAAATACGCACCGTAGTTAGCGAATTTTTTTCAATTTCAATTTCTGAAAAACGGATTTATCTACACACTTCATATTTTTCCTATAGACTTTCAAAGACGCCGTTGCCCGTTTAAGTAAAAAAAAAGTTTGGAAATGAAAGTTTTCAAAAACATTACGTAACAAATTAGCTAAATCTTAAATTCTCACCTATATAGCTTATTTTTAATGCTACACTATCCAAATTTGAACTATCATAATCTCTAAGGGTCATATCTTTACAAAATTCATCGGCCGATAATATCTATCTCTTTTAGTTTGGCCGCTATTTCAATTTAAAGTTTTTAAATAATTACGTAATTTGCAAAAACATTTTATTTTTAGTCTTATCGTTTCCAGAACATCACCAAACGATTTTCCGTACCGATTTTAGTATGAAACATGTTTCTCGGTATTTGAAAGTGAGCGATTTAAAGGATTTTTTAAAAAAATACCGTATTTGCGTAACTTTCATGTTTTTTCTTATTTGTCGTATTAACAAAGTATAAAAAGGAGAGTTTGAGAAAGTGTTTTGAAATCGAAATCTTAAACAAAATTCACATTTTTTTTTGCCCTCTACCCGCTACTGATGAACAAGGCAATAAACAAATCTTGTCCGAGCGTCGGGATTACACAGTAGAGAGGCGCGGTGAATTTGCCTTGCTTAATACCGACTTCAAACGTGTATGATAGTCACGGGGAAAGCGCAGTAACTCGCGATTAATTGAATCCCGTTTAATTCAATCGAGAGTTACGG
Organism: Pteria penguin; assembly: GCA_035048485.1. Lineage (NCBI taxonomy): Eukaryota > Metazoa > Mollusca > Bivalvia > Pterioida > Pteriidae > Pteria > Pteria penguin. Next base: position 16,536,910 of record CM068591.1, on the reverse strand, counting down.
CGCTTTGTCCGTGGAATGTTTAATCGATTGTTATAATGGAGAGCCGTAATATGTATGATTTACTTTAATTTGAGTTTCTTTGTCTCCTTAATATAATAGTCATATCTGCTATATATATAGCTATCTTGAGCGTTGAAACGCGCAATACAAACACTCTATCCAGCTATAGATAATAGGTTTTTTTCAATTTCAATTATTAATTAATTTGATTGCTTGAGGGGTTTTTTTTTTTTGGGGGGGGGGGGGGGTATTTTTGTGTGTAAAGTACAGGTAACTCATTCTACTGAACTTTTTTCTTTGCTTCTTTCTTTCTATCTACTTATTTTTCTTTTTTCTTTCGAGATAGGAAGACCCGCCCTGTTGCCTCGGCAACAGGTAAGCTCTAGTTATTATTATTATTCTTCATCCGTTTTTTTTTTTTGTGACCGCTCAGAAATCACTCATTATTAAAGATATTACTATTCTGTTTTCAGTGTTCGATTCGAAATTAAATTTTCAAGATTTGATTTTTTTAATTTTCTAAATTACCGCTTATAAGCGCGCAGCGCCACCTACGACGCCAAAATTTTGAATCGCTATATCTTCCTTATTATTTGTCCGATTGGAATGAAAATTTCAGCATTCGATTCAGAAAAGGAGATGCAAGATTTTATGTCACTGCGTCAATTTCGTAGCTCTACCCCGAAAAAGTTGACCTTGACCCGATTGTTTTCATTTCAAAAAAAATATTTCAATCTTAGATTTTAGACAGTAGGATGAAAGATTTTAATGGTCTGATTTGGAATATGAAAAATTTTTGAAATCGGACCATAAATAAAGTCACAATGAGCGTGGGAAAATTCGCTATGACGTCATCAAAGCTAATTAAATATTCATACGTTAATATCTCTCTTATTAAATGAGATATCGGCAGGAAATTTTATATCTAAACATGTTTCCACATTCTTAATCTACCTCTAGAATGAAAATGGCATGCTGCCAATATTTTTGAAATTATTGAAAATTTTCGAATCAAATCTTTGGCAAGGTCTAGCGACTTTATTTGCAGTCGGATTTTGATCGGGTTTCTTCCATTCGATAGAGCGTTCAAATACCTACCAGTAGAGTGTTCTCAGATTTTCGCTAACTCTTACGGTTCTCGAGTTATTTGCGTTTGAACACGACAACCCCCTTTAAAGTGATGTTTGTGACGTCATCAACACTCATTAATTATTCATGAAATGTTTTCGCCTATAGCTCGCTTATTGAGGGAAGATTAGAGGTGTGAAATTTGGTAGCATGATAGAGATTGAGAATATCTACCGACTGACAAGAGGAATTTGGCATGGAGCCAAATTCCTGAAAATGACGTCATACTTTGTAAATGACGTCATATCTCCCTTATTTTTCATCGGATCGAGGCGGGGACGGTTGGAATCGATTCTGCGTGAAAAAGTAAAATGGTAAATACCAGCAACAGAATTTCGATATCTCTTACCGTTTTCGAGATATTTGCGGTCAAAGTTCAGTGTTTGGCCTTTCCTGAAAATACAATTTAAAACTTCAGGTACCTGTGTCTCGCTTATTGATAAAGCTAGAGGTATGAATTTTGGTAGCATAAAAGAGAATGCAAATATCTACCGACTGACAAAAGGGAATTGGCAAGGTGCCAAATTCCTGAAAATGACGTCATACTTTTCTAAATGACGTCATAACTCCCTTATTTTTCATCGTATCGAATCGGGGATTGTTGCAATCGATTCTGCGTGAAAAAGTATTTAAAGGAGAAAGGTCTGGTCACAGAATTTCGATATCTCTTACCGTTTTCGAGATATTTGCGGTCAAAGTTCAGTGTTTGGCCTTTCCTGAAAATACAATTTAAAACTTCAGGTACCTGTGTCTCGCTTATTGATAAAGCTAGAGGTATGAAATTTGGTAGCATAAAAGAAAATGCAAATATCTACCGACTGACAAAAGAGAATTGGCATGGTACCAAATTCCTGAAAATGACGTCATACTTTGTAAATGACGTCATATCTCCCTTATTTTTCATCGGATCGAGGCGGGGACGGTTGGAATCGATTCTGCGTGAAAATTTATATGCATAACATTGCCATCAAATTTTCGCTAACTCTTACCGTTTTCGAGTTATTTAGGTTTAAACACGACAACCCCCTTTAAAGTGATGCTTTCAACGTCACATAAAGTTCATTAATGTTTAATGAAATGGTTTCAGCTAAAGCTCGCTTATTAAAGAAGGTAGAGATGTGAAAATTGGTAGCATGATAGGGAATGAGGGTATCTACCGACCTCTTTACTTTGAAATTTCATCTTTCGGCTATTCATTCTCACCAGACACATACTCCCGTTTAATGAAAAATTTTTTCGAAATATACGACGTTTTAAGAGAATTACGTAAGATTTCATATTTTTCGATTTTCGCGTATGTAGCTTTTAGTTTTAATGGTAGATCTCTCAAATTTTTCACTGTTATGTTCTCTAGGTTCATATCTTTAGAACTTTCATCGGCCGATATTATCTATCTCTTTTAGTTTGGCCTCTATTTCAATTTAAAGTTTTTTAAAAATTACGTAATGTTCAAAACTGTCTTATTTTTAGTCTTTTAGTTTCCAAAAAATTACGAAACGATTTTCCGTAACGATTTTACTATGAAACATGTTTCCCGGTATTTGAAAGTGAGCAATTTAAAGATTTTTTTATAAAAATATCTTACTTGCGTAACTTTCAAGTATTTTTTATTCGTCGTATGAACAAATTATAAAAACAAGAGTTTGAGAAAGCATTTTGATTTCGATTTCTTAAACAAAAATCAAATTTTGGGCACTCTACTGATGAACAACGCAATAAACATATCTTCAGAAGCGCGGTCAATTTGCCTTGCTTAATACCTTGCACGACACCGCTGTGAATATAGGACTTCTTCCATGGACAAGGCGCAGTAACTCGCGATTAATATCAATCGCGATTTAAAGTGCTTTCTATAAAATAGAGTTTGAGAAAGTATTATGCATTCGAATTCTTAAACAAAAAAAACCCCCAAAAATAAAAAAACCACCCCCCCCCAAAAAAAAAAAAAAAAACAAAAAAAAAAAAACAAAAAAAAAAAAAAAACAAAAAAAAAAAGCAAATTTACATTCTACGAGCTACTGCTGAACAAGGCTATAAAGAAATCTTCTCCGAGCGTCGGCATTACACATTAGAGAAGCGCGGTGAATTTGCCTTGCTTAATACCTCGCACTGCTCCGCTGTTATACAGACTTCAAACGTGTGTGAATTAATCGCCAGTTGCAGTGCTTTACCTGTGGGAATACGAGACATTGTCAAGTCTTTCTTTTTGTATATTGGGGAAAAGCGGCATTACTAAAGGCCATCGCGAGGAGAATTGTTTATTCCAGCAGAGTGGCGATTCAAGGTCAAACATCTGTACACGCGAAATAACTTGCGTAAGTTCAATCGCGAGGAGAATTGTTTTATTCCAGCAGAGAAGCGATTCAAGGTCAAACATCTGTACACGCGAGATACCTTGCGTAAGTTAATAAATAAACAACATAAAGCGGGCAGTAAGGACTGAAGATCTAGGTTACACGTGCAGATTGTACTAAGTGTGATTGTCCTACATGTTTCTTGTTTCAAATATATGGTCAAGAGTAGTCGATATTGTGCCATGTAGGCTTCAGTATAATGTGTATAATGTAAGTCGCCGTTACCTACAATTTCTGCAAGTAGATTGCGCAATGTGGATACCATCACTAAAGATCAGATATCTGGATCGTGAAAAAGAATTTTGTATTAGAGTAGGAGATCTCAGCTTCGCTGCTTCGACTTTAACTTGTGAAACCTACTCGTTGCTTTAGCAACGAGCTCGTTTCTAGTTATTTATTATTCTTCATCCGTTTTTTTTTTTGTGACGGCTCAGAAATCACTCATTATTAAAGATATTACTATTCTGTTTTCAGTGTTCGATTCGAAATAAAATTTTCAAGATTTGATTTTTTTAATTTTCTAAATTACCGCTTATAAGCGCGCAGCGCCACCTACGACGCCAAAATTTTGAATCGCTATATCTTCCTTATTATTTGTCCGATTGGAATGAAATTTTCAGCATTCGATTCAGAAAAGGAGATGCAAGATTTTATGTCACTGCGTCAATTTCGTAGCTCTACCCCGAAAAAGTTGACCTTGACCCGATTGTTTTCATTTCAAAAAAAATATTTCAATCTTAGATTTTAGACAGTAGGATGAAAGATTTTAATGGTCTGATTTGGAATATGAAAAATTTTTGAAATCGGACCATAAATAAAGTCACAATGAGCGTGGGAAAATTCGCTATGACGTCATCAAAGCTAATTAAATATTTCATACGTTAATATCTCTCTTATTAAATGAGATATCGGCATGAAATTTTATATCTAAACATGTTTCCACATTCTTAATCTACCTCTAGAATGAAAATGGCATGCTGCCAATATTTTTGAAATTATTGAAAATTTTCGAATCAAATCTTTGGCAAGGTCTAGCGACTTTATTTGCAGTCGGATTTTGATGGGGTTTTCTTCCATTCGATAGAGCGTTCAAATACCTACCAGTAGAGTGTTCTCAGATTTTCGCTAACTCTTACGGTTCTCGAGTTATTTGCGTTTGAACACGACAACCCCCTTTAAAGTGATGTTTGTGACGTCATCAACACTCATTAATTATTCATGAAATGTTTTCGCCTATAGCTCGCTTAGTGAGGAAGATAGAGGTGTGAAATTTGGTAGCATGATAGAGATTGAGAATATCTACCGACTGACAAGAGGAATTTGGCATGGAGCCAAATTCCTGAAAATGACGTCATACTTTGTAAATGACGTCATATCTCCCTTATTTTTCATCGGATCGAGGCGGGGACGGTTGGAATCGATTCTGCGTGAAAAAGTAAAATGGTAAATAGCAGCAACAGAATTTCGATATCTCTTACCGTTTTCGAGATATTTGCGGTCAAAGTTCAGTGTTTGGCCTTTCCTGAAAATACAATTTAAAACTTCAGGTACCTGTGTCTCGCTTATTGATAAAGCTAGAGGTATGAAATTTGGTAGCATAAAAGAGAATGCAAATATCTACCGACTGACAAAAGGGAATTGGCATGGTACCAAATTCCTGAAAATGACGTCATACTTTGTAAATGACGTCATAACTCCATTAATTTTCATCTTATCGAATCGGGGATTGTTGCAATCGATTCTGCGCGAAAATTTATATGCATAACATTGCCATCAAATTTTCGCTAACTCTTACCGTTTTCGAGTTATTTAGGTTTAAACACGACAACCCCCTTTAAAGTGATGCTTTCAAACGTCACATAAAGTTCATTAATGTTTAATGAAATGGTTTCAGCTAAAGCTCGCTTATTAAAAAAGGTAGAGATGTGAAAATTGGTAGCATGATAGGGAATGAGGGTATCTACCGACTCTTTACTTTGAAATTTCATCTTTCGGCTATTCATTCTCACAGACACATACTCCCGTTTAATGAAAAAATTTTTCGAAATATACGACGTTTAAAGAGAATTACGTAAGATTTAATATTTTTCGATTTTCGCGTATGTAGCTTTTAGTTTTAATGGTAGATCTCTCAAATTTTCACTGTTATGTTCTCTAGGTTCATATCTTTAGAACTTTCATCGGCCGATATTATCTATCTCTTTTAGTTTGGCCTCTATTTCAATTTAAAGTTTTTTAAAAATTACGTAATGTTCAAAACTGTTATTATTTTAGTCTTTTAGTTTCCAAAACATTACGAAACGATTTTCCGTAACGATTTACTATGAAACATGTTTCCCGGTATTTGAAAGTGAGCAATTTAAAGATTTTTTTATAAAAATATCTTACTTGCGGTAACTTTCAAGTATTTTTTATTCGTCGTATGAACAAATTATAAAAACAAGAGTTTGAGAAAGCATTTTGATTTCGATTTCTTAAACAAAAATCAAATTTTGGGCACTCTACTGATGAACAACGCAATAAACATATCTTCAGAAGCGCGGTCAATTTGCCTTGCTTAATACCTTGCACGACACCGCTGTGATATAGGACTTCTTCCATGGACAAGGCGCAGTAACTCGCGATTAATTCAATCGCGATTTAAAAGTGCTTTCTATAAAATAGAGTTTGAGAAAGTATTATGCATTCGAATTCTTAAACAAAAAAAAAACCAAAAAATAAAAAAACCAAGGGGGGGGCGGGGCCCCCCCCACACACAAGAAAAAAAACACAAAAACAAAAAAAAAAAAAAAAAAAAAAAAAAATAAAAAAAAAAAGCAAATTTAAATTATAAGAGATACAGCTTAAAAATGCGATAAAAAAAAATTAACCGAGCGTCGGCATTACACAATAGAGAAGCGCGGTGAATTTGCCTTGGTTAATACCACGCACTGCGCCGCTGTTATACAGGACTTCAAACGTGTGTGAATTAATCGCCAGTTACAGTGCTTTACCTGTGGAATACGAGACATTGTCAAGTCTTTCTTTTGTATATTGGGGAAAGCGGCATTACTAAAGGCCATCGCGAGGAGAATTGTTTATTCCAGCAGAGTGGCGATTCAAGGTCAAACATCTGTACACGCGAAATAACTTGCGTAAGTTCATCGCGAGGAGAATTGTTTATTCCAGCAGAGAGGCGATTCAAGGTCAAACATCTGTACACGGCGAAATACCTTGCGTAAGTTAATAAATAAACAGCCATAAAGCGGGCAGTAAGGACTGAAGATCTAGGTTACACGTGCAGATTGTACTAAGTGTGATTGTCCTACATGTTTCTTGTTTCAAATATATGGTCAAGAGTAGTCGATATTGTGCGATGTAGGCTTCAGTATAATGTGTATAATGTAAGTCGCCGTTACCTACAATTTCTGCAAGTAGATTGCGCAATGTGGATACCATCACTAGAGATCAGATATCTGGATCGTGAAAAAGAATTTTGTATTAGAGTAGGAGATCTCAGCTTCGCTGCTTCGACTTTAACTTGTGAAACCTACTCGTTGCTTTAGCAACGAGCTCGTTTCTAGTTTATTATTATTATTATTATTCTTCATCCGTTTTTTTTTATGTGACGGCTCAGAAATCACTCATTATTAAAGATATTACTATTCTGTTTTCAGTGTACGATTCGAAATTAAATTTTCAAGATTTGATTTTTTTAATTTTCTAAATT